>JBBPDA010000030.1:7344326-7388400 GCA_037974385.1 Arnoldichthys spilopterus
TGTTTCGTTTTTACTGTGTACTGTGTATACTGTGAAAATGACAATAAACCTACTACTACTACTACTACTACTACTACGAATGTGCTTTGATTTGGCTAAGAACAAATCTCAAATAATAAAATGTGTAAATGTTATAAATCCTTGTAAAAACTGCGTATGTTGATTTTAAGAAGAAATTAGTCATCTTAAAAAATATTTCAAATAAATAATATTAAACTATTTGTATATTTGTTTTAGATAAACGAATCTTAAATCCTGTATTTTGTTAGCGAAATATATAAAATAAACTTATGTAAATGCAACTTATAATATTAAAATATTTAAACTTAATATAGGTTCATCTGAAGGAGAATTTTTAAAAAGTAACCAGTTCTTGAGCATGCTTAGATAACAATGTTAGCAAAGATTTTTAACAAAAAAAATTCTTCCTAACATTTTAGAACATTTAACATTCTAGTTTACTTAAACCTTTTGGCTTTACCTGTAATGACTTTAGTGTATTTTCCTGTAATTGTTTCTGCTGCTATAAATTGAATGTAGCCAATCCCATAGTAGAGGGCGGGGCTTTCCGGAATACCGGTGGAAAAGAAAAGTTACGCGCCGGCCACTTGAAGAAAACGCGTGGGAGGAGTTTAAAAAAAACACACCGTAACTTGATTCCAGCGAGCAGTAAATGTCTGCCTGAACGACGTAAATCACTGCCTGGCTCTCAGCTGCAGCCGCGTGTTTCTGCGTCTGAGCCGTTCCCGATAAACTGCTTTGTTTTTGCTAAAAAAAAAAGAGCAGAATACGATTATAAAAACAATAACTTCGCACTCGGTCCCAACACACACTTGCTTACTTACGACGATACGTTTCTCATTCAGAGCTGTGAAGACAGGTGAAGACGTGTGGAGTCCATACAGGGAAGAAAACGCACACAAAATAATATACCGTTTCACTCCAACAGTGCAAACCTCCTTATTCCGTATAAAGTGTTACAAGCAGCTGATCTAAAGTACGACAAAAGAAAAAATAAATAAAAACCGTATGTTTTCTTTTGTTTGCTACTTTTTTTTACTTACACACACACACACAAGTAGAAATGGGTTTTATTGTCTTTGGCCTCAAACGCCACCTCGCGGTGACCTGAAGAATGATACGCACTTTACCAAGCCCAAAGTTAACTGACATTTATTTATATTAGTTTTATATACATTTAAAACACATTTTCAATAACATATCAAATACAAATATAAATATGCAGTTTGATTTAGCATTGCTTGTCTTTCTCTGTTCCAGTTTCACAATGTCCAGGTCAATACTTCTGCCATGAACCTTCACATTTGAGGTCATTTACTAGCAATGAGAAGAGAGATTTCCTTTACATTATTTTTCATTACCATGCGCTCTTTCAGCATGACCATATTTCCTTTATTTGGACTACGGTATTGAAAGAGTCTGAGTTTTCAAGTTGTAACCTAATACAGATGTGAGACTGCAGTAAAGCTGGATAGCAGAGATTTAATGTGGTTTATAAAATGAATAGTTTTAGGTATGTATGGCCACTAAGATTAACTGAATTTTGTACTGATGCATTGCTTGTCAAGCAGCTGACTGTTAAAGAACTACATTGGTAAGGAAAAACTGTTTATGACAGTTATCAATAATAAAAATAATGTTAAATATTGTTTAATATTGTTACAAACTATTATACTCTTATAATGTTCATGTTCTTTTAACCCTTAACCCTGTAAAACCCAGAGGGGCTCTTAACCTTTAAAAACCTACAAAGACCCTTAACCCTGCAAGCCCCCAGGGGCACTTAACCCTGTAAAACCTTGAGGGGCTCTTAACTATGAAAAAACTATAAAGACCCTGAACCCTGGAAAAACCCATAGGGGCACTTGACCCTGTAAAACCTACAGGGCCTTTATCACTGTAAAACATACAGAGACCCTTAACCCCTTAAAACCCATAGGAGTCCTTAACCCTGTAAAATCTGTAGGGACAATTGACCCTGTAAAAACCCATAGGGCCCTAAACCCTGTAAGACTCACAGAGGCCCTTAAGCCTGTAAAACCCCCAGAGTCTCTTAAACCCTTTTTGACCCTGAACCCCATAAAATGCACAGAGCCCCTTAAACCATGTTAAATTCACAGGGGCTGTTGTCTCAGCTTAAGGTCAACAGCTTGATCCTGTGGTCATTGAATCATTTTAAAGTCCATCTAGACATATATTTTTGGATTGTTGTTATTTTAGCTTCTTTCCAGCAGCATTCAGTTTTTTTCATTTCTCAAATATCTGTGTACTTCAACCAACTCCATGATGCCATTTCACCTAGGACACCAAGGGTCTTTGTAAGAAAAACAACTGCACAATATCATAGATGTTTTATACTAAGCTCACTTTGTGTATATATGTGTGTGTGTTTTTCCAAAAGCTATGTTTTTGCCTTTTAAGACCATGCAACTCATTTTTGCTAGCATCCAGTGAACTTTATGGGCTTATGTTTAAGGTTCGATGGTGGCTTCAACTTCATTCTTCAACTGTGATTCTACGTATTTTAAATTTGAACATGCATCATGCAACCAGCTCGGGTTGTTTTAAATGATTGCCCTATAAGTAAATATGAGCATTTCAGGCATATAGATAGTTTTATAGCTGTTAGCCCATTTATGACATGCCAATGCTGTTATTTCTTATTTGTATACTTTGAAATGAAGCCACTAGTCTAAGGGTTAGTAGTGGTGTAGAATGTAAAATAATGAACTGACTATTCCAGTCAGACTCATGGACTTTTTCATTTAGTTTATGAGATCCAAATATATTCTACAGATCTACCAGGTCTGCTTGATTAGCTGCTTGCAGTAAAGTGAAGTAAAAGTGACTTGTCATTGTGAACACACTCAAGCACCAAAACAAAATGTGACCTCTACATTTAACCCATCACACGTGCATACATGGAGCAGCGAGCAGCTACCAACAGCAGCCGGGGAGCAGTGTAGTGGGACGATACATTGCTAAAGGGTACCTCAGTAGTGCCCAGGCCAGGACTTGAACCTGTAACCTAGAGGTCCCAAAGGCAGCATCCTATCCACTAGGCCACCACTGCCCAATGCTAGTATAATGCGAACACTGGCATTAGTGTTGTTTAACCCTTCCTCTTGACAAATCCCCTAAAATTCTCCAAGGTTATGAAGGTCCCTCTGACAGACTTGCAATTAAAACATTCTCTTAAATGCTCAATTAGAGTCAAGTCAGGAAATTGGCAAGGTCATTAGGAACCTTCATTTTTTAATGTAATAAAAACATTCTTTAGGCAGTAATATTTCCCCTCACAAGGCTTCAACAAACCAAGCTGCAACATGGAGAATTGCCCAGCAATAAGGAATTTATTATAGCATGTGACAGACTGTTTGACAGACACTGTTTTGCAGGTTAAATTTCTTCTCTTTACACTGAGGTGTATAGATTTCTGCATAGTACTTGTAAGTCACAGAGAAAGGCCATTTATGAGGAAATAAAGAACAGTCTACTGGAGTTTAGTTCTGTTTGTTTCGTTTAAAACAGGTACACTCCAAGAATTCCAAATAAAAGTACTTATTATATTCATACAAAATATATATTTTATAATATATTGTATACAAAACAAACAGAAAACTTTAAGGGAAACAAAAAACATTTCAAGTAACATCTTGAAAGAAATGACTGTGCACCTAAGTGCACTTTTGTAAACCATATAAAAACTAAAAAAAGAGAAAACAAAACAAAACAAACATGATATTATATGTATATTTACAAGGTTAACTTAGCAAGGCTTTGTACAAATGTTACAAAATAGTTCAATGCACATACACACTTTACACAGACAATTTCAGACACACAGATGAAGAAATGTTTAGACCGAGCTGTGTTTGCTCGGTGTATGTGTGTGTTGCAAATTCACCACAATGAGTTTGTGGCAGCATGAAGAGACAAGAGTAAAGTTAAGCAGGGGTCTAGGGTCAAAGGTCAATGGTCTTTAGCTTCAAAATTTTTCCTGTTGGCAAACACTTCCTCACTAATACTGTATCAGTATTCTGATTAAGACTAAATTCCACCAGTTTTTAATGCAAACTGTATACATTATTATATTGTTAAGATGTAAACAAGGTCAGTTAAAGTGGATCGATTTGGTAATTACCAAGTTAGAAAAGGTCACAGAGGTTGTGATAGGAACCAGACGTCTGAAACACTCAATGTTTGCTATGAGCTCTTTCACAGAACATTATTACATGAAATGTTGATGACTGACACTCTCTGACGTTGTGTTGAGATGTTTTGGCCTAAAATGTTATACATTTAGATGTGTCCTGTATTGATTAATAAATATATTAATATTATTAATATATAATTATATACATTTTCAATACATTTAATTTCTTAGAGGGTGTTACAGGATGTTGTAAGGCAAAATAGTCCACCAAAAAATGTTTTGCACATTTACTATTTTCTCATTATCAGCATTACATCAGACATTGTGAGCTCTGGTTACTATTACCACCAGTTAAGAAAAAATATGTAAATGATAATTTTCTTTTTACAATTGACTGTTTCATGTTACACCACTCTAAATGACTTTATTTACACCTCAACACTTGAATTATGCATAATTCCTTTTAGTAACTGGTGGAATTTCCTTTTCTGTATGTACTGTATGTGTGTTCAAAGTGAACATGTAATTTCATATTTTTGTGTGCATGTGTGTGTGTGTGCATGTGTGTGTACCCTTGTTTGTTGTCTCAGGGTTGCTGTGACAGCTCTAGACATGTGACCAGGCATCATGGAAACACAAAAAGTGTCCCAATTGCGTGTCCCAAACCCGGCCCAGAATTCCAGTCTGAGAAGCTGAATTTGGCATGGCCTCCACTGTATACAGTGAGAAGACAAACTTGTTTCCTGTGTCACTACAGCAAAAGGCAGCACACAGGAAGCACCAAAGCACTCGAGAACCTTAACGGCGAGTGCGTGGCAAGTGTGCTGGCAGTTCCATTTAAAAAAATAATAAAATCACATAGCGACCTGTTTGTTACTGGCCCCTTTGGAACACTGTGTTAAAAAAAGCTAAAAAGACAGAAAGACAGGAAAACTTTGGCAACACTAAAAGAAAGCCCCTCCACCATGCAAGCAGGAAAAAGAGAAGGAGACAAGCAGATGCAGAAATCTGAACTCTGCATGTGGTCTGAGACAGTCACGCACAACAGATGCTGAAAAAGACAAAGCTCAGATGCGGCTCTCTTGGTGTGTTGTTGAGCATGATACGGCTGTGGGCACCACTCTCATGTTCTCTTGACACATGTGCAAAAGTGAGACCAAAGATAGCAAAGAAAAACAAAACATCATTAAAATAATCATATTGTCACTGTCAGAACAAAACCTTTTGTCTCCATTTTTTTCCCATTTACTACTTTTACATCATATGAAAACACCATCAGACCTTTACATTTTGTGTAATTAAAAAAAAAAAAAGAACTATAACATATGGTCCAGAATGACTGGGAAAAAAAAATTCCAATAAGTTAAGAAGTTTTTTTGCTTCCCCTGTAATAATACCATTGTGGAGCATTGAGGCTATGTCTGGCAGCCACAATATGTAAAAGTACTAGAGCTAGTCATGTGCAATTTCAAGGTTGCCAACTTTTGAGTTAAGCATGGATTGAGGTTTGTTTTTGGGAATTAACAGAATAAAAAAAAAAGTTAATGAAGGGAGAAGGGATTGTTGGAATTTGGCATGGGATTTCTTGCGTGAGTAAGAGAGCATGAGCTTAAACGCGAAAGCATGTCTCACGCCAAATGCATGAGATTTGGCAACCCTGCATTTTTACAGTTGCAAGCCTAAATAGGTCAAAATAAAAACAAAGAGCAGTCATGATAGAAAGCACCTTAATAAATCATCACTTAACTACAACAGCAGAGTAGCAATATTAAACAAACCCAGTATTAACTGCCTACTGCTCACAAACATTACATTAATGCTAGTTAGCTATCGAGATGTTAGCCACAAATGCTTAATGGAGGACCACCTTATCAGGGTTGCCAGCCTTTGTGACGTGACTGGGTGAGATTTCCAAGTGGCTTGAGGGAGTGAGATTCTTAGTTTTGCATGTAAAAGTGTGTATCCATTGTTACACTCTCTGAACCACAGCTCATCTTCATTATCATGAAGGCCTGTGAATCTAGCCCTTAGAGACCTACAGCCAACACAGGGCAAAGGCAGGGGTATTCATGCATTTTGGTTACTCACTGATCAGCCATAACATTACCATCTGTTTAATATTGTGTAGGTGCCCCTTATGTAGCCAAAACAACGAGCATTAACATTTTGTGCAACCTGGGTGCCCATGACTCTGTCACTGATTCACTAGTTGCCTTTCCTTGGATCATTTTTGGTAAGTACTAACTAACTCATACCTGGAACACTCCACAAGACCTGCTGTTTTGAAGAATAAGGCCCTTGTCAAAATAGCTCAGATTCTTATGCGCACCTGTTTTTCCTGTTTCCAGTACATACATTTCAGGAACTGACTGTTATCCCAATCCTATGACAGGTGCCATTGTAATGAAGTAGTTAAATAGTCTGTTATTCAGTTTACCTGACTAGTTGGTGTATGTCTCTCTAAATAAATGAATGAAATGACCTTGCGCTCATATTTTCTAATTGGTTCAGGTCTTTATGTATTTTAGAGGGTTACTTTAAAGTAAAGCCTTGAGTAGTGAGATTATGTTTTTATGCTATCATTATACACAGTTTTTTTAAAGGAACTGTACCAACACTATTGGTGACAGAAAAAAAACAGCAGCTTGAATTTGAGCATGTCAGCAGCTGAGCTAAAGAACTTAGCATGTGTTACATTCATCAGATGGAGATCTCAGCCTCCTTAAAGCCACTCCTCAGCCCAGGTAAAACTGTGCCACTTACATTCTCTTGGCTAAGGCAACAAAAGAGACAGAGCAGTGGGAAATACAGTCCATGTTTTCTCAATAGGCAAAATATAAGCCAACCAGATGTCATTATGCTGAAAAAGCAAATATATTTTTTTGCACATTTGTTTCATGTAAAATTCCATTGTACAGCCTTGAGGAAAGTCCCACAAGCCTGACAATCTGTGAGAGCTGGCAACCCTGATTTAAAGAAATAACCCATAATAACCCAAATAATGTCAAGTCAAATTTATTTCTATAGCGCTTTTTATTTACTTATTTAACTGACTTGAACTGGTGTTCACATCTACATGCATGTGTTAAACCAAAAGAGCTTGAGAGTGGTGCTACTGAGCTGTGGGGGTGGCAACTGCAGCCATGAATTAAAGTTGTCACAGGCATTCGTGAAAACGGGAGGTAGGTGGAGCCCGGTGTGCAGAGTGGGCGTCGGCCTCTGAGTGCTGGGAGAGGGAGTGTGCTCCGATCCGGGCAATTGCCGCAGGTGGTTTAGGGGGAGGTGCTGGAGGCTTGTTGTTGTTGTTGTTGCTGGCAGCAACAGCAGAATTGAGAGGCAGGGGCTTGCTGGAGGTCTCGGTGGGTGAGGCCACCACGGTGTGCCTCCTCCAGGCCCTCCTCTTTCTCCGACTTTCAGGCGAGAGTGGCTTCCTCAGGCCGGCAGCATGCAAGTCCTCAGCTGAACCCAGCAGACGGGCTCTCACCTGCTCTGCCAGAGTGGCCCCACTGAGGGAGAAGGCACGCCCCTCACTGGAACCAGAAGAAGCTTGGGTGTTTTCCTGACCATCCACTGGGTTCAGTTTGGTTCTTGAAGTCGGGGAAGGGGAGGAGTCAGGATTTTGTCCAACACTGGGCCGCTGATCACCCTCGGTGGCTGAAGTACTGGTCACTTCCAAAAGGTCCAAGGAGCGGGCTTTGTCCTTCTCTGACTTTAGCCTGCGGCGGGCTAAAGTGTCGCACTGGATGAGGCGATGGGAGTTAAAGGAGGGTCGACTGTAAAGGCGCTGGGAGGCAGAGGATGAATAAGAACTAGTTGAGGGGGTGGACGAACGTGCTGCAGCCTCACTGACCCTTTCTGTGGGATTTGGGGTCAGGCTTTTGGTGTCTGCGTGGGAAGGAACGGGTTCAGGGGCAGAAACAGTTGTGGATTTGTAGTGTGTGTAGAGGAAACTGCGTGGTGCGGCCGATCCGGGTGAGGTGTGTGAGGTTTGTGTACGCTGGGGAGATGTAGGTATGGGTGTGTGTTTTTCGGGACGTTCCTGGGTAAGAGAGCGTGAGGCAAAGCCACTTTCGTTATCCGTTTCACTCACCAGTTCACTCTGTTCATCATCTGCATCCTCGCCCCGCCCCTCTGAGGCTAAACTCCTTCCAAGTGTGGAGAGCGTAGAGTAACCTGAGACGATGGAGCGTGCATCTTCTCCTCGCCAGCCACCTGACCTCTTGACCTCAGACCTCTGGTCCTCTTCCTCACTCAGGAGTACCGATTGGGCCTCCTCGCTGCACGGCATGCTAGGAGTGGCCTCATCTTTCTGAGCACATTCTGCCTCTCTCTCGCCTTCGTCCTCTTCTTCGTCTTCATCCTCATCTTCCTCTGCCTCCGCACATGGGGCGGTGTCATACTGAACAGGCCCTACCTCCTGCTCCTCCCCATCCCCTGTGAGGCCATGTCTGATTGCCTCTTGCTCAGAGTCGTCATCAGTGCTGCTACCCAGGGGGCGGGTGGTGGTTCGTTTCCTGCGCTTGCGTGCCACAGCAGACATGATGGACAGCGTAGTCAGAAAGTCCTTGGACAAGAGGTCACGTTTTGACCCTCCTGACCCCTGATAAACAGGAGAGGTAAAAGGGTCATTACATATCATGACAAACACAATAAACAATGTTGAGCAGCTACAGTTAATAACAGTTAGTTACAATTTCTAAGAGAAAGCTGATGTTTCTACAATCAGGTACATGAACACAGAACACAGAAAGACAGAATGTTTCATGCTCACAGTGGCTATTTTTCATCCATTTTTCTTTTAAAATATTTTAATGTTTAAAATTTTTTGGCTGCCAATCCAAGGACAAGTACATTATTTGTCAAAACCAATCAATGCACTAGGTGCATGCCTTTGGGAAGTATCTTCAGAGAACTTGCCCACAGTTTAACCAGTGCCATGGTGGTTTGTTTTCATAGATATTTTTTTGTGCTTGTCTTTCTCTTCAAATTGAGAAGAGACTATGTGTCAGCATGAACTTAAAACAAAAAAACTCCTGCTGCAGTGTTGGGGAAAAGCACTTACACACAATAAAGATGTCTTGTGACTTACAAATTCATGAAATAATTTATTATAGAGAGTATTCCTTTAAACTGATATATTTTGTGTGCTTTCTTTTTTTGGCAATTAAAAAAAAAATTAAATAAAAAATTGAATCAGAGTGTGCTAGAGCACATACATCACTGGGCAACAGTGTGATATCTCACCAAACTACTTTCAAATTCTAGACCTATTATTCATGTAAGTAATTTTTAGCTTATTATCTAGTACATACTATGAATTATTCAGTGACTACCATGAAACTATATGTAGAGTATTGCTATGAATGAGTGTTGGAAGCTGGATGTAGGTGCAAGTTTGCAGATCCTTATTAAATACACCAAAACACGACATAAATCACTGAAGCAAAACATAAAATAAAAAAGGGACAATGACTACAATGACAGGTGAACAGGTGATGTACAGTAAGCGATGTACAGTAACCAACCTAAAAGCAGGACAAAAATGTCTTAAGACTAGACAAAAACACACTGAGACAAAAGAGGCGCTTATATTGAAATAAGACTATGAAGATCTGTGATAGGAGGGGTCACAAACTACACACAGTTGAACACATTAAGGAGGAGGCAGGGATGTGGACAAGGAACGACAACAACAGAAACACAAGGGAAATCTATATACGAGACAGACAGGGCAGGGCAAAACGTTACAGGGGTGTGGTAAAGACTTTCTGTGGTTAATGCAAGAAAAGCTGATTGTCAGAAAAAGCACCAATGGTTAATTATGGAACACTTTGCTCAAACCCGCTACATAGCATTTTGGTAACCATACCATAAGCATGTCATGGTAGCCATTATGACAGATCTTGTGCAGTAATTGTGTCATTGTTACCATTACCATTAATTTTGACGAGAGGTGTGAAAATGTTTGATGTCATGTTGGCTAAGTAGAAAAAATTAGCACGTGACATAAGCTCTGATGACATCAAACATTATGACAATTACTAGAAAAAGTGACATGACTCATTACTGAACAAAGCCTGTTGCTCATGACATGTTTACAACATGTTTATGGCAGTGTTATGCAGGTTCAAGTAAAGTGTTACTGTCAAGTCTTACCTTTGATTTTGCGGAATCACTGTTGGTTGAGTCTGTTAAGTTGAAAAACAGAAACAGAAGGAAGGAGGGAGTAAGAGAGAGAAAGAGGAAGAAAGAGAGACAGAGAGAGAGAGAGAGAGAGAGGAGGGAGAGATGAATATCATGGTAAAATGCCACAGTCTTAAGAAATGAGAGGCACAACAGAGAGGTGTGTGATGGACCTTTTTTTCCTTATAATCACACCATTTTTCTCTCCTTTGTGCCTGTCATTCAGCATGAAGCATTCCCACAGCAGACAGTGTTCACACAAGATACTCGCTCAGCAACATCTTACTGAGAAATAAATTATTGTCTCTGAATGGCGCTCTAATGTGAACAGGGTCTTCAAAGGAAGTCAAGCGGTCCGAATCTGCAGCATTAAGGAAGAACCGCACACACTGATGACATCACATCACAAACTGATGACATCGACCCGTGTAAGAAACCGTGTAAAAAGCAAGAGCAGCGAAGGGCAGGGAGGTGATTTCAGAGGCATAGACAAGAACATATACACATGACTTTTATATTCACACCTAGAGCCACAGATACTCACTCACACCCACACGTACACACACGTACACACACACACACGCACACACACACGCGCACACACACAGGGTATGGCAGGCGAAACCCATCCTACCGCAGTGGCTGCTCCACAGGCTCAGCTAAGAGAGGGACGCAGAAATGTACAGAGAGAGAAAGTGGAAAATGAATACAAAACAGAGAAGAAAAAGATAAAAAAACAAAAAAACAGAAAAGTGTCAAGAACTCAACATGCAGGAAAATGTATTTTAGGACCTGTGATCATAAAACTACTGGTTTCTTCTGACATGCAATCCTCTACACTTCGCCCACCAATGCACCCTTCTGTTAACAACAGTCTACAGTACTAGCTGAAGTGAAGCAAATATGAGTATTTGTCATTGTGAACACACTCAAGCACCATGACGAAATGTGACCTCTGCATTTCACCCATCATCCGTACACACGTGAAGCAGTAGTGCCCGGGCTGCGACTTGAATTTGCAACCTTCAGTTAACAAGGGCAATGTCCTAACCACTAGGCCTCCACTGCCAGCTACTGTAATAGGCTGTAAATGGACATATGCATTTTGTACATATTTGGAGTCTTTCCATAATTTTATCTGAACTGGTATTCATGCATATTCATATGCTACTCAGTTCAACTTTTACATTGACTGATGACATGGTCTACAGATCAGGCAAAATGAAGAATGTTTAGGTCTGTTATGTGGTCTTGAAAACAGCTGTATCTGCTCATTTTACCTATTTGGTTATATTCCTATACTGTAGTATGCCTGAAATTACACTTAACGATTTGCTGATAACATTTTACCCATGATAACTGCCAAATATAAACCCATCAGCCATAACATTAACAAGACCTGTTTAAAATTTAATATGTCCCCCTCATACAGCTCTGACTGTGGTGTACTGTGTGTTCTGACCTCTTTCTATCAGAGTCAGCGTTCACTTTTTAACCACAGTAGCTCTTCTGTGGGATCAGACCAGACAGACTAGCCTTCATGCCCCACGTGCATCAATATGCCAATGAGCCCTGAGCCTGAGTTTGTCATTATTAGACTTAATGGGGTTTTAACCAGCATCCTGTAAAGCTTGCTGAACCATACAACAGCAGTGATGCATTTGTGGGCGGAGCATGGATAGATCCACTAGACCACCTTCACTTCTTCCACTTGAGTGGAAACATCTGTTTCAACCACCTAAATGCAGCTCTAGTCAACTGAACTAGGCTAAAGCAAGTCTGCCTGTGGCTTGAGCTGTGCTGTGGTCAGTGGAGACTGGGCTGGGCAGTTTCTTACCTGAGGCATCTCCTAGCAGGCCAGTTCGGCCAATGTTAGATAAGAGGTGGTCTATGTTAGGGGCAGGCTGAACATCCTCTGTGTCCACTGGCGTCTGAAGGAAAGGTGAACAGAAAGAAAACTTAGTATCTATGCTGCAAATGCAACCAGTATTGCAAAGACTGGAAACACAATTGATAGAGAATTCACCTTTTCATCCTTGTCATGTTCCTCACTGAAGAACCAGGCATACTGTATAAAAAGCAAAGAGATAGCAACAGCAAAATAGTTAATCTGTTCAAAAGAAATATAAATATAAATAAATGCAATTTTAAGCTATTTCAATAAATTCAAAAATTAATTTTTAATAATTAATTTATTTTTAAATAAATAAATTAATGTAATTCTATTTCTGATATGTAAATCTAAATTCTGATGTCATGTTATATCATATCACAATCATAATTTTTTTTCTGCAACATTTTTACATAATAGAAAAATATACTCTGAACTTTTAACAAATTGTGTGTATGTGTGCGTGTGTGTGTGTGTGTGTCTTTGTGTGTGTGTGTGTGTGTGCAGGGCTTACATGCTGTATTAGAGTCTCAACAATTTTGTAGCGATCAGGCATGTGGGTGACCATGTCCGTCATATTATCCTCTGATGTTCGCACAAGTGTGGGACCAAACACCAGTGCAAGGTTGCGTGGTTCCATCTGCACACACAGTTGTAGGTTCAACTCAATAATCCACAACAGGCCAAGAAGTAACTTAACATAAAACTTAACATGAACTACTTCATCATCAACATTACCTGCTTGCCTCAAATATGACCAAGTTGTTAAAGGAATAGTTTGGTGCAAAATAAATGTAATTACCCCAGATGTAATCGCTCAGTCAAGAGAGGATTCTGTAGTTTAGATTCCAGCTATGAGGTCAATGTTGCTAACAAACATTGGTCAACCAAATAATTTCCATAAATCAGGGGTGGCCAGAATGAGTTTTTTGTGACAATGACTGTCAACAGTATAAGGGAATTCTGATCCAGCCCCGGTGTTGTCTGAAATGACTGCATGCTGTGGTGACGTTTTGTTCATTTTTACACCTCACAATAAGTCATACTGTGTCCTAAACAACATTCACAAGTTTTGTACTGAAGGAAGAGCTAGATGCGCTTTGAGTGGGCTGAGAGACGTTTTGATGTATTCTGGTAAAACCATTTCCAAACTAATGAAAGATACAAAATCTGGACTCCAAACATGTCTTGGCCCATTGACTACATCTGGGGCATGAGGAAACGTTCTGCAAAATGGACTTTTTACTGAAACACTCCTTGTTACATGTTTACTGATAAATGTGCAAAAAGAATAGTCTGTGATGTCTTGACGTATGGGAAGAGAAACACTCTTACACACCAACAAACACACAGTAAGGCAACGAGGTGTATGCTTACCTTGTTCTTCTCAGAGTGGTCTGCTACTGTCTTCAGGTGACCAATCAGAAACTTCAATGTGTGGAAGTAATGATCTGGCAAATCATGGATCTGTAGAGGAAGACACACACATACACACAAATAAATGTATGAAGCAGACACAAAGCAGTGTAGGCTCACATAAGTAAATGCATCCATACCAGTTTCTTCAGGGTCTTCAGCCTGTCACTTGCATTCTCCATACGATTGGCATCAATGAAGTCATTGTATTTGTCTAAAAAAAAGAGAGAAAATTAAAAAACATATATACATAGAATAGTAGGAACATGCAGCAACAGTGCACCACTATCTGATTCTTCATGAGCTCCTGCTAATTCTCCTGTAACTCTAATCATTTCCACCTGCTTGCTCCATTCAGAAGCTCCTGAAATGCCAGATGACATCCCTTTGGTCTTGGTGATTAATTAATAAATCAGTGTTGCCTTGATAATATGTAGAGGGATTCCTGTTATGTTTTATTACTTTGCAATCAGAAGATGTTTGGTTAACATGGTACAGTGAAAACAATAAGGTTAATGTTGCCATTACATGCGATTCTGGTGTCTTGGTGTTGATGTTTAATTTATTCATTTATGGCACAGCCTCTTTGGTTAAAATGCCTAGACTTATTATTCTAAAGAATAAAGGCATGAAGCATGAAAGCATCCCTAACCCTAGCTATCTCTAACCCTAGTTGTCCCTAACCCTAGCTTATCCATTTTCCCAATGAAGTATTTTAAAAAGAAATGTTGTGTTTTATGCAGGTAACCTAACTGAATAAGAGTGCCTACATCTGACTTGTAACTCTTCTGAATTCAGGCTTTGTCTGCATACTATTTACCTTTAAGAAGGTTTTTTTACCAGGGTAAAGCTACATTTACAAAAAGAAGTTTAAACCTATTTCATTTAATATTTGGATGCCTGTGAATCCAAACATCTCACCATCAGTGAAGAGGGGCTCTGGGAGTTTGCGGAAGAATGACTTGAGCAGACTGCTCACCACGTTCAGATCCTGCCACCGCTGGTTCAAAAAGAAAGACAAGAGACCTTTGCATATAATTGATAAAACAAATACTTAAGATTAAAAAAGAAAACACTATCTGTATTTATTTTGTACTTTTTTGTTAATTCATCCCAAACATTCTCTCCAGTATTTATGGAGATACAGATTAAGGCTAATTGGCAATGCAGTATAGTCCAAGACTAGAGTTTATGCACAAAATATTTGCATTAATATTTAGATGGTTTTTTTTGCTTGAAACGCATAAGGTTCGCGTGAGTGTGTGTATGTATGCACATGTATCTCACCTCCTCTGCAGTGTTGATGTCACTGCCCTTGTTGAGCTGCTCCTGTAGGCTGGACACTACAGCGTTGTTTCCTGGCACTCTGTAAATGCCTGTGTACTCCAGACCCATCTCCTCCACCAATCCACAGCAAATCTCCACAATCAACGGAATGCACTGCACATGCGCACACACACACACATACAGACACAACACACACACACACACACACACACAATGAGTAAAGCTCAGCTCCTTTTGACTGCTTCCCAAAGGTCTAATTTGCAGGTACACAGGCTGGACCAGCAGCCAAACACTGACCTTGTTACTAGCAGCAGGTTGGCAGTCTTCTAGACGCACTCCAAAAGCTTTAGGACCCGCCTTCTTTACCTTCTTCATAAAGTTGATGCCCCATGGAGACTTGGGAGGACTGCTCTCCTCTAAAAGTGGAGAGGGCAGAATTATAGTTAATAATTAATATTGCGAGAGGGAGATATTTCTACCCAGAGTGAAAAGACGAGGCCAGAAGCTGAGGGGTCACTAGTATTGCTGACCTTTGCCCTCGTGTTTGGGAGAACGTGGTGGCGCACTGCTGTTATCAGTCTTGTTAAGCAGGAAGGGCATGCGAGGCACTCGAGGAGAGGAGTCTGGCTTGTTGCCTGTCGGACTAAAGGGGGCGACAGAGGGACACACATAAGATCCACCTGAATGTAAATAATGTATCTGTCATCAGATCAAACATTTGGATTCAATGCCTTAAATGACCCATATTCTACTATTTCAGTTGTATACAGTTTATTTGTAATGTCTGTATGGTTTTATGCACTGAAAGCAATCATGATTCTTAAAAACATTACATTTCTAAAATGTATTACTTAGAATTAAACAGGATGTGTTTTGTTACTGGATGATGCATGTGATGAAATACATGGAATGCACTGTGAGGTTTGGGCTGAAATTGTCAGGGCCATCCAAAGAAATAATAATCTGTGGATCCTTAGAAAAGCTGTAGTGTTCCATGTTATTTCCTGACAACCGGGAACATCAATGTTTAATTTCATTTAATTTATTCCACATGTCTTCCACTCCAATAACTCTCCTACAGACTGGGCAGACATGATTAAATGTGCTAATGGTTGTAACATCAAAACCACAATCTGTCCAAACAGACTACTTGCAGCTTAGTTTCCACATGTGCACTTTATGGACTGACAGGTCAATGGTACGTCTTGAACTTAAATTTCGTTTACAGAGTAAATCAAATTCTAATTCAGAATACACCAAAATCAAATTGTAATTGAATTCAGATTTTTTACAACAAAATGTATCACATTTCAGAATAAAGAGACAAGATAAACAGTAAACAGGCCATATCTCAAATAGTTCTTCACTCCTTCAGTCCATACAAGGCTCTGTTATGAGGAAATGGCATGACAGCATGGCATACTGTGAGGTAATGACTCACCTCTGCTTCCTGTAGTCATTCAGCTTCTTACTGATGAGAGCTTGCCGAGAGAAACCCAATTCCTATAACAAACACATATATAATGTAGAAAACTCACTGAAACATGGCAATGGTATATTTTACTGATCTCAAATTTGTCTCATAACTGCCTTACTGGGTATTAAAGAAGTGGTTTAGCGAAATAAAATACATTTCGAAATAAAATAAAATTTCGAAATAAAATAAAATTTCTCCTTATTGCTCACTGCTTACTCATGAGCAAATGTATTTTTATGTGCCCAATGTTTGGCTCTTTAGTTATGAACTTGAACCACAATGCTAATAAAGCTAACAAGTAGTGGAAGCTTACTCCTGACCAATTAGCACTATGCAAACTGCTTGCCAAAATCACATGCATTTCAAAAAGACTTGGGCTTCCATTATTTGGTAGCTACAAACACAAAAGACAAAAGCAATAAAGCAAACAGATGCCAAACTCTCTGTAGCTGATTAAACTAAATTTGATTTCACAAACAAAATAAAACATGCTTAGTTAATGTAAAGTACTGTTTAATAGTACTGCCCTCTATGCAGGACATTGGCCTTGTTACCTCATTTGGGCAACAACACCACACTACAGCAACAAGAGTCCTTGGGGAGGACTACTAACTCCTTCACTCATCTAAATTTGTAATGTGATTAAAAATTGTAAGTTGCTCTGGATAAGATACAAGTCTCCCAATGCATACATTTAAAATTAATCTATTGCTTTAAAGGACTTATCTTTCATTAAAACAGACATATCTCTGTCTCAATGTCTCACACCGTCTCTCTCACCTCACTGTCAGTCTTGCTGCTTTCTCCGATCACTTTGATCCAGTCCAGCATGTCGTCCCGGTCTTCAGCCTGCAGCAGGTACTCGCAGAAGTCCTGCGTGGTCAGCCGCAGTGCGTTCTTACGTTTTGTCTCGCTGTATGCGATGTCCACCAGGCATCCCCGAACGCTGATTGGCTGCTCGTCCTCAGACCCACCCCCCAAAGCAGACCCCTTCAGCAGTGCCTCCCGCTTGTCTTTGTAGAGGTAGAGTGAATTGCAGCGTAGCACTGAAAAGACCCGCCTCCATGGACGCATGGCACTGCCCACCTTCTGAGAGGTCAAAGGGTAACCGTCCAAGAAAGGAAAAGAAAAAGAAATATTTAATAAGCATTTTACAACTTTATTACATATGAACTTAAACAGTGTAGCTTTAAACAAACTAGATCAAATGTATTTTTAGACATTTTATTGAGAAAATTACAAACAGTGGTTAGTTTTTAAAAGACAATAATAAAAGCATGCTGCATTCTAGTTTTTTATACTAGGTTTTTAAGTTACATGAGATTTGATCACCAGTTTTAAAATACAGGCCATTTTGAATACTAATGTTATTGTAATGTCATTCTCAGGGTTGTACAGATTTATCAGATGTTTTAGAATTTTTTACAGCTCTGTTCATCAGTTTTGACACATTTAAAATTTCAGAATTTGTTTTTCCAGCATTCTAGCTTCACATGATTAGTTAAAGCATGTGCATGACTAGTATTAGTGATAAGACCAAGATATTGGCTGTTTGTTTAAATTTATAACCATACAAATTGTATTTTATATTGCATTTGTTACTCCACAGAAATAAAAGTGAGCCCAGTTTTTATCTTTTATAAATGTTTATGTATTGGCACTGAGAGATATACTACTGTGACAATGTAATAGGCACCTGAGAATCTAAAAGCTGCTAAGCTTGGTAGCAAGTGTTTATTTTTTACTTAACACATTAATATTACTATAAACACAAATAATATTAATACAGCGATTTAAAGTAATCTTGCACATCAGCCAATGGTCCCTTTCTCTCTCTCTGTCTGTCTGTCTCTTCCTTACCTTGCCCTTCTCAGTGTGGATCTGCTTGTAGTGAAGCCAACCCTCTCTCCTGACGTCAGTGTAGCTGATGCTGCCCAGCTCTGAAGTAGAATGCCGTTTAGAGCGAGCATCCTCAGTAGCCTTCAAACTGTCCAGAGACTACATGCATGCACACACACACACAGGTAAATGAATGCTTATAATATTTAAAGGTTCTATTGCACAATATTTTAGCACATCTGTGCAGTAAGTTTAACTCACCCCATCACCAAAGAAGCTCTTAACTCTTTTTGGCAATCTCCTATAAAGCAAAAGACATGAGTAATCAGGATATATTATAATTTAATATTATAATAACAGAATATCTAAATATGAACAGTATATCCCAACACAAATATTAAATCCAATGAAAGCATAATAATAATTATTGACATATTTAGTTTTTTTTTTGTTTGTTTGTTTTTTGTATTTTTATGTATAAACGTCAATATGTGATTTGTTAATTCTCTTAAATGAAATTTTTGGGAAATGAGTATACTAACTGTTGCAGTTTTACAAGTGGTTTTACTCTATGGTTGCTACTGACTGATTGTTCTCTTCATAAAATCCCAAACATCTTCAAGGAGATAGATCTTACCTAATGGCAGGTGGGTCAAGCAAACACACTCTGTTTCTATGAAGGCACTGTTGTGCACAGAAGGTCATGCATATTCAATAGTGGTTTCTGGCTTTACCTTAGATGGACTTAGGGGTCTTACGATTCCTTAAAACTTTCCACAATATGATGTACTGCTGATGGTGAAAGACTGTAATTCTTTGTGTTGAGAAATGTTCTTTAAGAACTGATTGACAGTTCTCTCATGAAGTTTGACACAAAGTACTGAGCCACAACCCATCTTTACTGGCAAAGACTGAGCCTTTGATGAATAATCCCTTTATATCCAGTCAAGTTATCTATAACTAGTTGACCTGTTTAATGTGAATTCAAAAATTTTATATAAGCCTTTCCCTCCTATTTTTCCTCACTGTTTTTGAGTGTGCAGTAGGCATCAAATTCTGAATGTGTTTACATTTACAAACTACAACCAAGTTGGTCAGCCAAAACCTTAAAGTAAATTTTTCATAATTCAAAAAATTATTATTATTATTATTTTTGCTTTCACTGGACTTCAGAAAATAATGTACTTTTGTACAAATTTTGTTTCAGTGAGCAACCAGTGCAAAATAATTCACATCCTATGCTGGTTAGCTCTAAAAATTATTCTGATTCATGCTTTAACCTAAGACCAAATTCTGATCACTCACGAGAAGACTCGCCCATCGTCCCTGAAGGTGTTGAGCCCTTCGTCACATGATTTGGAGCGTTCGGTGGTGATGGCCAGCAGGTAGGAGGAGCGACGACTAGACTTAATACTGCCTGCTCAGATAAAGAGAGACAGACAGAGAGATAGAGATAGAAAGAGAGAGAGAGAGACAGAGAGAGAGAGAAAGAAACAATTTAACCTTATACAGATGATATGAGGTGCTGATGAGGACAGAAGGGCTGGAGCAAAGATGCACAGGATGGTTAAGGGACAGGGGTTTGCTGGTTAAGAGGAATGAAGGAGGAGACAGGAGGATTGCAAGTGAAGTGAGGGTGGGGTTTTGTTGTTCCTGAAGACCGACAGGGTTGTTGCTGTAGTCCGGCGATGGCAAAGGGGCAGTGTAGAATGATCGACGTGCACACATGCAGGAGAGCATGCAGAGATGCTTTATTTAGGGCCTGGCATGGTCATGAATGTACAATCTAATGCATGCAAGATTCTTCTGCAGAATAGGGTGGAGATAATAAATTCAGGTGAAAAACATGGACTGGTGTACGGGATGTACTGTCTTTTGCTAATATGTTGTGAAATACTCTACAGTATCAGTCAAAGGTTTAGACACACCTACTCATAGATGGGTTTTTTACATTAGTTCCCACTCTAATGTATCAAAACTATAGAATAACAAAGTGAAACACAAATTCAAAATATCTTCTATTTTGATTATTTAATGTAGCCTCTCTTTGCCCTGATGTAGCTTTGGTATTCTCTCAAGCAGCTTCTTGAAGAGCCACATGCTTTGCTTTTCATAAAGGCTTTAAGAAGACCCACATATGCTACATATGACTTTTTTTTGGTTGTTTAAAACTTAAACGTGTTTTACTCGTGTTGCTAGGCAATAGAATGGCTATGAACATGGCTCAGCCAATCAGATTTTAAAAAATGTATCTATTTTTAATGTCCAATGTACCCATCATTAGCCTTGTTCCTTCTAAGAAGCAAACTTGAAGCGTCACCACATCTTTTTGAACTGCTGCTAAGATAATGCCAATGAATGGCTTATTGAGGTTGCAGGAGAAAATTAATAGCCAATTCTGTTAGATCAGCTAGCATCCTACCCAACCACAGAGAGCAAAGCGAGTTGTGCTCTCTTAGATTTTCAGCCATGAATGGGTGTGGCATCACTGGCAAGTCTCAAGAACCTGTCCTTGTAAATGAAGGGCCGCAGGTTTAATTCCTGGTACCATCGGGCTACACTGCCCCCCAATTGCTGTTGATAGCTGTGCACTGCTCCACTTGTCAATAGGTTAAATGCAGAGTTCACATTTCATTGTGGTGCACTTTGTGTGATTGGGTTAGATCACAATGTCAAATACTCATTTTCACTTTTTAGGGCCAATGCTTGGGAAAAGACAACTACATTTGAGGAAAATGTGTACATTTACTTTTGCCCACACCTTTGACTGGAACTGTTTTTGTCCTTAATGTCTCTAAAAATATAACTGAACTTGTCTTTTTTGTGTGCGTGTGTATTTCTCGGCGTTGCGTCTCTCTCTACTGGACTCACTGCAGTCATGGGAGAAGAGGCGACTGAGGGGGAAGGTGAATGTTGGGGAGGCCGGGCTGGTGGCCACAGCGGGGGCCGATTTGAGCCCGCTGGACACGACGGAGGAGGCGGGGACATGACACGCCCGCAAATCTGCGCCCGGGCTGGTTGGTTCATCTGTTGGAGGAAAAAAGAGGGAAGGAAAAGGAAGGAAAGAGGTAAAGAGGAAAGGAACGAGGAAACAATATGTCAGGGGAGAAGGAAAGGGTGGAGGGAAAAGGTTAAGAGGAGAGGAAAGGAGCAGTAGAGAAAAGGGACAGAGTGAAGGTTACAGGAAGAGCCAGAGGATAATGCAGGGTCACGCTACAAAGATTTAGAAACATTTTTTTAAAGCAAAAATGAATACAGCATGTAGCAAAAACTGTATGTCATAGCTGAAACAACACACAACCCCTTACACAGAGCCTTAAACACTTCAGGCAGAAAACGAAAGCAAGAAAGGCAAAGAGAATGATACGGTAAAACCATTTAGTATGTTTAAAATCACAAACCCCAGAATACATTCAGTTTCTCCACACAAACAAAAAAAGCCTAAAAAAAGAATGAGCATGTTGGAGAGTGAACAGGCCTGAGAAAGATTAACCAAAGTGACTTGCAGCCATACCTGAGTCTTCGGCCTCCATGAGAAACATTCAGTGTGGAAATGAGATGTGTGAGCTGCCTTTGTGTCAGCAAAAAGTTTCAGTTCTTTTCCAAAGGCACGAGTGTGTGTGGTCTGTGTGTGTGATCCTATTGCTGCAGACATACACTGCTTACACTTTTAACCCCAGTACCGTACATCACATTTCATTATTTATTTTACTTCATTTGAAATGTTCGATATCAGGATCATATTGTTCTCAGTAGACGTTTGCTTAAAAAATCATTACAAATGTTTATATTTAGCTGATTAAGCATATTTATCATTCTCAGCAATAAAAAAATCTGCATTTTATTAACTTTACTGCATTTGTAACCCTACAGAAATACATGTGATTTCTTCATGATGCTAATACACATACATTCAGTCTAAATTTTAACATGTCTGTGATCATGTATCCACTTCTGTATAACATCGGCAGACATGTTTGTGTAAAATAGGGAGTTGCCCCTGTGACCTGAAAGTCACCAGTTCAAATCCTGGACAAGTACAAGTCCACACACACCATTGAGGTACCAGTGAGTACTGCCTACTGCTCCAACAGAGATGGGTCAAGTGCAGAGGTTGCATTTCGTTGTAGTGCACTGCATGCTGTGCTGTGTCGACAATGACAAATAATCACTCACTTTACCTGACTGTGAATAAACTTTATACTGTCAATACAATCTATTTCAGAGGCATAAAATCAAACGCCGAGCTAAAAACATTAGATGCCTTCTCAGGTTCACACATCACCCCACCCCCTACCCAGTCCACTCACACACTCGCACAACACAAATGGCTCTGTGTACCAAAGTGACAATAACACCTTTGCTAAATGCTTCTGCTTTCAGTTCCTCTTCGACCTTAAATGTCCTCACTCATCAACGGCATCCCTCTCTCATTCGCCCGAGTAGAGCGATTCAGTGCAAATGACTCAGTCACAGTGCTATTCCAGACCAGCAGGTGGAAGCAGCACATAGACAATACTGAAAACAGTAAGGGAAGTGTTCCTAGAGCATAGGGTGGGTATTTTCTCACTAACCATGGTCTCTCCTCCTTCCTTTTCTGTTTTTGAATCTTCTCTCTGTTCCCATACTGTACGTGCTTTTATGTTCTACTACACAAATATGGGCTATTCTTCATCCCTTTTTTCCTTCGTTCCTCTCTTCATCTTTGCCCACTCCATCTCCCTTTTGATTTCTGATCCTTCATTCCACCTGTTTGCCCCGTCGTTTCGGTCATCAGCAAGTGAGCATCCCCACTCAGCCCATCTCATCAGACCTGCCGTGATTATTCCTTGCTTTCTTTCTGTGCTTCTGTCACCTCTCTTATTCCCCCTTATTCCACTTTCTGCCTGTCTTTCTCTCTATTCTTTTTTTCTCTCTGTATTCCAGTTCTCTCTTTTTTTCTCATGTCTCAACACTTTGTTTTTTCTTTTTTCCCTCTTTCTTTCTACTTTGCTTTTGTTCTTTTCTTTCTCTTCTTCTACAGCCCTGTCCCTTCTCTCGCTCCATCTTCCGATCAGTGTTAGCTCTCTGTAGATACATAGTCATCTCATACTCTCTTCTGTAGGTGGACAAGGAGCCAGAGCACAAACGTAATCATTCCCAATCTCTGTCTCTGTCTCGCTCTCTCTCTCTGCTTCTGTCTCTCTCATGGAGCAGGGGTGGAAACATTCCCAATCTGGGATGTAGAATCTGGGTCTGTTTTCCAGCCACTGGCAGAAATAGCTGCACTGTGGGTTTAACAAAGGCGCTTATTACTGCAGCCCGAACTTTCTCTCTCTGTCTCTCTCTTTCTCTCTCTCTCTCTCTCTCTCTCTCTCTCTCTCTCACACACACACACACAAACACACATGCAGGGAAATAGGGTAAAGCTGTATAATTAATGGGGAATTCCACTGATTAAAAAAGCCAGCATATTTCAATCACTGAAGTGTAAACAAAGCCATTCAGTGTGTTTAGCATGAAATGGTTAATTGTAGAGAAAATGACCACTTTTAATTTCTTTACAGTAGTGGTGGTAAGAACCAGGCCTCGCAATGTCTATTTAAGTAAGTTTTTAGCATATAATGCTGGTAATGATAGCAACATATTGAAAAAATGCTTTCTTTAGGCGCTGTTTCCCTCTACAACACAGTGCAGGTATCTCTTCACCATGAAAATCTTAAGCCAAAATCTTCTGTAAAACATTTCAAACATGTCTCAGACATCAGGAATTTTCCTTCTGTAAGGGAAACTTAGAGGAATTAAGCACTTGAGACGTCTGGTTCCTATCACTACCCATGACACCCACTTGTAATGTTTGTATGATTTTAAATGCCAAAAATGTTCATAAATCATTTCCATTCTTTCCATTTCTTCCTTCCTTAGAATCAAATGGGCTGTTTTTGTTCCTGTACCTTTCCTTTTCTTTTCTGTACTTTTTGCAGGAATGAGCTCTGTTCTTATTGGCTGTTCTGTATTGTGCCTTATAAAAAAAGCAGTCTGGGTGATTGAATCATGCAGAAATATTTATGAAATTCCCCTTTAATATAAGGATTTTATCCGTTATACCCATCTAGATGACCTAGCAAAGCAAAATCGTCACATAAAACAACAATTCTCACAATTCTTTAACAGAACACATGCTGTGTCACGAAAAAAAAAAATATGACCAGCTGGAACTGGATGGGAAAGAGAACGGGGCTGATGGTGAGTGGAGAGAGGGACAGTTGGGGCAGGAAGCCCATGAGAACAAAGAGACATCACAAGTTTCTGAGGGACATGGTTCACAGGTCCTCCTGTATCTGGGTATGGCAGAATTTGTATGCATGTGTGTGTGAAGAGTGTGTATGAAGACCCCCTCCTCTTTCAAGGCATGACACAATGGCACCATTGAGGGCAGAAAGAGCTGAGTGTGCTGATTGTGTCCGGTTAAGTGCGTGTGTATGTATGTGTGTGTGCGCGTCACCCCTCACCCCAAAAACACCAGCGCCCTGCCCCCTCTTCTACTTTCTACTCCCTTGTCCCTCAAACCCCATTCCTCCATGCCACACCAACAGAATGTACCAGTGAAGCACCTCGCACCATGCTACACATACATGCAAATATGCAGTGGTGGCCAAAAGGCTGAGACCACACTGAAAATCTGGGATTTTTTTTACATTTAAACGTGGATATAAACAACAGTAAGTTTCTGAATTTTGCAAAATAAAAACCAATGAAACATAATAGTAAGTATGATGTGGAAAATTTCAGAAACTGATCATTTTAAGGCCTTTGAACAAAAAAGGTATCCCTTTTGCTTAAGTGGGTATTCAGACAACTCCTTAATGGATCTGAGCTGCTCAACAGAGGCTTCTGCACAATTTTGGTGCATGCTATCAAATCTAAAGGGGAGAAATAATAAATGCAAATAAAATTCATGCAAATATTCACCCAAACTGGTCGATATACTTAAAATGAATGGAAATATTTGTAGTATATTACAAAATGAATCTAAACAGGACTTTCGCGAGTTGTCTAGAGACTATTGACCACCACTGTCCTAATCCTGTCCTGAAGCAACCCCCGCCCTGCATATTTTAGTGTTTTCCATGCTCCAACACACCTGATCCAAAGAATAAGTTAATTACCCGGCTGTTCTTAAGTTGAAGTGGGTGTGTAAACCCAACAGTGTGCAGAGCAGGTGGTGCTCCAGGACTGGACTGGGAATCGCTGTGAGCTACACAGCAGCTCTGGTCAATATCACAGCAGCTAAACTCATGTAAATATTAATGAGAGACAGTATGATACTGAAACCCTGCACATCAATACCAAATGGATATATTTCCCTCCTAAGTCTTAAAATTAGCTGATTACTGATTAACTGATGTGCTTAATTATTTTAAAAAAAATTTTTATATAAAAGGGACTATTTGTCATTGTGAACACACACAAGCACAACAACGAAATGTGACCTCTGCATTTAACCCATCACACATGCACACGTGATGGGCCAACAGCACCAGTGTAGTGGGACGGTACCTTGCTTAAGGGTATCTCAGTAGTGCCCGGGCCGGGACTCGAACCTGTGACCTTCAGGTCCCAAAGGCAGCGTCTTAACCAGTAGGCCTCCACTGCCTGTCATGTAGTATGGCACTTTGATTACAATGTACTATTTCGAGGTGGGTGAGAACTCTAGATCATTTTCCCCCAATCCTTCCAACAACGATAATGAAATCATTAGTCCCAGCATTTATAGTTGACAATATCTATCATCACTGATTATAGATTCTTCACAGATTTGGCCCGGCATTTCTAAACACAGCAAAGCACTTTATACAATCTGTCAGTAGTGGGCCTGAGGTTAAACATACCTTACCAACACATACACACACACACGCACACACTCCCCCTTCGAATATCTGGAGGCCTCTGAGATTTACAGACAACAGAGAAGCAGAACAGCATCCAAACACATAGCTTTACCTCTGCCCAGAGATCAGATTAGAATGTGCATATGTGAGTGTGAGTTCTCTGTCATTTCTTTCTGAGTGCCCCAACATGCCCCAGCTTGCAGACTTGAATGGTCCTGGATGTTTCTACACTATCTATGCACCCCATAACCCTGCCATTCCAGCCTCAAATCCTCATCCTTTCCTTTGATGTTATGTCATGATATGTCTTGTGGAATTTTACAGTGCAACATGTATTGTGGTTTTTGCGTCACTTTACAGCATGATAAGATTTATTTGAAGAACATAATGCTCAACAAGCATATCATACACGTTCACACACACACACACACACACAAAGCCATTGTAAAGTCAACCGGGAAATAAGACTGACCTTTTTAACCTTTTTAATTAAATCAGAAAAATTCAGAAATCAGATATTAAGCTGCATTAATCTTTTTGTGAGGTCACAAAAAAAACAACACATTTGTGTGTACCCACTTATTTAGCCAACAGCCATTTAGCCCCGCCCATTCACACTGAAGTTATGAGAAGTGTTTCATCCCTTGCTAAAGTAATAAAAACAGACTGTTAAACTTTTGTGTAATGAATACATCACTTTGCGCCAGCAACCAATAATTAACTAGTAACATCATGTTTCCCCCCATCTCAACTCATCAAGCACTCATCTCGGACTGAGTTTCTCTCAGAAACATCGTTAGGATTTGTAAGTGTTTCACTGCATGGTCTGTGCTGTGCAGGTGTGTGTTAGCCAAAGCAGTTCAAAGCAGTGCTGCAGGGCATTGTGGGATTCTATGTGTGTTGAGTGTGCTAGGTGTGTGTTTATTATATGGTTGTAGGTTGTACTTCCACTTGTAAGACTTAGATTCCTCTCTGCTAATGGTGAACAACATAAGGAAGAAAAATACCAAAATCTTTGCACAAAAACCAGAACAAGTGTCATCTTAGCTCAACCATGTCGTAATACATTCCTGGCATCCTCCATAGTCAACAGCGTATCTGTTCAACATGGACGTTGTGTGTATATCATGCAAAGTGTTTGTGTGGCCAATGTGATGGAGCGTGGCTGCTTTTATTTCCTCTGTTTTAAATGCTTTGCATTTTGTCGGCCATTTTATTACCACATCCCCATCAGCTCTTGTTCTCCTCCTTAGTAGCAGGCATGCCAGGACAAGCTGCAGGCTAGAGCAAACACATACACACACATTTTGCCTCTTTCTTGTTCCTTATGCCCACACTGATATTGTAAAAAAAAAAAAAAGAATAAACCCTTGGAAGTTGCAAGTTATTATTTTTTTATTTTGTAGTACTCTTCAGATATTAAATCAGCCATAATATTAACACCAACTGCCAAATATTGTGTAGGTCCCCCTCAGGCAGCCAAAAAATGCTCTAACTGCGGTGCACTGTGTGTTTGGTCACGTTTCTCTCGTAGTCAGCATTAATATTTTGTGTAACAGGAGCTCCACTTTGGGATCAAACCAGATGGGCTAGCCTCCACGCCCACATGCCCCATGACCCAGTCTTTACTTAGATCATTTTTGGTAGGTACTAACTACTCCACAAGTCCTGGCATTTTGGAGATTCTCTGACTCAGTTGTTTGGCCATCACAAGGCTCTTGCATGATAAATGATATGGTACATACATGCTGATGATGCCTCTGTCAATCAAGCATGTATTTAGATAATTACACTGATCAGCCATAACATTATGACAACTCACAGGTGAAGTGAATAACACTGACTATCTAGTTATTTCATTAAAATCTAAGGCACTTTTACAAAAGTCTTATAGTGATGGGTAGATGAACCAAAAGTAAAGGACAAATGGTAAATTAGTGACAGGGTCATGGGCACCCAAAGTTCACTGATGTATATGGGAAGTGAAGGCTAGCCCGTCTGGTCTGATCCCCCAGAAGAGACAATGGTTTAAAAAAGTGAATACTGACACTCATAGAAAGGGGTCAGAAAAAACATTAGACAGGTGGTGTTAATGTTATGGCTGACTGGCGTATAGTTTTGCCATATTACCCTACTGGAAAGGACGAGGAAAAACTGAATACTTATTTAGACAGAAATCATGTTTTACAAGGAATGTCACTATCCTTGCTTTTGAGCAAGACAGTCAGTCATGCTGTCAAATAACAAATGGCTATGGCTATGTGTTATTAGCCATTTGATTTTTAACTGCAAATATAAGTTAACGTCTGAGTCTAAATGGATTTTTGCTCACTTAGCTGACACAGAAGTACGTTCAAGGCATAATTCTTAAATATTTATATAGTGACATGTTTTCATTGTCCATTTTGTCGCAATAAGGAATGACACTATGCTAACATAACGCTTCAGGTTTGCTGCCATAGTCTTGTTGTGGCTGTCAGAAAAGGTTGCACCATTTAAGGCAGATAGAAAAATAAGGGTTTATTAAAGGTGGAAACATAAAGACGAAGCCAGTGTAAGCTTTGTAAATACCACTGCCAGTGCAGTTATATCAGTAAACAAGAGATTAGGCAAGTTTATACTACATTTGTGGAAAATTTGCCATAATGCTCTTTCTGTTTATCTCCTTTTTCAGCATGTAACTGAATGACTCAGGTTAAATTTAAAACCAAATCAATAACCTAAAGTATTTCTTTAAAGGTGTTTGCAATTTATATATCTTTCATAATCACACTTGTTTCAGTCTTTCAAAAGAAAGGGGTGAGTTGAGAAATCGTAGCTGTTTGCTAACAATACCCAAGTATTACATGATTTTCCCCCTAACATGTCCTCTTTTTTTATCTGGTTTTATTAGAAATTGTTTTATTTAAAACAGTAACAAACTAATTTTGGATGATATGAATTTTGTAGAATTCTGTTAGAAACTAAAGGGTTTAATACAAAACACAAATTACAGAAACAAATACCAAAGTAATGAACAGTATTAATAATATAAATACTGAATATTAAACTGTTCAGGTCAGCCTGACATTACTGTAACATTTCACATTACTTTAGCCCTAAGTCTGATTTTGATATTATATTTTTGTCACACTAAATATTGGTACAATGGATTAAATGTTTTGGTAATAAAGGACTGAACCATGGGCCCTTTCTATCTTTCAAAGGTTTTTGCTGGTTGCTGGTGCAAAATTATTGTTTTAATAATACATGATTCAGTTAAAAGGTTCATATGTGTTATGTTTATTTGTAGTTAGGAAAGCAATGTTTAAACTAAGTGTGATGTTGCCTTTCACATCCCAGTCTCTTACGTACAGTGAGACAAAGCTTATCAATTAAACACTGGTTCTGGATTGGTACCCTGTATCGGCCCATACTCAAAGCCCAGGCATTGGCATAGGTATCAGGACTAAAACAGACGGATCGGTACATGAACATTCCTCAGCTTGTTCCAATGGGTTATGAAATATCAAATTACACCATGCTTTTACCTTTGCCACTGCTACTAAGGGTTAACAGTTAGTAAATATGTTCAACAGGTCTGATGAGTTTCTCGCAAGGTAACAACAATCCTATCATGATGCTATCACGTTCCAGTTCCGTAAAAGCTAGGATGTAGAATTAACTTTAATATCTAGTTGCTGATGAACGTCAGAAATGTCAGAAACCAAAGCAGTTAGTAACTGTTCTCAGGTACAGATGTCTAATACTTTCTGCATCATTGTGGGAGATCCCACTGTTACCCAACACAGCCAAACCCAAAGACACACAGGTATGCCAGACAGAGGCAATGAACAGCAAGGTCAGCAGGGTTGTGAGCTGTTATGACAGTCATTCTCCAGAAGTCTATTTTAAAAGTGTCTGGCCACTTCATCAGCTTTTCCTGAAACTATGCACCAAAGCACCAATGTACACTCGTGAGTGCGTGTGTTTTTATAATGAGTCGTACTGTACGACTAAGCCCTAAAGTATCACTAACTTGCTTTACGAACTGAAACACAAATCCACACACAAATAGAACTGAAACATAAGCTTTTGCCTGGAAGTCAAAGGGTGATTTTGATTGCATGGGGATGATAATATACTGAAGTGGATGATGATACACAACAGAAGAAATTAAGAAAGCTGGAGAGACAAGACAGCAAAGGTGCAGATACATGAATAAAAGATGGCTGTTTGTTGTTGGATCAAACCTCTGATTTGGTAAATTTATACCAGAAGGAAGAAATTTTTAAAAATTCTACCAATTTTTAAAATATTTCTGCACAATTTAGTTGCTGAGATGTATAAAGTCAGAGTTGTTTGATGTGAAATGCTGCATTGTGAAGAAAGTTACTAAGATTTCATTCACAGTGGTGGTGATAGGAACCAGGGAAGGCAATGTCTCTTTTCAGTCCTGGCTCCCAAGTGGTGGAATGAATTTCCTCTTGTCATCAGAACAGCTAAGTCCCTCACTGTCTTCAAGCGACGACTCAAAACGCACTTCTTCAAGGAGTATCTTGGAAACTATCCAGCCTCATATTTATTGCGCATTTATTGTTACTGTCTATTGTTTATTGTTTACTAATATACTTTATTGTCTTTTGGGTTTACAAGTTTGGCAGGGTTTGTTATGGTGTGTAACTGAGCGAGTAGTATCTTAGTAGAATGACAGCTATTGATGGTTTTAGCCCTAAAGATACAGAAAAGACATGGACTGCAAAGCACTGTTGTTCGTCGCTCTGGATCGTCTGCTAAATACTGTAAGTGTAAATGTCTATAATGTAAAATTTGCCATTTTATTTACTATTAAATTGACTGAACCAACAAGTCTGAGCATATTATATGAATTGGTGATGATGGTAAAATAGTGGTTAATCTAAAATAAGTAATATTATTTGGGAACTATTTTTTCCTTACTAAAATTATGCACGTAACCTTGTGACATGAATAGATTTCAAAATAATTTTTTTAAGTATTTATAATGCAATTCACATCAAACCACTCTGAAAGACTTAATTTTCATCTTAACATACATTTTATTTAATTATGTAAAAATGGTGAAATTCTGCTTTGCTTAATGTAGATATTTATAAAAATGTTTATGTGAGTATTTCTGGACCATTTCCCCTGATCAAAAATGTCTTAAAATGGTGACACAATGCAAAAGGCAGCTGTTGTTGTAATTATATACACTTAAATAATATAAAATGCTGAAAGGAAAAACAAAGTTTTGTGATTTATGAGATTTTAGCAGTGATAAAAAAGGAAAAGTACAAGAACAGCTGTGTGCAAGAGCAGCAATGGAGGATGACTTGAGAAAGCAAAAGAGCAGCAGGTGAAGGAGAAGAGAAGCTCACCGATAAAGGGGATAGATGCCAGCGAGTCATCCTCCACAGAAAGTGGTGCTAGATTACCATTGGTGCGACGCTGCAAGATGGAGTCGGCTTTGGGCAGGGCCTCTGTGGGGTCAGACGTGAAAAGAAGCGAGTCACTGTCGTCAAGAGCCAGGGCGTAATGTGGGTGACGATTTGCATTGCCACCCCTTCGCCCCATTGGTGGTTTCTGCCTCAGCACCACTTCCTGTGTTTCAACCTCTTCCGTGTGCCTTGCGCCTCTTTCATGATTAGTTGGTCTGTGAGTTGTGTCCTGGCTTTCAGGGGGCATTAGGGTGGCTGAGCTGTCAGGGGGAGCAGGGGATGGGGCTGCTGGCGGGGTCACACCCTCCGGAGGGCTGGTCTTAGGAGTGGGTGTCCAACTGAGATGTGGGCCCATGTAGGAGGGGTCTCGGAAGGAATGCGCCTGCTGCAGGATGCGTCCTGTTTTACGGTTGAAGGAAGGGCTATAGCTGCGATATCCCATAGACATAGGCTGCTCATCCAGGCTCTGGCAAGAAGGCAGGCGGCGGGTCTGGGGCATGGCCTGCTGCGGCTGAGGGGCCTGCGTGGAGTGCTGGGGTGAGTGTGTGAGGCTTTGATGCTGAGATGTGTGATGAAAAATGTAAGTTTGAGTCCGGTGTTGCTCATGTTGAGTCAAATGTTGCTGGGGTGCCTGTACATGTCTGACACTTGGGGGTGTCTGTGCTGGGCTGTAGTGTCCGCCCTGCCTCAGGTAGGCCTCAGTCTTAGATGGGGGCTGCTGACCTCCCCAGACTGGCCTCTCCTGGAATGTGGAGAGCATGCTGGGTGTTCGGTCCAAAGCCTCTAGCGAGCGTCCTGAATGTCCGTACCGAGTTTTAATCAGGTTTCCGGATCTCATGTGGTTATAAGCCAAAGGAGGGACATTCTCGCCCTGCCAGTGGGTACGGGGCCCAGGCCCTAGATGAAGCAGGGTGTCCTGAGAGGCGCTATGAGGGAAATCAGCCCTTTGGGTCCTTCTTGCTCGGTTTAGCTCCCCTAGTCGGTCCTGTGAGAAACTGCGGTGCCGAGGGTGCAGCGAACGAACGCTTGGGCGTTCCCGCTCGCTTACCTGGCTGTAGTACCAGTTACTAAGGGCTTGTTGGGTGCGTTCACTGCGGCTGGATGGGGGTGTAGGGGTAGGCTGTGGAGGGCTGCCCCACCCCTTCACAGGACTGGTGCCTTGGTTGCTGTAGTGACTGTGGTGCAGCGGGCTTGCTAATGCGCCCCCTGAGGAAGAAGAAGAAGAGTAAGAGCGACCCCTCATCTGTCCCATTGCCTGCTGGCTCCTGTCGGTCATCCCGTACCGAATCTCCTCTGTGCGATGGGCTGGGCTGCTATGGCCGACGCCCCCCGGGTCAGAGCCACGCTCCTCTGCAGCCCAGACAGTACCAGAGATAGGGACAGTGGTCCGGTTGTCGAGTGGAGGGGAAGGACCAGAGGAGGCAGAGCCGGGCCAGCGGCTCCAGTTGTCAAGCTGGTTTTGCCCCATTTCAGCTCGTGAAGGGGCAGGGCAGGGGGCGTGGCTTGAAGGAGGCTGGGATTTTGAACGTGGAGGGTAGCAGAGAGGAGGTGGCGGGGGGAGATTCTGGGCCCCTCCTTTAAACGGCTCGTTCCCTTTCAGGTAGGCATCATGAGAGTACGCCTGCATTAGAGATGAGAACCAAAGAGAGACAGATCAGGAAATGGAAATTTAAACACTAAAAAGTTTGGTTTTCCTCAGTGCACAAATGGTCAGAGCTGAAGTGAGGTTGTCAAATCTCTATATATTCTGCAAAATGAAGTATGTTGATTATTCATTGCATTTACTCAAAATGCATTCAGTGGTGTTGGAATGATTTTGTTTGAAAACATGGATTAAGGAAGACAGTTTGGTGGGGAACGAAAAGTGCCAGGGAGAGGGAGAATGTGTTGAGGACAAAGAAGAGGAAGACCATGAGTGGTGGTCTTTGATGAGGTAAGGGCCACAGTTATTGACCATGCTGTAAAGTGAAAATGACTATTTGTCATTGTGAACACACTCAAGCACCACAACAAAATGTGAACCTGCAAACTTTAGGTCCCAAGAGCAATGTCTTAACCACTAGGCCACCACTCCCCATGATCTCTCTGAGAGAGGCTGGTTCAAGGTTGAAACCATTCTTTTTTGTAATTATTATTTCAGCCCTAGAACTTCAGGAATTAGTTTTTTGTTTGTTTGTTTTTTTATTTTTCTACAAGTCATGAAAGCCTATTTATATTCTAAAAAGCCATTTGATAATTGTAATAATGATAAGGTTTTAAAATAATTAAATTCTGACTTTCTTTCTCATAATAATTACTTTGACATAATTCTGACTTAGTATATATATATATATTTAGCGGTAGTAAGTTTTTATTTTGCAAAAATACTTTTCTTGAGAACTACTGCCTCAAAACAATAAGAATATTTCTCATTATTATGAGATACTAAGTCTGAATTATAATGAAGAAAGTCAGAACTATGAGGAACTAAGTCTGAATTATGAGAAAGAAAATCATAATTTTAGAAAACTTTTTGGAAAGGGGGTTTCAGAATTGGCTGCCGTTTGCTACCAATATTAAAAATAATGTTTATTTTATACATAGTTATTATTTATTCAGTGTAGCTGTAAATACTATAAGCCAGTCACCAAAAGAAATTTGTAGTCTTTTTTCAGTACTTGAGGTGTTGTTTTGGGAACAATATACAGCTGTAACTAGCTTAATGATCATTTAGGGCATTATATAATTGACATTTCTCCAATAATTGAAAACACTGATTCCATTCTGAATGAAGATTTCAGACTTCTCACTGCATGTCGCAAAAGAATGAAATTATGCTTTATCAGAACAGTCCTATCAGATTGGTAAGAATTCAGGTGACATGGTGAGACCCTTCAGCCAGCAGGTGTGTACAGTCATTGGACGTGATCCTGCGAATCATGCCTCGGCCGCCCACACTAAAAAACATACCAGCACTGTTAACCCTGATAGCACTGTCAACTCCAGTGCCAACGCGTTTGCATAATCCTACAAGCTTTGACTCTCACAGTACAGCAAACTCAACCACTCTTGAGTCAGTCTCCTCATATATGTGGTTATAGTTTCTTGCACATAACTTCGCTGTAACAACCTGGTCAGAGCGGGACGAATCTTTGCAGATACGCCTTTCTAGGGTCATAACTTTTCCAAACACCACAGCTGTCAATACCGTGCACATACAACTGTGCAAAAGCCCTAGAGCAAAACTGCAAGTGTATGGAAGCATGAATGCAAAACTGCTTTAGACAGCAACAAGAAAAACAACTTTTCGATGTCACCTTCCAGATCATCCAGTCTGCAAAAAGCAGTTATTGCTGGTAATATGCCCAATCAATACTGTAACTAATCCAATAGGCCAGCTGCACATACTGAGGTATCACATCTGCCCACTGTCCCTAGAAATAACAAACAAACAACAACAGAAACAACATTCACAGCAACACCCCAAATAAATACGACGGGAAAAAGAATCCAGTGTTCCAGTGATTCTTCTGGACAAAAAAAAATCTCTATTGAAATGAAAGAGACTGAAAAAAACCAACAGATTTTTGAAGGTTAGCGACCATCAAAAAGGATTCAGATGATTCTGATGATCAAATCAATTGATTCAGTTCTAGTTTTATTAACTAACATTAAGTTGGATCTTTCTTTGTTCGCATGTTTGTCTTTTCTGACCTTCTACAGTTTTCAGTATGTACCACCCATAAGCCATGCTGAACAGCAATGTTAAAAACACGTCCACAAAAATGCTGATGTTCACACTGACAGCTCCAACTGACAACATCCTACTTGTATATGAAGAACAGGACGCTCACCAAAAGCATCAACCCGCCATTAACCCACACAACCAGAGCAGACAGACCGGCTACAGGGACAACATCAACCACTGACTGTACAACTGCATAGACTGATTTAATCTGCCTCACTGGGCTGAAAATGACACACAGCTGGAAGAGACCCCCTATAAAGAGCAATACATGCTTTAGAGAATATACATACTACATGCACACACACACACACACACACACACGGCCAACGGTATAAACAGAGTGAACAGAAACTCACAGTGGGAGCAGAAGCATTCCCTAAAGCCTCACTTAGTTTACTGGGAGCACCTCAACCTCTCCTGTCCTCTTCTGATCAACTCTGTTTTCTATTCGTCCCTTTATGTGGTCATTGTCCTGCCCTCCTGTCCACACTCTGTTCCTTATTTCTCACTGTCTATATTTCTCTCTGTCTCTCTCTGTTTTCTCCTTCCTCAGTATGGTGTCCTGAGACCAGCCCAACCCAACACTACTCAACTCTCTCTCTCTCTCTCTCTCTCTCTCTCTCTCCACCCTGTGGGAGTGAGGGAGGAGCCACACCGCTGATGATGTCATCTCTGGAATGTAGCTGATGCGGGTGTAAAGGGTGCGTGGAGCACAGAGAGAGACAGCGAGAGTGATACAGAGAGGGGGAGATATACATAAATATCAAAATAATAACAGAAAGACATATAAAGTGAAAGAGAAAGAAAGAAAAAAGTAACAACAATAAAAATAGAGAGAGCAAGACAGATAATGAAGGAGAGAGAGCAAGTGAGATATAGGGAAAAAGGGACAGTGAGAAAAAGAACAAGAGTGAATGAGAAACTGAGAGAAACAACGCAAAAGAGAAAGACAGAGAGAGAAAAAGAGAAAATACACAGAGAAAGAAAGAAAGAAGTAAAGAAAGAAAAAAGACAGAGACAGACAAAAACAGAGACCCACATACAGAGAAATAGAGAGAGACCTACATATAGAAAAAGAGACATGCAGAGAGAGAGAGAGAGAGAGAGAGAGAGAGAGAGAGAGAAAGAGAGACACAGAGAGAGAGAGAGAGAGAGACCAAGTGGAGTAGGTATAGAAGGAAAAACCTTTGCAGAAATAAATATAGGCTATATACCCAGTTTATGTGGCCTGGTCTGCGGACTCTTAAAAACTCTGTGTGTGTGTGTGTGTGTGTGTGTGTATGTGTGTGTGTGCATGTTTCTCCATGTTCTGGTGAGCACTTTTGCATGCCTGATCATGTGAGCAACAGGGTAATTTGCGGACCAATATGAATGTGAGAATGTGCAAGTATTGTGTGTGCTGTTCTAGGACTGTGTTTTTGTGTGTGTGTGTGTGTGTGTGGGTGCGTTCATCATGTGACAGTGTTGTACTTACTAATGAAATGGATGATTCTCTTTGTGTCATAGCTGCTACTGATGCAATGTCATGAGTCACTGAAAAATCGCTTATATCTGCACTGTCTATTTAGAGAGAAGAGCTAAGATATTCAGCCAGCGTGTGTGTTTGTGACTCTCAAAGAGACGCATTATTTAACAGAATCATCATCTGTTCATCAAGCAGCTGCACCACATACACACATGCCTGCTGTTTAAAAGGTTTCCTTACTCATTACTAAAGTTCCTGTATTTCCATGTATGTGTGCATGTGTGTGTGTGTGTGTGTGTGTGTGTGTGTGTGTGTTTGAGAACGGGGCAGGGCGTGGCATAAATGCTCAAACTCACACTTACCAGCTGCAGCACGTCTTCATCCTTTGGCATTATGGAGAGTTCCAATACACTCTCACTGGAGAGAGAAAGAAAGAGTGAGAGAGAGAACAAGAGAGAATGAGAGTGTGAGAGAGATGGACAAAGAGAGAAACAAATGAGAAAGAAGGAAATAAAGAGAGCGAAAACAAAATTAGACAGACATGCAGAGAGAAGGAAGAGAAACAGTGTCATAGTGACAGAGAGAGACAGAGAGAAACAAAAAGAAAGAAGAAAATAAAGAGACAGAGACAGACAGATATAGAGAGAAACACGAGAGAAAGAAGGAGGAGAAAGAGTGTTTTAAAGATATGGAAAGAGCAATACAGAGAGAAAGAGAGAGAGAGAGAGAGAGAGAGAGAGAGAAAGAGAGGGAGAGAGAAAAAGAGAAAGAAAGAGGGAGAGAGAGTAAGAGAGAGAGGGAAAGAAAGAGAGAGGGGGGGTAGAAACAATATTTAACATAATGACACAAAGATTTTCTGAATGAAACAGTGATTACCGTTATATTACAGTAACAGTCAGGTATGAGCCGAACCTCAGTGCTCTTTTTCCGGGATATTAAAATATGTATTTCAGAGCTCTTGTGACCATTAGCAACATACTGGAATGGTTGAGAAATCTAAACTACACACTCTGACATTTTCCCCATATGTTGCTCATGAAAACATAACTAGAGTCTACAGCTTCTTTAGTTTTTCACTGGAGTATTTGAGCATTGAGAAGCAACAAAAGTCAGTAGTCACTCACATGTGTTTTTCTATGAAAACATTCTCAAAACATCTCTTAGCCTGCTCAAACCACATCCAGCTCTTCATTAAGGTCGAGCAGACTTCTTAACGTGGTTTAGGACACAGTACGACTTACTTTGAGCTCCAAAATTGAACACTTCACCACTACAAGACTGATCTTGGATCAGATGCCTCTGTACTGATGTCACAAGAGCTGATCCTGGATCAGCACTCCTGTGGAAACAGACCCGGTTGTCTAAAGTGGCTGCCCAGAGTGTTGTGCTCAGTTTTAGAGCTCACAGTGACTAAAGAACTAAAGAAACTGATCGACTGCATCTGAGGTACATGGAAAATGGCATACGTTTGATTTTTCATCGAGTGATTCTTTTTAATGCCAATGCTTGTTAATGAAGTGAAAGTGACTCTTTGACATTGTGAACACACTCAAGCACTACAACAAAATGTGACCTCTGCATTTAACTCATCACACATGCACACGTGGAGCAGCGGGCAGCTACCAACAGCACCCAGGGAGCAGTGTAGCGGGACGGGACTTGAACCTGTGACCTTCAGTTTGCAAGGGCCTGCCCATTAAGTAATGGTACTTAATGACACATTTTAATTGAGCAATTTTGGCAATGTTACATTAAATAAGTGTGAAGTTACAAAGGCACAGGAACTGACCTGTTCTGAATGAGTGCTATCACCTGGGAGTACGTCTTCCCCAACACACTCTCTCCATTCACCTTCACCAGCCTGTCACCTGTAACACACACACATACAGTAAATTAAAGTTAATAATATGGTATAAGTAAATAATAATAATAATAATAATAATAATAATAATAATAATAATAACAATAATAATAATAACTATTATTATTAATATTTATGTATTTATTTATTAAGATGCATTTAAGGCACCCAGGGACACATAACAAACAACTAAGAAAAGTCAGACAAACAAAATATGCCAGAACAGAAAGTGAGTTAAAAACAACTGTATAAAAAAGAGAATATAATAACAAAGACAATATATAACATCGTAAATGTGCAAAACTAACAAACTGCAGAGCTGCAAAATTCACTCTCAGCCTGTTCCTGGCGACTTTCTTTCTTTGTGCCTTCGGAACATTTCTTCAGTGTTCTATATATATATATTTATATGGGTTTACATTAGCTATATATAGATTCAAATATACAGGCCTGAAACAACAGCCAGCCACTCAGGTTTAGACTTAAAACCCCACTTGTCCTGTCAGGGTGTGCAATTCTTTATTCGAACCCCTCACTGATACCAATCATACTGTTTGAGTTTATCTGAATACGCCTGCGTTCTGCAGAAGTGCTACCGATATTGCAATGTTAACAAACGGAAACAAATACATTGAGTTCAAATACAGTCAAAACAAGACATAACGCGTTCATACCCGTCTCTCTCTCTCTGGAAGATCTGTATCTCCTTTGACAGAATGTCAAAATGCTATCATGTCATCATCAGGGTTTATAAGGTTATTTTCATTGCAAATGATCCGGACTGAGTGTGTAGACACACACCCACACATATGTCCCTTCCGCTTTCTTTACCTGTGCACAAACCAGCCTGGTGGGCGGGGCCTCTCTCCCTCACATTCTTCACAAATATGGTGTCCATTGGCTCCATTCGACTCTGCGGGAGGCCTACATTAACAGGACACACACATTATTTTGCAATAAAGAAACTTCACATATAATAAGATTAAAGATTATGAATTAGAAAGTGGATACAGTGTGGTCCACAGTGGTGAGACCCCTAATGAAAATGTCTATTTATCAGCATAACAATCTGAGTGAAAATGTCTTTTAACATAAAGTTCAGAGCTTCCGTATTCTGTGTGTCCTCTTTTAGCTTTGATGGCAGAGTATACTTGCATGCTGTCATGAATTGCTATCATGAACGGGCATGAATTCCTCAAGTTTGTGCCTCACAGTGGGAGGACATTTTGCCTTAACATGGCCAATGTGTTTAGACCTGAACCCCTTGAATATTTGCTTTTTCTTTTTAATTTTAAAATTTCTACAATTTTCGAAGTTTAAATGAAAAAAGTCAGAGATTTTCAGTGTGGTCTGTTTATGTTGGTCACTGTTTACGGTATGTAATTAAGGAGAGCATGATTCGGATCAACCAAGACAGAACTTGTTGCTCCAAACGTGATTGGCAATGGACCAAAAGTTTCATATCGGCAGATTTGGGTTGCAATTTAATTAAAGAGATGATGTAAGTCAAGTAAGTGGACAATTATTTTCCTAATTAGCCAAATTGCCTGATTATCTATCTTTCTATTTATCTTTACTCTGTAGCCAAAACTATGTTTAACAGAGAAGTGTTAAAATATCAGAATTGGATATTGGTGCACTCCTAATGGTAATGTAACAAGATATCATTTTAAGCAATTCTGGACTATTTCTATTGGTCCATTCATCATGAAATGTTCAGACAATGAGGATAAAAAAAATCAAGAAACGAGGGTTAAAAAACAGCTCAATGGATTGCACCAAAAAGACACATTTACAATTACACCCCCTGTAGAATATTTGGTGGGAAATAACTTCATCACTCAATTCTCGGCTGGTTGATTCTTGCTTGTTGCTTGTTGACAGCTCAAGATTATTTCACAGCTTCATTTAAACTCTGTTTAAACATTAGTAGGATGTCCTACATGCAATTTCTTAGTAAGTTCTTTATTCTTAGAAAGAATAATTCCTTGGAAGTGTTTATAGCAAGAGTCACGGCATTCATATAACAGTATGTGTGTTTTGAATTAGGTTTTTGGTTTTATACAATATTTACTGTGTTTTGCATTTTGTTTTTACTGTGTTTTGGGAAATATGAGCCTCAGTTTAGAATAATATGTAAACATTGTCAGTTGTGACAAATTTATCAATGACTAAACCTTATTTAAAACTACAGACATATTTACAAATTCAATGTATGTGGGATAGTTTACAAGAAAAACTTCATCACAGCTCATGGTTGCTCCTATAGCTTGTTCTTGCATTTTAAATCCAATAAGCTCCACTGAATACATGTGTAGATATGTAATGCTGCTGCAGCATAACACGAGCTAAAAGAAAAATAACTTCATCACTGTTACTACTAAATGAATCCAGTTATTTTCCAGCATCTGCTTCCAGCATTCTCAGTGTAAAGAAAAGCACACTATCTTTTATGTAAAGGTTTTGGTGAGTCAAATTCCTCAAACTCTAATCAGTGCAAAAATATCTCACAATGACTAAATATTATACTATAATTTAGAATAAAAATACTGCTTCTGATACTGAAAAACTACTGAAGCAGGGCCACAGATTCGAGAGCATTTGGGTCGTTTGCCAGTTCAATTGTCATCCTCCAGGGGGCACAAGCAGGCTTTCCCTAAGCAGTGAGGCACCTACAGCATTCTTCTCGTATCGTCAGTTTAACAGCAGACTGGTGGAATTGTGACGATATATAAAACATACTGGCATGGTGGACATAATTATAGAAAGAGAAAAAAGAGAGAAGAACACTCACCCTTTTCATTTCCATTTTCCTCATCCTGCAAGAAAAGAAAGAACACTGGTCAGTTAGATTGCACAAAACCAGTGTTATCTACCACACAGAATGCACTAATTATAATGATGCTAATTATAACTGCACAGTAGACGACAATGATACATCATCATCATCATCATGTAGATGTCTTGCTAAGTAAGAGGCTCTTGTTACTGTACTTAACAGGCTTTTAAGGTGTTCCATGTCTCCAGTCCTGAAGACCCTCTCCTCTGCATGTTACTGCATTCTCCACTCTCAACACACCAGATCCAACAAATCGGCTCATTTAACAAGCCCTTCCTGGTATGTTTGAGCAGAAAAAGCTCTAAAATGGGCGCCTCCAGGAGCCATACAGAGGAAAAAAATATATTTGACATTTCAAGTTGTTGTTTTTTTTTATGTATGCAAATATTTAAAGTTGGCTACAGAAATATATGGTGGTGTTAATGTTATATCAGTGTATAAGCACCAATAAAATTGTTAAGTAATATAAAACATACTTGCTCAGACACTGTAATCTTAAAAACAGACATCAAGGCTATTCATGGCGGTTACAAGCTTCCAATTCATAGCTACATTAGCCTCCCAGCTCCAGGGCAAGACTGAAGATGTGAACTTCAGGCATAAGACTATTTCTTGGCTGATCGACTACAAGGTGAAGAAAAACTGTGCACATTTGATTCAAGGCAAAATAACAGAGACAAAAATATATTTGAAATATATTTCAACAAGTTTTTTTTATGTATGCAAATATTCAATGTTGCCTACAGAAATATATTGTTAGTAAAATATACATCAATATATTAATGTATTAAATACATTAACTTGCACACACACAGCCACACCTAGAGGCAATTCAGCATCTCCAGTTTACCTGACACATTTTTTTGGACTGTGGGAGGAGCTCCTGGCAGAAACACACACACAGACACAGGGAAAACATGCAAACTGCACACAGAAAGCACCAAGGCTGCCCCAGGTGGGAATCAAACACAGGACCTTCTTGGTGTGAGGCAACAGCTCCAACCACTGCATTAAAACATTGCAGTGAATGTAATTACTAAACTAGGTGCTGCTTTAATGTTGTCTGATGTCCTCAGGAAGCAAAAGCAATTTGTAAAAAAAATTCACTCATGTACATATACATTATACAGTGCAGTAGTGTGTAGCCTAATATACCGTAGTACACAGTTCAGAATCAGGGCAGTGGTGGCCTAGTGGTTAGGACCCTGCCCTTGTAAACGGAAGGTTGCAGTCCAAATCTGGGTATCACTGTGGTATACTTGAGCAAGGTACTGTCCCTCTACACTGCTCCCCACTGCCTTCTGCTCCATGTGTGCACATATGAAGATTGAGCGCTGAAATCGCTTTGAGGTTGTGTGTTCACAATGACAAAATAAGCCACTTTACTGTCATGTAGGGAAAGGACAACATCTCCTAAACATCTGCACCCTTCTTTAGCTGTGTAAACGAGGTGCTTCTGGGGCTGAAACAGGTCCAGCTGAATGAGGACTTTTCACAGGTACAGTAAGCTAAAATTTCATGATAAATATTTTTTTTCATATTTAGTATTTTGTCATAAATTTAAATATATTTTAACATAAATGTATTTTATGCATTAAAATAGATTTCATAACTACACATATATATCAACAACAGTATACCACATTTTTCTCTGTCTGGAGCCCCAGGTTAGGAAATACTGTGTTAGAGGACACTGACTGTTGGACACTGCTTAGGCAAGAGATGATGAGTTCAGTTTGTTGAGGGCTGAAGTTTGCTGTTTTTCCAACAATAACACACCTAATGCAACTCATTAAGGCTTAGAAGATGTTTTGAACAGGACAAACATCACCAAACTATGATTTTGATGTCATAATGCACTGCATAGGATGTATAATGGTATCTGGGTGGTCTGGAAAAGCCTGTCAGTTTAAAACTATAGAAAAAAACTATGACTATGTGTGAAAAGTGTGAAACTGGTATTTAGGCATTTGTTTAATATCTAACATGGCGTACTATTATTCTATCCCATCAAGATAACTAAGGAAGGTCATTAACGTTAGTGTTCACCTCATGTAAATGTGTTTACTTGGTGCAGTGTGGGACTAAAGTAACGTAGCAGCTCTAATGGGACACTAGAGGGCAGCATTGGGCAAAGAGTAGCATGAAAGGACGCTACCATTCTGCTGTCAGTATGCAAGCATTTAGCAGTGACACTAAATGCAAACAGAAGACTAGGGCTGCAACTGGAAACGCACACACACAAAACACAGACGCACACATGGTTTAGTAAGCCAACAATATCTGCCTGACAGCTGTATTACACAGAGGCCTACCTAAGTCGCACACAAAAGCAAACACAGATCCCTAACGCCCCAAAGCAGGAGGTCAAATCAATCAGGCCGGCACTGATACACACAGCGCTGATGAAGCAGTTTGAGGTGAGTGGAACAGGGTTTAGACCACGCTGACAGAGCTCATTCCACCCATTCTCACACAATAATGAAGCTTTACAGAGGCTGAGAGAGAGAGAGAGAGAGAGAGAGAGAGAGAGAAAGAGAGAGAGAGAAAAAGAAAAAGAGACACAAAGAGAGAGAGAGAGAGAGAGAGAGAGAGAGAGAGAG
>JBBPDA010000030.1:7388500-7418500 GCA_037974385.1 Arnoldichthys spilopterus
ACACTGCTCCCCGGGCGCTGTTGGTAGCTGCCCACTGCTCCACGTGTGCATGTGTGATGGGTTAAATGCAGAGGTCAATTTCGTTGTGGTGCTTGAGTGTGTTCACAATGACAAAGAGTCACTTTCATTTCATTTCATTCATTTCATCTGCTCTGATCCCAAAGAGGAGCTCCTGTTGCACAAAAGTGAACCCTGACTCTGAGAGAAAGCGGTCAGAACACACAGTGCACCACAGTCAGTAATCTTAAAAACAGACATCCATGCTATTCATGGTGGTTACAAGCTTCCAATACACAGCTACATTAGCCTCCCAGCTCCAGGGCAAACTTCAGACATAAGACCATGTTTTAGCTGATCGACTACAAAGTGAAGAAAAGTGAAGACTGTGCACATTTGATTCAGTACCATTTTAAGGCCCTGCTAAACTGTTCAACTCCCCCTTAAGGCAACCAGCTGCACATAGTGGGGTGATGTCCCTTCATGCCACTTTGGGACACTGTAGAGAGAACAGAGGAGGATAGAACAGAGTGGGTCAGGACCTATTGTCCTTGCTGCCTGGTACGGCCTGGCCCAGTGTATGTGTGTATGTATGTGGTACCAGTCAAACACCACAGAGGCCTTTTCACAGAGAATGCTGCAGCTGCTGGTGCGTGGGCCTATGAAGTGACAATAATGGGATTTTGTTTCGCTAGGCACAGGCTGCAACTTCTTAGCACCTATGGAAGCACATGTCCGAGTTACAGAAGCTGCATTAATATGACTATATTATTATTTTACAGAAATTTTTATTTTGTTTTCTGTAATTTGACTAGAGGTATACACACTCTTGCACTTGCTGGAGTGTACATACATATATTGCACATACATTGTACATACATTTTAGTTTGTTTATTTCATTTTCTTTCATTCTCTTTTGTGGCAACAAAGACCAAATACCAAATCTAGATCATGCTGACTTTTCTTTTATGTTTGTTTTTTCAGTAGTATCTAATGATCAACCCATCTGTACTATTTTTGTCCCTCTTTGCCTCCCAGTCTGGGTCTTTCCGGAAACTCTAAAAGCGCAATTGGCTCTGGTTGTAGTAATTTGTTGTTTTTCCTGGAAAGCTTCAAGTCCCAAAGCCCACGCTCACCACACTTGTGTGATAACATCGCTTGAGGCAAGTCTGGGCTTACCAGTTTCAGCCTGGCGGTTTGTGTTTGGTGAGCGGTGGCAACTGCTTGCCTCACCACACAGTCGACTGCGACTAGCTATTCATGCTGTATGACAAACCACAGTGAAGATTAGCCCACTCTATTTTTCAGTTGCTAAGAGCTCGGTACTGGGCGAAGTTACCTTGAGGCTGGTGTGCAGGGCGGATTCGGGTGGGTACACGATGAAGTGGCGCAGGGTGAAGCCGAAGCCCTGAGAGTTCTTATGGAGCATGAGTGTCCGCGGACCCTGCCAGGACACACCCCTCCCGTCGGTCCCTCCCGCCACCACCGGCCTAGGGTTCTCACTGGACGATGAGGTCCCATCCCTTCGCCCCTTTGCCTATAAAAGAGGTAAGAAAAGAGAGAGATGAAGGTCTGATACACATACATTCATCAAATCTGTATTTTGTAATGTTCAAGTGAAAAAAATCTCATTTACTTTCTCGTCTTTTGAATTATAAATCTGTCAATTTGATATGAAATCACCGGAAACATCGGACAAAGATCTCATTAATAATTTTAACGTTTGGCTCAAATAAGACCCAAAAAAATCCTCAGCCAGGGCAGGCTTGTCCTGCTTGTGGTTTTACGAGCAGGGATGGTGTTTTCCAGATGGCAAGTTGTCATGAGCCTTTGCATTCATTTTTAACCAGTGAATCAGTCATTGCATCCCCTATGTCTCTGACCTGCCTCACTGTTATCAAATAAAAATGGACAAACATACGTTGTAGCATCCTTCTCAAACCCTATGTTTGTGTCCATTTGTTTTAAATTTTTATAGTTAACAGTATGACCTTATTTTTTGGCAATATGCACTAAGCTTTTTTCAAGTACATATCTGTTGATTCTGACACAGAAATATTTATAAAATGCAGAAATTTTGAAAAAAAAAAAACACTATGTGGATTAGCATTACGAATTAATACACGGGTTATTTCTGCGGGCTTATAGATGCAGTAAAGTTAATAAAATGCATATATATTTTAACTCAAAAGCCCAGCATCACCTGAACATCCAGCTCTCAGAAAGAACAAAAAACATGCTGAGCCAATGACAAAAGTAGGTGGGCCTAGGGCCAACATACCACTGACACTGGTAAGGAGAAAACAATCCAAATCCAATGTTTCACCAAACTATCATTTTAAGAATGTTTCGAACAGAGAAACAGACCAAATGCAGCTTCTTTCCTTTAACTCAAACATGGCATTTTTCCAGTAAATCACACCAATCTAAGTTGACACATAAGCATACAATTTTAAGACAACATAAACGAACTTCAAACCTAATGAAAAGTTATTAAGAAACCACAGGGATTTCGCATAATCCCACATAATCTCTATATTGTAGGCAATCTGTAGTAGAATACGAGAACCTTTTTCAACCCTGTATATTCAAAACCACTCATGGATTTCAATCTGTGGAAGGGATTTGCTCAAGGCAAATGGATTTGGAGGCTCCACAATAACATTCAAAGATAGGAAACTAACAAAGATGGAATAAAAATATGATAAATAAGTATGAATAGCAGTTAATTCCCTGAACCTTAGGTTTATTACTCATTAATCATTAATCATTAATGTCCCTTTCAGTGACTGATACGAACCATTTCCTGTTAAACTGATGCGTAACTGTTACAATAATGTGTAAGTGTTGCACTGAATGATGAACTGAACTGAGTACCCACATAAGGATGCTTTAAGTTTAAAGATCTTTAAAAAAACTAACCTAAATGACTAATTTCGCTTTTTAAATACAATATAGCTTTACTGCAATCAAACAGCACATTCCTTTATGTGTTTGCCCTATAAATACGCCTCTTTTCAATGCAAGGCTGTGAACCCCTTGTGACAGGCAAGCGAGAGAAGCAACACCCCACTGTTCACAGCCTTGGCTGTCCCACATCTGTCAATCATCCAGGGACCACCTGAGCAAACACAGTCCTATGTCGGAGGAGGGGCCCGAAACATTCCCAATAGTCTGGTAACCATGATGTCACATTCATGCTGCCAACCAGGCACTCTGTCTCAGACAACTTCTGCATGAAAGTCTGCTCAGGATAAAAAAATGAGTGGAATTGCAAACAGTCATGGGAAAAAAACAGCAAGGGTCTTTTCCAGTTGGTTCATATTTGATTTAGTGCTGATTCACTGGCCTGATGAACCACATAACCTCAGTAAACCCAGTCGCCTGCAGCAGACTTAGGGAATAAGGAAAGTAGTCATTGCTGCGTTAATTGTATAGAATTAGAATGATGCTAAAAGTCTGCTTGACCTCTTAGAAAACAACAGAGAAATCAAATACACCAACACACTCAGCATTTGCATATAGTTCTTACAGCGAGGGGTAAGGGATATAGCGGAAATATCACAATTCTCAAAGAATTTGTGTATCACAATATAAATAATGACATTTTTTCTAAAGTTTTAGCAATTAAAATAGATAAAGAGCCAAGAGTGTCAATGGAAAATTCTAACAAAAACTGTAAATATTAATTTTTAATGTCTCATTTTAATATTTAATGTTTCACACATACTGCTTTGCACATAATCCAATTAAAACAACTAATTATGCAATGTTTGTAATTATACAAGCAGCTGCTCTGTATTCCTAGAGGATCTGGTGTTTCTGGGACCCCAAGCAAAGTTGTAGCTCCAAAAATATTTGATTTTAAAGCAAATTATAGTATTTATTTATACTAAATAAATACATTTGTATTACTGCTAACAGCAGTGGGAACAGAGTCATCATGGTTTTGAAGGAAATGAAGTTCTTTCTCAATGACCAACTCATCATGTGAAATCTCTGGACAAAGCCATTTCTTTGCTTGATGATCCTGACCCTCTTTCTTACTAGATTTGTTTGTGTTTCCTTGTAATGGGCAACACTATAACAAGCCAATTTCAAAGTTGCTAGCAAGAGGCTAAGGTGTTGCGGCATCTCTAAACAAAGACATTGTTTCAGTTTATTCATCTATTCTGCAAAACTCTTATGGCCAGAAGGGAACCCCCTTACCTCCAGGGCCCCATTTGCATGTTTCCATGATGATTAATACTGCCATTGTATCCAGGAAATGCTCATAAAAGCATATGTGATGGGATGTGATGTAATGCATCATGACCGTGACAAAATAGCTGCTGTAACAAAACCTAGTATCTCCAAGACTGAAGCATTGCTGGGGAACAAAAAGGTTTCTTTCACATACACAAATCAAGAAGTTTCATTCCAGTCATTCTGGACTATTGCAGGTCTGTGTGCAGTTCTACTATAGTACCAGAATAGTTTGAACACACCTGATTAAAAGCATGCTTTTTATTGTATTAATATTTAGGCTAAAGATTTATGTTTACATTGTGAAACTGGTGGACAAATATACAAAATGAACTGGATGTCCATATATGAATTTCCAAAACTATCTGAATACCTGCCAAACACAGCAACAACAAACAGGGACCAGTGAGGCCTCAGCTTCTTTGGAAGTCTGCTAGAAAAACTGAAAAAGTGATTCATCAGCTGCTTTGTGAGAATGCCAAAAGTGTATAAAGCCTCATCAGGTTACTTCTAATCTAAAATTAAAGATTTTAGTAAAGATGAAAGATTTTAATTAAAGTTTCTGGTTACTGTATAAATCTTATATGTCCTTACACAGTTGACGTTACTGCATATATAACTCCACATTTTACTGCATAACAGTCAACATAAAAAAGCACTTCTCCCAGTAGATGTGTCCAAACTTTCGACCGGTACTGTACATATGGGATAATGCCTGGAATGTTGTTTTGTTTATGTAAGTGGGCACAAAATCCCCTTTTCCTTTGCCTCCTCCCTTCAGTGACCTCAGCCATCCACACAAGAACAAGTCGTCTCTGGTCAGTCTGGCAGGAAGTGTGGTGAGGTGAGGATTTGGGCAGCTGTTCGGTCAATCTATATAAATATACACAGGGATCAGAGCTGCATACAGAGGAAAAGGGGGGAGACGATGGAAAAAATGAACATGAGGGGAACTTTTTGCCATTTTTTTAAAAGGAAAAGACCAGAAGTGAACCGTTCATGCTCAGTTATTCCTTCCTCTCCCTCCTCATCCCTCCATCACTGTGACCACTCAGCGGAACTGCTACTCTATAATCCAGTGGGCCTGAAACCAAGCCCTAACTCAGCCACCCCCTCAGTCTCTAGCACATGCTCCGTCTCGCCCTCACATACACACACCGTCTCGTTTCCATTCTCTTTATTTGTCTCTCACACCGGTTTCCATTTACTGTGATTGTGGCTGATCTCAGCCCCTCTCTTGCTCCCTCATATGCACACACTTACTTGTTTTCCAACAATGTTGAAACCTGTCTGTCTGCTCCTTCAGTTATGTGCATGACTGTTAAACAGGGTTTTCCACCTCTACAACTGTGTTCGAACCTCAGGATCAAAATAAAGAAACTAAAAGCCTCAGGGAGGAGGTAAACAGCACACCAAGATGTCTTCAGAAACAATCCTACATCATGAGTCCTAACCGAGCCTGTTTCCGCATTCATCCCGCAGATCACAAAATGCTTCCTGAAATGGACATCCAGTTCTAGAAACATATGTGGTGCATCAGGTAAAGGTTCTCTTAACGTCTAAATGTTTCCCCACACTTGCACATCTCACTTCCAGCAGTGCTGTCACTATGGACTAAGAAGTGCTTTCCAACCAGAGGAACTTGTTCATAGTTCTTAGAACCGTTGGTTCCATTTGGTTCCATTTACTGTGATTATGGCTGATCTCAGCCCTTCTCTTGCTGCCTCATATACACACACTTACTTGTTTTCCGGACAATGTGAGAACATGGGGTCAGATTTATGTAACATATTCCTATAGGTCAATAGTTATCAAATTGTTCCTCAGGGAGCCCCTGATGGTGTAGAGATTTAAGTGCTGTGACCACAGCTGGAAAGATCTGTCTGGAGGGTCCCTGAGGACTGTATTGACAGCCACTGTGTCATGTATACATAATGTAATAATATGTCACATATGTATTAAGTATGTGTATGTATCTACATGTAATTACAAACAAGACCCCAAATGGGAGTCAAATGGTGCTACTATCTAAGAATTGGCCCTATCATCAGGAGAGTTTGGGTTTCGATTCCAAGGGGGTAAGTAGAATAGCCCTCCCACTCCCCCAATCTTTTATCATCATGGTAAACATGATAGCTAATGCAACAGAAATGGCAGGTAGTGTTTTCCTCCAAGCACATTCAAAGACAAAGCTGTCCAGCATTTCCCATGACTCACATGATGCTGAAAGACCTAAATTCTCTGTTTAATCTTGTGTGGAGGAATGTTCTTTTTAAACTGACCAACAATTCTCTCATGGACTCTGGGTAGCCTTGCTTGCTTTTGATGGATGCTACTTTTATACCCAATCAAATCACATCTGGTACCAATTAGCCTGTCTGATGTGGAGTTTTCCAAACTGGTGTAACTCTGATTATTATGTGCACGTCATACTCTGTCCCAACTTCTGTTGAGTGTGTTGCAGCCATCAAATTCAAAATTAGTATATATTTACAAAATACAGTGGGTAAATACTATAAAAAAGTATTTTCTTTACTTTTCTGTACTTTTGTCATTTAAATAAAGGATTATGTGAATTAGCATATCACAGTGTTTCATTTTAATTGCATTTTGGGAAACATCCCATCTTTTCTGAAAATGGGGTTTCTAGTAATATTGACATAGATTAGATCAGTAAAAACAATCTACATGTACTAAAACTTTCATAACTTAAGCCTAACATTAAAAGCAGCAGGAGCTATAAAGAAATAGCTTTACTCTTTTAGTTTTTTTGGTTTTGTATATTAGTGATGTTTTTCTCTGGTTTTCTGACAAAGTCACAATAAAAGCAAGTAACAACAACTAAGACAAAAACAAGACTCACTCAGAACACGCCAACTGCCCCCCCCCACACACACACTCACAAAGACTTCCCATTTTCTTTTTTAAACTCTGAATATAGCCCTAAAAAAAGCAATGTTCTGTTTAACCTTCCCAAAGAGGCATGGATGGAGGTTGTAGTAAAAGCAACAGGAAAGTGAGAAGTGAATAGAGAGTAATAGAGAGATTAGGAGTGAAAAGGAAGGAGCTGGAGAACTTGGAGTCAGCGGATTAAAGAGATACAACGGCAGCAAAAGGCAAAGCGAAAGCTCACTCCATGAATGAAAGAATAACTGAATGTAAAAGGGTGGATGACAGCATGGGTGAATTCCACAGCACTGTTTAATAGGTCTGGGCATGCTCCGATAAGAGAACAGGCAAGTGAGGACTTAAACTGGAGAGCACGAGAGAGAGTTGAGCAAGCTCTAACATGCCGAGTTTCGACCACAAGGTTCCTCCCGACGCTGAGAATACCAAAGCCCTGTTATTACCCCCAAAACACACACACACACACAAACCCCCTTCAGGCTCAAAACGACTCCTCTCCTTCCCCCCGTCCAGCAGTGACTGTCCATCCAAGTCCTACAGTCTTTCTAATAATCCTCAACACAGTTGTGCTGATTCAGTTTTTTTTAGGAATGTATACATGATAAATATTAAAATCATCTGTATTCATTGCATTGCATTTAATCAATTTAATTATCTTTATTTATCTCAGTTTTATGTTTATTTGCATGTTGTAATGTGAGAACAAGTTTGTGTGTGAGTGTGTGTCAGTAATGTGTGCAAAATCTTCTCGGAATTGAGTCCATAGCTGAATGGCAACACTGCTAATGGGAAGTTCTAATCAGAAGTGACTCAGTTCCGTTTTTCCCACAGTACCACAGACCTAATAGCATTCATTCCTGGCACTGTTTGAAACACCATAATGTTACAGATATTGTGGAGGCATTATCACTTAAAGACCCTCCACCTGCTACAGAGGTCATTGCAGCCCCTTTTCAACATTCATCTATGTCAGAACGTGCCTCAACTCATCGCTTCCAGGCTTCTGTGGGTCTCATGCTGGGTTGTCTCGAGGTCTGATCCTGGCTTAAACACCAATGTCAACAACCTATTGACACAACTCCCCTCACTATCCTAAAGGATCTGGGTAAACTGCAGGGATGCACTAATGAGGGATTTGTAGGCCGGTGCTGATATCTGATAATGAAACATGCCAATGCCTATACATATACAAGAACATTCTTTTAAAAAAACACAGAAACACCTAGCTGGATTAGAAAAATAATCAACACAATTATTTGCGTAAGTTTTACACTGCACTTCAGCATCATCAAAAAAATGTGCTCATCAACACTGAAAAATATAAAATCATCAAAAATCTAAACATTTGTCCACTGTCAATATTTTTTTTTCAAATAAGTATCTACCAACACCAATATGATTTTGATATTACTGTGCATCCCTAGTCTCTGGTGTCAAGACATAATCATGGGCCACCCAAACAGCTGCAACTTTAGGATGGCACTAACATTAGCAACTTGGCACATTATATATACCATGTAAGCCTCAATTCGCTCCAAAATTGACTTTTTCTGTGAAAAAACGTGGATAAAAATAAACATTTAATATAAAGAAAATAATCACATGTTAATTAAATTGAAATATTGGTTAAATTGCAATTAGATATTTTCCCCAAATCATTCAGCCTCAGTGTCTTACATTAATAAGTTGATATTTCATTCTATATAGAAATGTAATAATTAAATCAAAAGTTGGGTTTTTTAGTATCTTGATCTATATGGCGCCTCCACAGCCCACAGTACGACACGTTGGGTGCAGCTCATGTCAAGTGGATAAACACACGAAGGCCAGTTGGGAGTCTCTCACCTTCTCAGGAATGAAGCCTAAAGCACCAGCTGACCACGCACGGGCCTGGCTGTCAAAAAAACAGTCCTCGATACGGAGTGAGCTCATATCCTGCAGCTTAGCCGCCCTGTTTGAACTAGCCATGCCTTCACACTGAATGCACACACACATTTTGCCACAGAAACAATGAGTGCCAAACAGCTGAGCATGGCGATCCTGTTTCAAAAGTGAAGCTTTATTCGTGCTGACGAGTGTTTAATCCTTAACACTAGCCATCCTGCACACACACACACACACACACAATGACACAACACAGTAGCAAAAACTGTACACAAGGATCAAACACAAAAAGCAGGCTGTCCTGCTGCTAACTACTCCTCTAAATTTCCAATTCACAGACTGATCTCAGACCTGTGCCTACAGTCCATAACAAGGACGTCTTCTACAAGATCAAATAGCAACAACAGTTATATGGTCAACACAAAACTTCCCCTTCAGTTTAGTCAAAATCAGTTGGACAACTTGGCAAAGGTGCAAGTGTGTGCAAATGTGTGTTGAAACCTGTCTGTCTGCTCCTTCAGTTATGTGCATGACTGTTAAACAGGGTTTTCCACCTGTACAACTGTGTTCGAACCCCAGGATCAAAATAAAGAAACAACAAGCCTCAGGGAGGAGGGAAACAGCACATCAAGATGTCTTTAGAAAGAATCCTACATTGTGAGGCTCAAACCTAGCCTGTTTCCGCACTCATCCCGCAGATCACGAAATGCTGACATGGGCATCCAGTTCTAGAAACATATAGACAACTAAGTGGTACATCAGGTAAAAGTTCTCTAAAAGTCTAAATGTTTCCCCCCACTTACACATCTCACTTCCAGCAGTGCTGTCATTATGGACTCATAAGTGCTTTTCAACCAGAGGAACTTTTTGATAGTTCTTAGAACCATTGGTAGAAAAGCTCCCTTTTCTTTGTGTTCACACCACAGAAACTGAGAATAATTATAGTCCTTAGAAAGACATTTTGAGGAACAGTTTAAGCTCCTGCTTTAGGGTGGTACTTTCCTGCAGTAGAGGAACCAAGAACAGTGACTGGTCCAAGCACAAGTGTACAGGGATTGCAGTCATCATTTTCTATCTGTGTGAAACATTGGTTGAGTAAACAACAGCTCGTAGTGCTAAAAACTTGGAAAAAATACAGATGGACGGACAGTGTAGTCCAGGCTTAACTCAGCCAATATGGGGAAACACTGTGCAGGTGTGACGCATCCAACACCATCTCCTATGTGGTCACTATGTTAGCCATTGGCTGACTTATTTCACTTGCAGTGTTTCTCCTGACAGTGTGAAAGCAAACAGAAAAAACACCCCTGAAGGTGTGTAGTTCTTAGGGGACCTCCCCAGTGGGCTGTTCCTCTCAAAATCAAGTAATCGAGCAATTATTCTAAAGATTAATAAAATAATCACACACAACATACAGACAACATTTCTAATTTCCTGTAATTTAGCAATGAACATCTTCCTCCTAATACACAAGTTGTATTTTTTATTATTCTATTATTTTTCACTATCATAAGGGATGCTTTTTGTATCAGAATGCAACCTTGTTTTTGTTTTAAATAATTTCTGCATGAAAATCATCTATGCAAGAGTTCATGTTCAAATGGAAAGAAACTAAATGAATTTGGGGATTTTCTTGCTTTTCCCCACCAAACTCATAATGAACCATGTCCAAACCTTGGTGTAAACAAAACCCCGACCTCTGTGTACTGTAACACCAGCCGGTGTGGTTTTTCTCTCTTTCAATGACGCGTGATCACAGTGATCATAGTGCTCAAAAACAATGCCATAAGAAGAGGATTTTTGACTGAAGAGTTGCCAGTTCAATCCCTAAGACCTACAGGGAAAATGCAGGAAGGGGTGAGTGAGTAAACAGTGCCCTCCCCCTCTGACTTCCATGGCAAAAGAGCCCTTGAGCAAGGCACCTAACCCTTAGCTGCCCCTTGCTGCCATAGGTGTGTAGCCCATTGCTCCTGCACCTGGTGTACATACATTGGTGTCGTGGATGCATTAACTGCAGAGGACAAATTCACTGCTCACTGTTCACAGTGAGTGAAAATAACTTTTGGCAGTTTTCTCCAGCCAATTTTTCTCTTATGTCCATTTGCACCTGCTAGCTAAGCCTCTCCATTCACACTGTAGACCAATGCTGTCAGGATGAAGGCCATCACTTGCTTACTCTGAGTCACATTAAGCACCACTGCCCCTTTCAGAGGCAGGCAGTTGCTGGTCTGTGCACAGGGTTCAACAGGTATCTTAACAAACTTCACCTGCTGTTTAAAAAATGAGCCTGAGAACTGCATTACTGACAGAAGGAATAACCAGTACTGCAACATCTAACACATGTATGGGGGGCTTCTTTGTTTTATTTCACCTGTTTTTTCTTTATTTTTTCAGAACTGATGTATAACAGCAATAGTACACTCAAAGTCATGCGCTATCATGAACAACAGGGTAGTGGGCAGTGGTGGCCTAGTGGTTAGGACACTGCCTTTAAGACTATAAGGTTGCAGGGTCGAGTCCCGGCCCAGGCACCACTGAGGTACCCATGAGCAAGGTACCGTCCCTCCCCGGGCGCTGTTGGTAGCTGCTCGCTGCTCCATGTGTGCACGTGTGATGGGTTAAATGCAGAGGTCATATTTCGTTGTGGTGCTTGAGTGTGTTCACAATGACAATGTCTTTTTCACTTCACATTGGGCCTTTTGCAGACATGAAGCGAAAGCAAACACGCTCGCGCTAGTGTTCTTACTGAATGTACGTGATTGTGTGTTTATCGTTTCTGTGTCAATAAAATATCATAGCAGCTGGAAACAACACCTTTACATGATGAAAGTGTGAAAATGTCTATACAAATACAAATATTATACATCAAAATGACTAAAAATAAAATTAAACTTAATGTGAACATTTTTTTTCAACTATTAAGCTAATTTTGGGGCAATGCAAGCTTTTGATTTGACAGTAATGAGTTTGTCTTTTAGTTTACTCACTTTTAGCAATAAAGGTGTTGATAATACACTTTATTTCTGCAATGTTGAAAGTGTTAAAATCAGTGTAGAGCTGGGCAATGTTACAATATTTACTGGTATTATGAGAAATCACAGCACAATGAATGACACTGAATAACAATCACTGTATTGATCATTTTTATGGTATTTGATGATGTAGTACTGTGTTTCCCACATTTTAGTGTTATCTCTGCTTTAACAAACCCACTTCTGCACAGTGAAGTTTGTTAATGAGCTGATTAGTTAAATCAGGTGTGCTGGGAGAAGGAAAAATCCTAAAATCTGCATGACAGTTGGCCTCCAGAAGCTGGATTGGGAAGCAATCAGAAAGAAACTATGACGACATATAGTCCACTAAAGTACTCTGACATTATATTTTTGCCATATTACCCACGTCTACTGCAATGCATTTACCAGCTTGGCCACAGCTGTGTCCAGAATATAGTATTTCAGGCCAAAAACACACAAAAATACAGGTGCTCACACATTCGCACACACACATACACGCAGCTTACCCTGCTCTGGCACGGCACTCTCTGAGGGGCTCTGCTGGGTCGGCGATGTGCGGCGTCAGGTGTGAGTGCTTGGACGTGTGTGTTGGGTGCATCACTCCGCAACACTGCGACCCAAATACATCGCGGCTCAGGGGCACTGCAGTCTACCCCTACAGCGTCCCGAAAACTCCACTCCCCAACACATACTCGAGGACACGCTATGGGCATCGCCATGGGAAAACCACCAGCCACACACAAAACACAACACACACAACCACACACACACTAGGGGTGTAAATATCCTATCTTCCAATGACAGGATTGAAATGAATGTAGAAATGTTTCAGTGCATCATCAATATGCAAATTTTACACAATTCCATTTGAAACAGTTCAGTTATTTGGGTGAGATTTGTATAATTTTAGAAAAACACACAAATGTGATGGGAGAGAGTGCAGAAGAGGAACATTAGACGACACTAAGAATAGTTTTTGCACGGAGGTTACATTTGAAAATGTCCCTGAATATGGATTAAGCTTAAACATGAGCACATTATTAACTGAATATTATTCAAATCCGTTAGAAGCAATTCTAACATTCAGAAAGGAGCGCGGTTGAACCGGCACCTTCACTCTATGCATTTTTACACCCCTAATACACATGCACAGCTCACACACACACACAGACACAACTTTCACCAGGATGATCTTGATGGAGTGTCAGTTATTTATACAGGTCCCATCACACAGCAAGTATTTCATATTCCGTGAAAAGTGGAAAGATTTTGAAAGAAAAAACAGTAAAAGATTTGACAGTCAAGCTAAAAAAGTATATCCCACGTCCTGAGCCAAAATCGTCACTGGAAAAAATTCCAAACCACTCAACATTCCCAAATATTCCACATTTGCCTTTTTTCCTTGAATGGAGTCTCTCAGCATTCCAGACTTAATCCACAAAGTTCCATATGACTCCGGCAGGCTCGGTAGGACACACACACACTCGACACACAAACACACACAGACCATCAGACTGGTGTGTTTCCGACTGCTGTGGCACATCCAGAGATGAAAGCAAATCCCAGTTGCAGGCCAGAGTCTCCTGGGTGGCAGATGTGTGTTTGCGTGTGTGTGTGCATGCGCACAAGTGTGTATGTGGCACGTGGCAGTAGAGCAAATCCAAAAAAGCCGGCTGGAAACACTCATCCAGAGAGAGACACACTAACTAACTCTGACACACTGCTGGACTAACTGAGCAATGACAGCATCGCACACTCCCTGTGTCTCTTTCTCGCTCTCTCTTGCTCTCTCTCTCTCTCTCTCTCTCTGGTGGCCTAAGTTGCTTTCTTTTTCACTTTCTCTCCTTCTGTCTTTCCTTCTCTTTTTTCTTCTTTTTTTCACCCTATTCCTTCACTTTCTCACCTTCTTCCTTTTCTTCTATCTTTTCTCTATCTTTCTCACCTTCTGTCTTTTCTCCTTTTTTTCTTGCTCTCACCTTCTTCCTTGTCACTCTTCCTTTTCTCTCTCTCTGTCTTTCATTCCTTCCTTCTTTGTATCTTTCCTTCTCTCAGCATCTTCCTTTCCTCTTCTATTGTTTTGTTTTTTACTCTCTCGTTCACTTTAATTTTTTCCTTCTTTTCCTTATCTTTCTCTGGCTTTCATTCTTCCCTCTGTGTCTTTCTCTTGCTCTTTCTCTTCCTTTTGACTGTCGTCTCTTCCTCTCTCAGAGTCCTTCTAATTCTTCCTCCTCCTCCGACAGACTGAGTCACTCTGTTAACCCCACGGTGTCACTGAATCAGTGTTAACCCCCCTCCCCCCCTTCTCTCAGGTTTCTCTGTGTATGTGTGTATGTGTGTGTGTGTGTGTGAGTGATTGAATTGGAATATCCACAGTTTAAAGAACCTGTTTAATATATTTATGGATTTTATTATGAATAAAAAAGTATAAAACAGACATTTTACTGTTTGTTTACTGTGTACAGCTGTTGTTAGAGGTGCTTCTGCCTGACTGTTCAGTTAATTTAGTGATGTATCTTTGCGTTTTAAGCATTTAACAATAGAGGAGAGAAAAAAAATTGATACAGTGTAGCATGACAATATTTTTTAGCACAATATTATATTGATACTTGGTGCTGCTGCACGGATATAAGATTTATAACAGTATATATTAATAAAATAATATAATATTCATTTTTTAAACACTTCTACTGTTTTTATGGTACTGTATGTATATATTTGTTTGATTTGTACATAAATGAAACATTAAACAATTTTTTAAATATGCAACATTTTTGTCATTTCTTTTGCAAAACCTAGGTAATAATTATACTATACTTATATTATTATCTAAACAATAAGTGCATTAAACTCACATCTACAAATATTTCTTATATACAGTTTTTACCAACAACATACATAACAATGGGAGTTTGCATCAACAAACTACAGTTTTTTATTAAAGAGTCAGATCAGAATAGGAAAAATTATCTAAAAAATGTTTTTTTTACATGCAGAATATTCTGGCATGTTTACAGATGCTCCACACACACAGTGGCCATATAGGTTCACTTTGTAGTTTACAATTAAAGACTGTAGCCCATCTGTTTCCCTACATGCAGCACACACTGCATTGCTGGTGGAGTTATTTAACAGTGTCAACATGGTAGTTTATAGACTGTAGTCCATCTGTTTACACTGTTCATCAATGGTCAGGGCCCCTAGAGGACCACCAATGAGTTATTCTTAGTGTGTGTGTGTGTGTGATCCACTCTGAGCAGCACACCTCACTGCCACTGCTGAACTTTTTGAATAGTCCACCAACCAAAAAAAATATCAGCTAACAGTGTCTTTTGGCCAGAAACTGACCACTGATAAAGAACTAGAGGATGACCAACACAAATTGTGCAGGGGGACCAACAGGTTGCATGTGTCTATTAAAGTGGACAATACGTTGACACTGTTGAATATCTCCACCATCGCAGCAGTGTGTGCTGTGGGCAGAGAAACAGATGGACTACAGTCTGTAACTGTAAACTACAGAGTGGACCTATACGGTCAGTGGAGCTAATAAAAATGCACAATGAGATAAAAGGTAGTGTAGCTAATGAAGTGGATCCTTAGTGTATGTATGTATGTGTGTGTGTGTGTGAGAGCAGACAACTGGCTATCCACACACTGTAAACCTCCCTTGAGAAACTGAACCTAGTTGCAAACACAATACATGTAGAAAATCAATCTTTCCCTCTTTGTTCTCTTTCAGCCTCTGTCCCAACACGCTGCTCCATCTGTAAAGGGACGAGGCGAAAATGAAGAGGAGCTGCTAAATAAGCAACCAGAGGAGCAGCCGCACAGAGAAAGAGGGGAAAAAACCAGAAAGAAATCAGAGGAAGAAAAGAGGGGAAATGCTGCACTGTAGCAGCTGCCTTGCAGTTGTTCACTCACTCACTCACCTACTCACTCACTCGCTCACTCATCCACCCACCTACCCACTCACTCACCCACCCACCCACTCGCTCACTCACCCATCCACTCACCCACTCAGTCAGTCTCTCATCCACTCACTCACTCACTTATTCACTCTACAGAACAGCTGCTCCAGACTGTCTCTCTCACACGCAGACACACAGACACTTAGGTGGAAAAGTGGAAAATCCTACCATACCAGAAAATCTCAGGTTTACATGAGAGACAAACAGACAGGTGGCCATGACACAGCTGCAGTACCACTGACCGAACACACACACACACACACGTGAACACACGCACACACACATGTATGCACACACACAAACACACCTGAGATCCGTTACAAATGAGGATGGACAGGTTTCACCTGCTGTACAACAAGACGTGCAGCAACATGCAGACAAAACTGAAACACACAGCAAGGTTCCACATGGGCAATCGCACGATGGCCCAAGGCCAGTAATAAAAAGCATGTTGATTGTTGACTGGCCGGTCGCCGTCCATTTTGTGCCAGTGACCATATTTCTACCAGATACATTTCTCCACTGATAAGCTACTAAAGCTAACTTTCAAATCCCTCGGTTTTCCTGCAATCAGTTGTTTTACCTGACAGAAGTTTCAATAAAAAGTATGAGGCTACTAAAAGAAAGAGGGGCTCCTAGGACCACAGGAAGCACCTCTGGCTGGAGGAAGCTAATTTAAGGAGTCACCCACATGCATAAAAGGAAATGTTATGGTTAATCTAAAAAAAACGCACCTCTTGGTGGCATTACTTTTGGCAAATTGCTTGATTCTGGTGATAAGTCAGAGTCTTGTAGCTGCCCGTATGCCAGTGCAGCTTGTGTTATTTTGGTGATATCACTACGAAGACTGGCATCACTGCTTACAAATTTTCAAATGAGAAAATGTATCTTTTGGATGAATCATTACAATACATTCACAACCAAAAAAAGAAGAGTTCCAGTACATTCATTCTCATACACAGCATCTAGCAGTAAATCAGAAGCCTGACCCCTGCTGGAGATGGGAATAATTTATCTTGTACACACATGCAAACACACATACACACATGAACACACATGTATTTATACATTTGCTACCCACGCAAGTCAGTAAGCCCTGGGTGCCCATGACCCTCTTACAGATTCACCAGTTGTTCTTTCTTGAATCACTTTTGGTAGGCACTAACTATTGCACACCTGGAACACTTCACAAGACCTGCTGTTTTGGAGATGCCCTGACTCTGTATTCTAGCAATCACTTTAAGACCCTTGTCAAAGTGATTTAGATCTATATGCTTGCCCATTGTTGCAGCACATCAACTTCAAGAACTGACTGTTCACTTTACATTTACATGTACATTTACTCATTTGGCTGACGCTTTTATCCAAAGCGTCTTCCAAGACGTGGAGCAGTGTAGTGGGATGGTACCTTGCTCAAGGGTACCTCAGTAGTGCCAGGACTTAAGAACCTTAAGGTCACAAGGCCACATGCTGCCTCATGTATCCCCTCTCTTTAATCTCTAATGTTGAGACTGATTGGTACATAATCATTTTCTAAGACTGACTCTAAACCTGAACCAAAATCTTAACCTCCCAAAACAAATAGTTTGGCTATTTCAGATGCATGCAGCGGTTTAAAAGCAAACACTTTAGAAAAGCAGCTAATTCTATAGTTCTTTTTTACTGAAATGTATTAAAACAAACATAGATAAACACAGATATGGATAAAATCATGTACATTTTAATGCTGTTTAAAATGTTACATTACAGGGTGAGCAGAATAGTGAAGTCACAGCAGCAGTGAGTGGAGTAAAGTTAACAAAATCCTCCTGAACAGCGATCGGTCCAGAAAACATCAGATAGAAAACACAGCAGTCTAGACTGACTTTAATCTGCCTTCTGTGTGTGTGTGTGTGTGTGTGTGTGTGTGTGTGTGTGTGTGAGATTCTAAGCTGGTTAATTTTAGCTGTAATCCCCTTTAAAGCTTTGACCCACAGAGACCCCAAATGGGACCCAACTGGCAGCAATATCACTGAACCACCAAAAGGGGGCAGCAATAACACACTAACTCAATGAACACTCATAGGTAACAGGCATGTCTTGGCTGTCCAAAAGTTCTTCAGGAAACCAAGCATCAGAGGCCTGGAGGTCAATACACAAGTAACAGAACAGTGTGAAAATATGTGTATCATGGTGTGAAGAAAAAATGTGGGTGCGGTGTGTCCATTTTTCATGGGTATTAGTGGGACAATTCATGACAGTCAGGAATGAAACAGCAATGGGTTTAAATGAATTAATGCATAATTCAGATTCAGAAAACTTTATTGATCCCAGAGGAAATTGTAGTAGTAATAATAATAATAACAATAATAATAAATATTAAATAATAATAATAATAAAAATAAACTGGCTCCCTATCTCTGCTCGAGTCAAGTTCAAGTCCTTGATGCTCACATACAAGATCGTCGATGGATCATCTCCTGGCTACATGAAATCACTCATCCAGACATACACACCCACCAGGTCACTCAGATCAGCGAGGGATCAGCGGCTGGAGATTCCATCCCCTCGTGGAATCAAGCACCACTCCAGACGCTTCTCCTTCACTGTTCCTGAGCTGCCCAGTGACACACGATCAGCTGAGTCTCTCTCGACATTCAAGAAGCATCTCAAGACTTAACTGTTCCGCACCCACCTCAGCACATAAGCCTAGTGGTCACATATGATCTATTGCTTCTCGATAACCGACCAGTCATCCAGAAAATAATGTTCCACTTAGTCTTTACTGTAGTTTTTACTGTAGCACTTGTCAACTGTTATATTATAGTAGTTTTTGTAAGCACCTGACACATGTATCCATTGTTGTAGCGGCTCTTTGTAGTTAGTGTAAGCACTTGGCGTATGTATGCATTTATTAAGGTTGTTCTCTGTAGTAGTATAAGAACTTGGCATATGTATTGATTGCAGTAATTGCTGTCTGTAGTTACTGTAAGCACTTAAGAAATGCGTGAGAAACTATGAGAACTATGAGAAATGCATTGGTCTTCCTTGTAGCACCACCTTCAGTATTACTTTATGCAATGCGAATGCTTGATTGTTTCCTCTGTCCTGGAAGTCGCTTTGGATAAAAGCGTCAGCCAAATGAATAAATGTAAATGTAAATAATAAAAATAATAATAACAATTATTATTATTATTATTATTATTACGTATATCTTAGAAAATGTTTTGTATTATTGAGACATTTTATTACATTCCTGCCAAAACGGCAGGTGTTGTGGAGTGTCCCAGGTCTATAATAGTTAGTACCTAACAAACTTGAGCCAAGAAAGGACAACTATTGATTCTGACTAGCGGGTTAGTCTGGCCTGACCCCACAGAAGAGCTACTGTGGTTTAAAAAGTTATGGTGACTCTGATTCAAACAATCAGAACACACAGTGCACCACAGTTAAAGCTGTTTCAGCAGCATGAAGGACACACTCAGTATCAGGTAGATGGTGTTAAATGTTATGGCTAATCAATGTAAATAATAATACTTTCTTAATTTCTTTTTTTTAAATTACAAGTCAATGGTGGGTGTGACTTGAACCACAAGTGAGTGCATGAGGGTGCATTTACTGACACTGATGGATTGCAGACTAATCAAGAAGTGCTGATGTTGATCATGTGAAAAAGGAAAGTCTATTAGACAGCCAGTCAACAGTCTAGACTATGAAACAAGCATGCTCATTGGCTCATTGGTATTGATAAGACTGACTGAGAACTAAAGTTCAGTATTGAATGACAAGTTTTCGATACTCAGTAGTACTGAAGTAGCCATAGTTCTATCCCCTGAGGTTCCTACATATAAACAGTTAAAGTAAAATTGTTTAATACTCTGCACTGTAGTGACTGATAACTACTGAAAACACTTCAGATTCCTCCATACCCACATATAGTCTTCATAACAGCTAATGTTTCACCATCATATCACCTGAATTTTTCACTGTCTCGGACATCCAACTGAAAATGCACTGCTTTAGAAAATCATTTCATTCAAAGTTTTAAGACTTAACATTATTTCAAATATAATTAACCTCTTATTATTGGCTTATTTTAGCAGGGACGCCCTTGACTTTCAGCTGCTGCTATGTAAGAAGGACAAAACAGGACAGCTAAAAGTGACTTCACTCATATGGTCATACATCATGATCAAAATCTTTACAGCGTTACTTAGAAACTGCCACTTTCTCAGATTCTGTTCTACCTGCACTGGAGCCAGATGAAGTCATTGAGCCCTGGACGCATGCTTGGAAAAGGATCAGAGTCGTTGGATTTGTGAATTAGCACAGAAAAACAGAGGAAGACTAGGAACAGACCGTTTATGTGCAGCCTATCCAGACTGGCCGGAGGGAGGAGAGATGTTGAGAGAGGGAAAGAAGAAAGGAAGCACAATGATCTAAAGCAGAACCCTTAAAGGGATCCCAGATGGAGTGTAGACACTACAACAGGAAAAACTCACACTCTCACATGACATAGCCATGAAGGTTATGAAGGCAACCACATGAAGTGTTTTTAGGCAAGTGGAGTGGATGTGCAGCAGTAATGTAAAGTAGTGAAGCACAAATAACTTAATACATCATGTGTTTTCATAAATCACTTTTAGAAGACTTAAGCAAGATAATTCATTTACACATTTCTGCTACAAAAGTTTGCTTCAGCACCTACTGTCCATGTACAATTTAAAATCAGAATAAGAATATGGATCGAGTAGGGATAGGGATGAGAATCAACGGTCGGTTCTAGCTGAGAACATTTTACAAAATTTCTGATCGATCTTAACTGTATGTCTCCAGAGTAACTGATGTCTGTTATTCATGCCAGCATACTTTTTGACATAGCAAAACCCCTTGACGTCAAACTTTGCTGCTATGGTGCTAGAAACTTGCAACAAGAATGGCAGCATTGCTGCTCACAACGTTTGTAAAATGATCATTTTGAGTAAGGGTGGAAACTCCAGCAATATGCTGAAAATTCAATTCAACCTTGGCTAAAATTCCAGGATTGCCATGTGTTTGACAGTAACGGCATAAGTACCAGTACTTCCAAACCAATCAGCACGTTCGCTACATTATAATGATATTAGCTCCATAGGCAGCCTTAGCAGATTTTTCTTTGAATTCCAAAATGAAAGTGGATGCTTTACATATATTTTCTCATTTGCATTATTTTACATTTTAACAAGCAGGTAGTTTTGAGGCTGCAGCCAGCTGCTTGACTCACCATTAGCTCAGAATTGGTTGCTGGTCAGTTTTATATTTGTTTTCAAATGTCCTTTTAAGAAATTTAAAGAATTTTGAAATTTAAATTAAATTTTATTTTATTTTGTCTTCTTAATGTCAAGTTACTAGGCAGACCTTTTAATACCATGTTCCCACTCATAGATAACAAAACCGCTGTGCTGATGTTGCCCTTTTCTAGCCCACACAGAAAACTTAATAAAGAATCAGACCCATAAGCAGAATTAATAATGGCATATATAATAAATTAGTTTTTTTCAGAAGGGCTGTCATAACTTTTAACAGTTGCTAAAAAAATGAAGTTTGTAAAAATATATGCATTATTTGTATGAGTCCACTCTCATATATTTTGTGTTACTGTCTGGATATTGTCTTCAATATCTGTATCTACAACACAGTGACAGCGGTTGTATTAATGACCTCAGTTGACACGAACTAAAACATCCACCCACATTGGCTTTTTAATGAAGACTCTATTGCTACATTCCCCTGCTGTTTTGGTTTTAGTACTGCCAAATTTGCACTATTTACTACCGCCAGACACTTAATGCTGTTTATTCTGTCATACACTGTTTATAGTGTACATTCTGTTTATACTGTTGTTACTGAATCACTGCTTTCCCAGATTGTATTGGTGCTGGTGCTGCATTGCACTTCTGAGCAGTGGCACTATTTACTACTTCCGGCACTATTCGTGCAGTCTTTTTATTTCCTACTTTATTGCTATTGATCCTATTGTTAGTTATTTATCTTATTTTTTTCCTTTATAGCATCAAATATGGAGGTTGCAAACATATTGATAAAGATATTATTTTACTTAATTATCTACATAAAAAATATGCAGCAAAAATGCAGGAAATACTACTCGTGGAAACAACCTCTCACAAAATGTGCAAATGTAAGCAAAATAGCAATACATGACACCAATATATAGTTTTTGATGAATTTGTGCATAATGTTCCAAAACACACTGACATTTAATCTAGCGGTGACACATATAAACCTTTTTTTAACAACAGGCATAAACTTAACTAAACATTTATAAAAGCTTTTTCTTAAAAGTGTCAGTTGTCATCATTTATTCTAAGGTGAAATTTCCTTTGGCTAAAGCAGCCTTAATGACAACTGACACTTGTTGAAATAGGACTTTATAAATGTGCATATAGGCTTATGTCTTGAAAGGTTTACATAGGATGGAGCCGTATAAATACTGGCGTTCATTGAAGTGTTACAAAGATTTTTTATCCCCTCTATACCTAACAAACTGCATGTTATCCACATCATTGTGAATCAGTTAATAATACCTTGTTAATCCTATTTAATATGCAGAAAAATCTGCATATTCACAGTATTACTACAATATACTTTTACTTTCTAGTACGTTGGATACGGGATAGGAGTACTTCTGTTCAAGTAATGTATGATTAGGGATTAGGTGGAATGCCCAAAGGTAACACTGCCATATTTTTAAACTATAATGCAATACATGATGTTTCAAAACCTCTCTCTCTCTCTCTGTCTCTCTGTCTCTTTCTGGCTCCCTCTCTCTCTCTTTGTCTCTTTCTGGCTCCCTCTCTCTCTGTGTTTCTTTCTGGCTCCCTCTCTCTCTCTCTCTCTCTCTCTCTCTCTCTTGCTCTCTATGTCTCTCTCTCTCTCTCTCTCTCTCTCTCTCTCTCTCTGTATCTCTATCTTTAGCTCTGTCTCTTTCTTTTCTCTCTCTCTCTCTCTCTCTCTCTCTCTCTCTCTCTCTCTCTCTTTCTCTCTATGTCTCACTGTATCTCTGTCTATCTGTCTGTCTGTCAAAATATGCAGTTTCTGTGTTTCTGCATTTTTTAAGGCCTCCGGCTAGAAGATTGTTCACCCAGATAGCAGAGGATACTAAAGTACGTTCAAGTTCTAAATCTCTTAAAATCTTTGCTTAGCAACATATTCTTATTGTAAGTTTATCTGGTTTACGTGTTTAAAAAAAGAGTCAATATCATCATCCATTGTTAAGGTAGTGCTTCAGGCTCATTGTACTACAATTTTTGGTTCCACCTTAAACAGTGCAGCGTTTTAAAATGTTTCTCATATTTCGACTCAAGATGGCAACCCTCAGTGGTAGAATTTGGATTGTGATACAATCTCAAGGGAGAGAGCGAGAGACAAAACACCAAAATTAGTCTCAAGTCGGCGGCTTACAAATACATGATAATTTGTAATCAAGATTTGCGATTAGGCTTTTCATGATAACTAGTTTTGTTGGATGATACCTTGTCCCAGGAACAACCACAAAAAATGATATTATTGTCATTTAAAGACCATACTATGTCACTTATATAGTGGTTCTTTTATAGATTCATTTTTTAAAAAAAAATGGTTTAATTGCTTTTTAATTTCGGTGACAAAAGCTAAATTCAAAGACAAAAAATACATGTCCCCATAAGAAGCACTACTCAATGCTCCCCATCCTTCTAGCTATGATGACAAGCCTATGCACAGATGCATTCCTTCTTATGTAAACATACGAAGCAAAACACAATATTGCAGATACTAAGGTCAGCTAAAATTGAGGTCATGTACATATACTGTGTGATAAGTCAATAGCGTAATTATCGTGACAAGTCTATTTGCAATATAGTCATTTATTACATTAAGTGAAGAACAAGCCATGATACATCGAATATATTTTATATATCGCCCGACCTTACACTCAAGTATAATTTTTGAGTATTTTTACACCACTGACATGACGTGTCTATGCTTATGCGTTAGCTATATGTGACCGATACCTGCAGGGATTCTCTCATACAGAAGGCATCTTAACACTGACCCAATTTTAGCCAACTGTGAAATTGTTCTCCTCTAAAAATACACTTCAATTGGCAGTCTGAGCATTTATTTTCTGTGTGTGTATGTGTTGACGTGGGTGTGCGAGGGGCCTTCTTGTGTTGCTGAATTCCACATTAGGTCAGCTGCTTCATGCTCTTTTAACAACCACACCCGGCTTTTTTATGGAAACCGTCCAGATTCTCCTAGTGTTTCTTAGCAAGCAATATTCATCCCGATCACACTACCCTGCCAGGTACAACTTGAATATACTGTTTGTACCTAGTATGGCAAACAGCTATGCTTTTCCCATGCATGTGTTAGACCTAAAAATGTGTGTTCAATTTCTACATGGAGTGTGTAAGTGTGTTACAGCTGGGTTTGTTCAGGGTGGAGTCACTTTACACTCTGTACATTGTATTAGGACCATTAATCTAAGCATAGCTGCAGTGAGTGTGGATATGCTTTAACTTAAAAGGAAATAAACCATTAGCTTTACTCAGCTCTCCTCTGGACTAGTCTCGATTCCCACATGACAGCATCACCTAGACTGACAGGAACAACATAATGCAACCACATTCTGGAGGTTTCACACACAAATCAATCATTTTTTAAGAGGTTTTAAAAACCACAATACAGGATTTGCTACAGAGTAGACATGGATAGTGGAATCAGCAGATAATTGGCTAAGAAATAATTGGCAAATGTTTAGATTTGACCAATAATTCAGACTTATATTTGATGGCATTTATCATTCCCTGAACAGCTCAAGAATTAGGTAATGCTGAGCTATTGTACTGTGTGCTTTTTAGTCTCAAGTAATTTAAATACTTTATTGTATATTGGTATGAGAAGCATCAATTTTCTGCATGTTTTCCACTGGAAATGTGAGCTAAAATGGGTCATAAGGAATTGTGAAAACAAGAATTTTTAATGGTTAAATGCTAAAAAATGCTTAGTGCAAATGAGTATTAAGATGCTAAGTACACCTTAGGGGTAGGGATGCTCCATTCTGGTTCTAGAGAGTCAAAGGTCAACAAAATGATGTTCCCACTCAAGCAAACCTGGTTCAACTCACCAGAGGTTTTCTTGAGTGTGTCTGAGAAGGGAAAATACCACCCTGTTCTGAAATGGGCACTGGGCATTGGGCACTGGGCAGTGGAAACTGGGCACCCCCACACTAGCACCACAACCTGGATAGGGCTGCACTAAACCAGACTAAGACTTAGCTTTGCAAACTTTGCAAATTTCCCCATTCGGGACAATAAAGGCTTATCTTATCTTATTGTATCTTAGCTAAATGTGGCTTACATGTTGCCATCTGTGCTACTGTCCAGGATAAAAAAGCAAGATAGGCAAAGAAAATATCTCCATTTAAGAAATGACAAAGAACAGCTTCTAAAATCAAAAACAGGACAGTTCAAATTAAGGATTTTACCATAGCATCAGTTCATCCCTCATGTCTTTTTCCTAACTGTTAAAATATTTATGCATCTAGCATCAGTGATCTACCGTTCCAGTTACTGTAACCGCCTCTGTGAAACATCATGAAAAGTCTGTTAAGTACATATTTTTCCAGCAAAACACAGCTATAAAAAGCAAGAAAAAGGTGAGAGGTGAGAAGTCAAATAATTAGAATGTATAAACCAGATGAATCCTGCATAGGTCTGAAAGAACAAATCAAATTTGTTCTCCTTACATGTAGAATTTGCAGATGCGCTAATCCAGAACAACTGATGATACAGATGGATGTGAATGTAATGTTGGGAGTCTTGCCCAACATTGGTGGAGCATTGTGTGCCAGTCAGGTGGAGAATCTGTACCCAGTGTGCTGCATGGTGGGCAGTGGTAATACCCACCTCTTTAGTAACCACTCTTTATTTTCCGACAAAGGAAAAAACCTTTATTTTGATGTGTGCAAATGTAACAAGACTTATCCCCAAGTAATCCTGGACCATATCTATTGGTCCATCCATCACAAAATGTTCACACAATGTACAGGACAGCTGATCCGAAACACATAAAGCAGAGCTAATCTCTCCACTCAGGCAATCCATTCTCCATTCACAGCCCTCAGTTTTGGCCAAAATCTTCTCCTCTGATCTCTCTGCCTCTTTTCCTTCCTCAATCACTCCATCTTCCTCCTCTCTGCTGATTTTCCATCTGAGCTTTGCCATCTTTAAACCTCGTTCACATTCCCCCCTTTTCTCCCAGAGTGGGCTGGGGCACACCGCTCCACTCAGCATTCGTGTAATTAGCAGATTTAAATTATAACGTTGGGCTAAAAAGATGACGTCCTTCTTTCCTCCCCTCTGCATGCGCTTTAGTGTGTGTGTGTGTGTGTGTGTGTGTGTATGGCAAGCCCTTTGGCAGCTGAAACCCAAACCCTTCCACAGGGATGCGAGGGAAAAGCTGAGGCTGGAGAAAGAAGGACCTAAAAAAGAAAAGAAAGAGAAAAGAAGGCAAGCGAAAGCGTATGGAGGCAGTGAGGGGAAAGCCCAGAGCATTCCTTCGTCAATCAAACCACCAAAGTTTCCATTGGCTATTACTGTGCCTAGAGAAACCCAAAAAAGCACTCCACGTACTCTATGAACTCATAAAAAGCCACATACAGGGAAATAATGCCTGAATCCTGGGAATGTTCAGCACTCTCAGTCAACTCCACGTCCCAAATCCTAAGACAATGGTCAGTCATATAAAAAATCTGGAACTTTCTTTTGATTATTTTTCTTCTGCTCCAACTCCAGTCGCTCTTTACATGGTGTGAACACTTCATCATGAATAGAAATGGTCCAAAATGACTTTGATTTTGCTTTGATTTTGACATGCAACATGCATCTTTAGTCTCTGTATTTGCCTTACTAGTCTTGCGGCTGATTTAAATTGCATGCCAGTTTTAAGAGGTAAATTTTAATTCACAGTAACTACCATTCATTATTCAACCCAAAATAGAGGTGAAGCATTTTTCTGCAAGTTATAGTCTTTACAGTGGTTTTCCCAGCAAGATAGTCACTTACACACCAAGGGTGTTACATTTTTAATGCAGCCCTGGTCCCAGCAGCCCACTCTACAACTCCCTCCATTAAACACTGATATTTGTCTTAAAATATGGTTATAAGTTTATTACTAAGCCTGTTATACCATATATCATACAAGACCAGCTTAATTTGAATGCCAAATCTCATAAAAGTGGCATATTTCATATTATCTAAGGAAAAACTGCTGGGGCACCCACAATGCTGTTTGATGTTGCTGTCGACCATGGTGCACCCCTGCACCTTTAAGTTCATACCATCACCAGATGCTTCATTAAATTTAGAGTGTTGCCACATTTATAGGAATTTTTAACATTATTATTATTATACCTTTTGGTGTTAGAAACAGTAAGTGGGCAGTGCAGACAAGCAGTGGTGTTTCTTTTGCCTGTAACATCCATTTAAATGCACCAGAGGGCAAGTACTTCCATTGACAGCAAAAGAGACACAGAAGTGGCTGCGATTTTGTCTGATTTGTTTGATTAGGAACCATATTGACACTGGGTTTTGGTACGCAACCCTATTCAAAATGGCTTTTCACCTGTAAAGTTCTCCCATCAAAGGGTCCATTACAACACTCTGTAGAAACAGGATGCTTCTACTAGATCAGTGGTCAGCACATTTTTTCCCAGCAAACCACAAGGTGGTCAGTTTAAAGCCCAACCACAGTACAGAGGACATTCTGGAGGATAAAAAGAGACAACTTTAAAAGGGTGGGGGTTTAAATGTGCCAGTAAAAGCTTCCCCTTCCACCCAAAGCCAACAACCCACCCCCCCACCCCACACACACACACACAAACAGGGCCGGCTCCAGAGATGTTTTGGAATCATGTCTATAACAATCAGTTAATCTCTCTACTGTTTCATGTTGTTACTGAACACTGCACAGACACCAAACTCCAGTCTAAGTGTGTTTTGAATATTATTCAGGTGCTACTCTGCTTGACCCGAGTTGTGGCACATACAGGAGAGTGCTGATGGGAGTAGATCAAGGGGGCACGGTGATATCAGAATCATGAAAAAATAATCTCCATCAGGAAAATGTTCAGACTTGACAAATATTTTACACCGAAATTTGTTGATGCAATATTCATGCTCTGGAAGAGCAGAAAGTTTAGGTGATGCTGGAAAAATGTGCTAAAAAGCTGCCAGGTTTTCTCATTTTATCTCAATTGTAAACTTCTAGTTTTATTCTGTATGTGCAAGCTGCATTTTTCTAATCCAGGTAGAAGTCGTCTCAATTTGTGGTCTTTTAAAAATGTTCAATCTATCCACATTGACAGTCACAGTACTGCGCAAAACACATTAAAGCCATTTCTCTGAGCTGTGAGTTTCTTTCTGCAGCAAAAACATTAGTTCACATTAGAAGTTCACATTAGAATCAAAGCAAACAACCAAGAAAGCAGTGAAAAGAATGTTGTGTGTAAAGAGTAGATGATGGTGTATGAGCTGGGTATAAGCCACAAGTTCGGCTCCAGATTACACCTTGATGCCTCCAGCCACGGCATCGATGTTTGAAGCTCCATCAGCACCTGATTTCATCTAATAAAGCACTAAACCAATGATCTGATGGAAAGTACAAGCAATACTGGGCTTCCATAAGGAGAGCTCTGGGAATGGTTAAGCCAACACACAGATACCCACAAACATCACCATCTATTTTAATATTAGTGTTTAATATTAGTAAAATACTTTTGCACAGTATAAAATATATAATCCCCGTTAAATCATTCTTTTTTCCCCTTACTCCCTGACATGCAGAAATTTGGGGAATCAAAAATGTTTAGCCTAATGTTTAGTTAAGTCTTCTAAAAATTCTTTTCTGGGGGGCTCTAATTTGCAACCCTTCATGGAAAAAATTGTCATTGATCACAACTAGGCACCTAGGCACACATTATCAGAGTGCTGCTGATAGTTGCCCACTGATTCCACATGCACGTGGGAAGGGTTAACGGCAGAGGTCACATTTCGTTGTGGTGCACTTTGTGACAAATATTTGATGTGTAATACAGCTGCATTGTTTCAACACCAAGACTTGCAAACAACCGACAATCCCAGTCCAACACTGCTCATGTCTGCCAGTTCTAGGGTCATTAGGTCATCAACGTTTTTTGTCATTCAAACTTTATCCTGAAATATCCTGATAATATCAAATTGTGAACCTGATATCATGAATCCTATCGTTACACCCCTGCTAGTACACGCTCCAGTTACAGTTCTGTAGAATTAACAACCTTATCACACATATTGGAAAGGAATCTTGACTTCAGAATTAACAATTGCATCAAACATGAACATTTTGTTACACCCTAAACAGAATCATAAGTCAGCAGCAACTCCTGCTGATGTCAGAACCATGTGCTGCATTATCGTTCTCATGATTTACATGTGACTTGTTCTTTCTACGTATGTAACGCAACACATACCAGGAACATAATCTGTGATCACACTCTCCCAACAGACATGTGTAACTCCTCCAAACACACACACACACACACACTTTAGTGAGTGTCATTTCATCTCAGAAACGTACTGTACGTGGAAATAAGCAGTTAATACTTGTTTTTTTTTTACAGATAAACAGTTTGATTAAAATAAAGATAAGTGTTCAGATAAACAAACAGATGTGATATGGACACATGCTCATATCTTCTCTGGTGTCAAACACCAGGTGAAAAGTTCAACAGCTTAAGACTGGAATGTTTAAGTAAGCATGTGGAGTGACGCCGCAGCACGCCGTTCACCTACCGCACTGATTACCATGCCGATAACATGTTCACAAACAGTCAACCTAAAGAGCTTATGCAAGAACCTGAAAGCTGCTGTGTCTGGAGCGAGATAGAGCTTTGCTGGGTTCATGATGCAATCTCTGAATTGTCTTGA
>JBBPDA010000030.1:7423500-7440593 GCA_037974385.1 Arnoldichthys spilopterus
ACACAGCTAACAACATGATAACACACAGTATGTGTGTCTCTGCTAGCTGATTTGTTACATTTTTGTTAACATTTATGAATGTGGTTGACATCCAGAGTGATTTCCAGCTGAATCATATTACAGATGTAAGTGAATGTAGCGTTTTGGATTCTTGTTGCTGTAGTGTAGTGTGACTGTCTGGATGGGGAGAACAGCGGTACAAAAACCCACTACAAAACACCAGCCTCATTGCTACAGGACTGCCACCAGGACTGCTAGACTGTCCACTTACAGTCAGAATGTATTCCTAACACTGTAAAGGTGAGCAATATGGCAGCATTTTATCCTTACTGTGCTAAAATTTTATCATGATGCACAATAAGCTGTTCAGCATATCTTTGATATCACATGAACACTGACCAGCTGCATGCTTTATTACAGATGAACACATATGACATTATATCACATCTTTAATTCTGTTAGCAGTTTTCAAACTAGCATATATTGTCTGGATCAAAATATTATGAAAATATCTAAACCTTAATGTCATTATTTTCAGTTATATTAGCAATGAAAATGGAGTGCTAGGACATGTAAATGGCTATAAAAGTCTACACTACAAGTAAAAACACCTATACTGGCTATTTGGACATCCCATTCCAAAATCATTGATTATTAATATGGTGTTTGTACCCCCTTGCAACCCCCGTTTACTACTAGCAAAGTCTGTGCTTAATTTCTTATGGGTATGGCTAAAACGTGAATTTTCAAAGCCTATCCTGTAGGTAGGGCCAGTACTGGGGGGTATTACCAAAATTCAGTATATTTTTTTATAATTATTTTTTTCAATAAATACATGATCCAATTAAATACTTTTTGTTTCAAATGTTTAACTGTGTTTTCTTCATCTGCTTTTAGGACTTGTTTGAAAATCAGATGATGTTTTGGGTCACATTCATATTAAAATATAGAACATTTTATAAACACATACATATATAGTGGAGCATGTGGAGAGAAGCAGAGTTAGTAACGGTGGGTGGAGAAGTTCAGTGGGTCACTGTTACTGTCCAAGCTCATTTATGACACAGGTCAGTGGAGCGGCCACAGGCTACAGCACTGGAGGCAATATGAGAGAGCACATAAAATTACACACAAGCCAAGCAGAGAGAGAGAGAGAGAGAGAGAGAGAGAGAGAGAGAGAAAGAGGGAGAATGGATAGATGGATGGAGGAGGGAGTGAATCAATAAGCAGCCATTATGAGTATGTGTTCTCAGTCTTGTGGGAAAACAGTTCAGGCCGACGCCCCTTTGAACCTCTGAGTCATACCATACCACGGTCATCCTCCAGAACCATTTACTACATCTGTTCCACAATAAGCACACAACTGTTCGACACAGTGACAACAAACAAATCTATTTATAATTATAGAGAACTTAAACAACCAACTCAGTCGAACAATCTTAGGCATTTTTTTTCAGTTATTAATTATTAAACAGTTATTAAACATTGATTTTATAATAGTTTATAGTACAGTAGTTTATCAATGAACATGGATTATATATTAACCTTGTGGTCTGGCCATCAAAAATACTTTGTCTGCCTATTTGGTCATAGAGATTCTTTTTTTTCAGCGAACCCACAAATAATAGGCTAATGAGCATGCCCCAGTTTGTCAGTGTATATGATTTTTAAATGTTATCTTGTTTAGACTCTCTGTGGTGTCAGTAAGGCTGGATATCCAATCTCTGCTCTTACTTTTAGAGGTATTTGTTTGGAAAATACCATAAAGGCCCTACCACCACTGTTACTGTTATTTCTGCCCAGCTTGTGATGACTGTGAAACAAATCTGTGAAGACGCTGGCTGGCTTTGAGCAGAAATGAGTTCAGTATGCTGCAGGGTGGACTTGCTGACTCAGCACAGGCACTCTGCCTTTGATGCTTAACAACTAAGAATGAGTGAATGGCTTTTTATAAACACATTTTACAACCTTTGTGCTTAAAAATGATTGCTAACCAATGCTCATCAGAGAGCGCCAACATTACTGAATCAGCTTCATACAGCAGTAATGGATCCTGCTTTGTGGGCAATAAACAGGACCTCCCTTAAAACCTTATCATCAACTGTTTTTTTAATTAACAACTTATAAAGTTCATACTAAACTATTTTAAATTGTAATTACACCACCATAATACCATAAAGTGATCTACAGTGGGATTGGCTATTCTAGAAGTATAACTGTCTGACTTGCTGAAATAGCTCAGTTGGGAAAACGTTAGACTGAAGATCTACAGGCCTACTGTCCAATTTCGCTGTTGCTGGGAGCATTTCTAGTAAGCAGTGGTGGCCTAATGGTTAGGACTTTGCCATTGCGAACAGAAGGTTGCAAGGATGCAGAGGTCACATTTTGTTGTGGTGCACTTTGTGTGTGATTGAGGGTGTACACAATGACATATAAGTCACTTTCCCTTTGCTTGGCTGTAATTAAGCAAAGGCAACCAACAGCCACAACAGTTGATAAAGAAACATTACAAATTTCCAAGCAATTCAAGCACCAACGATGAAACAAAAACGCTCCCATTGTAATGGACAAAGACATTACCGGCCTCGGCTGGCAGTGCTGTTTTTGGCTGGTCCATCGGGTCTTTAAAGCAAGTCTTTATGAACAAAATCACACAAGAATTGATGCGACCCTCATAGTGTAAAAATTTATGTCTAGCATGTTTGCCCAATCATAAGTTCCCAAAAACCATTGGCTGTAGCTTTCAGGCGACTGGGCGAGATATTTAGCAGGCTAGTTGGTGATCGCTCAGTCACGAGTCATTGTAGTGTTCACACATAGCAATCGTTAATCACCGACCAAATGTCAAATCCCTCCCGATCAAGCACTCAAATACAGCCTTAGTCGAGAAGAGTCTGACCAAGTTTTCTTTGATTGGTTAGTCGCAGAAAATAAACTCCATCTCAGGGACTAGCAGCTTGTTGAGTGGGGCCTTGCAAATGACACAAGGGCCCTGCCACTAGCAATTAGGTAAACTTGTGTTCCCTTGTCTCCAAGTTTAATGTCATCAAATAACAGTTAAGCTTTTGCCAGTTCATCTCTCTCAAGGCTGTGTTGAGTTACTTTGTGCCAGAAACCAGATGTTAGAGTGTAATACAGCGATTTATTACATTTGATATGAACATAAATGAACATGTACAAACAAAGCTCACACTCAGACCTTCAGTTTAAAGGAGGCACTGGGATTCCCGTGATGTCACAGGTGTCCATGTAAAGTGTTCAGTCGTTCCTGCTGCTTGTTCCAACACATTCAGAATCAGTACTACTTTTGCAGTTAGCATTGTCAATTACACATGCCTTACATGGTGCATGCACTGTAGCATGCCTATAGTATATTTTTGAATACACAAACGTGTGACAACTTGTCGACTTATGGCTTAAGGATCTTTGGTCAGCGGCAGGGGTTTGCGAACGATGTGTTAAAGCAAGACAGTAGAACACCTGGGTTCCCTGACGACCAGCTTGAGAACCTTTGCCATAGGGGGCTCTCAATAAAGTAAGAGTTAATAATAGTAATGTTGACTAGCCGACTACTTTTGCTCGAAATACTATCGCACTACTATGAATCACCAGTCCTACATCCCCTACAGCACACTGCATTCAGTATTCAGTATACTAATACAGGATGTTTTCAGTATTGCCTTTTTCTTTCCATTCACATGTACAGAGCATTTTGTTTGTTTGCTTTGTCAGAAAAGATTCATGTTCATGTCTGTAGGCTGGTCCCGGGCTGAGGCGATGTGATGTTCGTGAACACACCCCACACGCTTTCTAGCCTCATCGGAGCAAGGTTCTAATTGAGCTAGATATTCTGTTCTTCTCGATTTCTCTCTCTCGAGCATCTACACTCTCTCTCTATTTCTCTCCCTTGCTTTTTTCTTGCTCTTTGCCCAACCATTTGCGGTAATTAAATCAGGCTTCAATTAGGCATGGCAGGGAGAGAGAGAGAGAGAGAGGGAGAGAGAGAGAGGGAGAGAAATAGACTCAGAGCAATGCAATGCACACCACACCCGATGAAACAAAAACACCAGTCTATATTTATCAGATCTATTTGGACCACTTCAGAGTCCATAAAGGGGAAATTAGTATTTTTCTGTTTCTTACTCCCTACACTCGCCTTTTTCTTCTCAACCCCACCTCCATCACAACCTGGCTTCCACTTAGACCTAGGTGATGTTTAAAAGCATGTGTCATTTTTACACCCACCCCCCCCACACACACACACACAAACACACAAGCAACAGATTTGTACATTTTTTTAATTTTATTGGCTAACAGTATTACATTAAACAGTTTCAGTTTTAAGATCTTATCTATAAATCTATACATCAGATCAGCCATAACAATAAAACCACTTGCCTAATATTGTTTTGGTCTCCCTTATGCCACCAAAACACGTGTTAAGGCATCTAACCTGTTGAGACTCCACAAGACCTCTGAAGGTGGCTGTTGTATCTGGCACTAAGATGTTAGCAGTAGATTCCTTAAGTCCTGTAAGGTGTGAGGTTGTGCCTAGATGGGTTGGACTATCTTGTCCAATACATCCCACGGGAACATTTTCCTGCTGATAGAGGCCATGGCCATAAGGAAATACTGTTACCATCAAGGGGTGTACTTGATGTGCAGCAATGTTTAGGCAGGTGTTCATGTCAAAGTTACATCCACATGAATGCCAGGACCCAAGGTTTTCCAGCAGAACATATGTAAATGTTTTGGTTTTGTGACATCCCAAAAACTACTATTTGAAAACAGGATGCTTTTAAAGCTTAGTTTCCATATATGGACTCTATGGGTGAGGGAGTGAATGTACATTGTGAAGTTTTGACAATATTCACACACTTCAAGCTGGTTTAAAATGTAATATGTCACAATGATGGTATTTTGTCCATATCGTGCAGTTTTAGTCCTTTTAAAAACAAAATGTGATTCATCAGACCAGGCCACCTTCTTCCACTGCTTCATGGCCCAGTTTCCTTGACAAGTGCTAATGTGATTATCAGTGTTTTTCAGTTCATCGGGTTATAAACTGTATTAAGATATTCTCAAGCCAAGCTGCAACTATTATAAGTTATTACACACTTATTTAACTGCCGTAACACACACAGACATGTACACACACCTTTTGTCATTACCAGACCTGCAGTGGCAGAACAGTTGCTTGCTTTTTATCCAGCCAACAAAGAGGTAAGTGTAGTGCTTAAGTGGGGGGAAACTGAATGTGGGAAGGAAAAGAGGAAAGAGAACAGAGAGAAAGTTTATCAGTTCCAGGTGACATCCCAGCAACATACAGATGTTTACAAATGTGGCGCCTCTTGGGGTCAATGACTGTCTTCATCTGTTAAATAAAAGCAAACCACTGAGTCGCGAGGAAGGTGGTGAGCAAAAAAGGAAATGGGGGGTGGCATGGGGGTTTGGGGTGGGGGGGTGAAAGTGACGGAAAAGAGGCAAGCATAGAAAGAAAGAAAAAAGAAAAATCAGATAGAGAAAGAAAGTGGGAGAGAGAGAAAGAGAGAGAGAGAGAAAGAGAGATAGAGAGAGAGAAAGAGAGAGAAAGAAAGAGAGAGAGAGAGAGAGAGAGAGAGAGAGAGAGAGAGAGAGAGAGAGAGAGAGATAGGGAATTATGGGGAAATACTGAGAAAAAAGGATTTTACAGACTTTCACATGAAAAAATCACTTACAGACATTTTTAATCCAACAGTAAAGCAGCAAGGCAGCACGAGGCCTGCACAGCTCAGGGAAGGATGACGTCAATACATTTGAGAACTTACAATTCAGGCTGAAAACAAATGTACCAGGGATTTTGTATTTGACCAGACTTCCTGTGATACATCACAAACATAATTCACAAGCTCTGTGTTATTTCTTACTATTTCCCACTTTAAACTTAAGACAATGCTGTTGATAACAGGCTATAGTTATCTTTATAAATAAACAATTTATGAAGCTATAAATATTATTACAATTGCAGCTCTCGAAAATTACAAACTGCAACTATAATATAAAAAATATTATTTTAACTTTCAGCCCTACTTCGAACCATCCCAAAGGTACTGGATGGTGCTTTGAACACAGTTCCTCTGCTCTAATGGCCTCTTAGCTGATGCTTAGTCTTGGACACAGTGAGCTTAGTCTCATATAGGGCTGCTCTTATTATAATCAGCAGTCCTTTTCTATGGCGATTATATAAACTGTATCATACAAACTGAACACCTCTGACAGCAATAGGTGCATCCGGACATATAGTGTATGTCCGTATACTGTATGTGATGTCTAAGCACTGAAACTCCAAATGCTCATCATCCCACCACAATCAGCTGCAGTCTCAACATGGAAACATGCAAGCAGACACAGATACCCACACTACAGTAACTTCATGATTATCACTCTGGCTGGCATGTCACGCCCTCACAAATTTCTCCCAGGTTTGCTGTGACAAATCAAACACACACATGCATGTATCACAAGGCGGTTTCCAGCTGTAAGCAGTTAGTCTATGTGCAATCACTTAAGACCCCTGAATTACAAGGAGCCATACATGAAGAGATGCACAGATGTGGGATTTGTAGGCCAATGCCAATGTGATATGCTAGTGTCGATATTGATGCAAAAGAAATTGCTATAAAAAAATGGAAATGTCAGTAATATTGTATATATACTTGCATATAACGTATATGTATTTAATATAACCTTAAAAAAGGCAACATGAGAAAAACAGGAAGTATCCCTACATAAATGGTTTCTTATAAAGTCATCAGTAAAAAATGAAGCTCCCCAAGCATATATGTATTTGTGTGTGTGTGTGTTAAATCTCCCCTGTAGTCCATTATTTGTATGCCCGCATTTAAATTAAATATTCGCTTAAAGAGAAATACCACTGAAGTGGGTGGGGTCCCCAAGTGAGATGCTTAGATTCGAGGACAGCCCTGTATGCACGTATACACACATGCTCCAGTCATGCTTCTCTTAGTGAACGCACCTTTGGTCAAAAACGTGCCATAAACAACGTGAACAAGCTGCAAGACAAACCATTTGTATACAAAACATCTCTGCATGGTCCTCCCCACGGAGTGTTACACACACACACACACACACTATGGCCACGCCATTTAATCCGCTTAGGGAATCATGCACCGGGCTCTCTCTCCGCAATGCCCGCCGTCCGCACAGCGGCACAACGCGCGCCACCCTCCGCACAAAACACGAGCACTTACTTCGGTCTCTGCGCGCGGAGGGATCCCGACCAGACAAAATGCAACTCCATTCATTGGACAGCGGAAAGGAGGAGGGGGTCCGACAGAGAGAAGAAGAACGGGGGGCGATGAGGTGCCCAACAAAGTTGCACTGCGCGGCGGAGTGTCCTGAGCAGATACAACAGAGAATGAAACTGGGTCCCAAGTTCTGGCGATTGCACGTCCTCCCCGTGCCTCCCCCAGTTCGGTTTACTGTTCACCTCTCGGTGTAAATCCCTCCCTCCACCGGGCTGGGACTAACCGGGCTGGAGAGTGCAGCCCGCCTGGCCTTTGCCTGTAGGCTTGCCGTAGTAGTCCGTGCGGGACGAGAGTTTCTTTCCCACCCGTATTTCGACGAGCCCCGCCCCCCTGGAGCCATTCCACACCACAGACTGTTATCCTCATAAGCAAGCCGCTCATTTGAATAATGGATTGGGATTGGCTGATAGATCATAACGATAACAGACATTGGGTCCCGCTCAGGTGACTGAATTTGCATATTGCGCTAAGATTGGGTAATCGTAAAAGATTCTCTAATATAAGTGTGTGTGTGTGTGTGTGTGTTCAGGGGGGATCTTTGACCAATTTGCATATTGCGCTAGCATTGGCTAGTAGTTCACACAAACTACTACCCAATCCCTGCGCAATATGCAAATCAGTTTGTGACTGGTTAGTAGTTCGGCGAACTAGTGGGAACTACTAGCCAATCATAGCGCAGTACGAAGTGTTTTTTCGGAAAACGGGTGGGAAAAAAATCTCGATCGCTGGTCAAAAAACGGGGCCGCGCAGCGCCGCCTGGTGGTCGCGTGTGACAACAACAACATACTCCAGAGCTGTACAAACAAAGCGCTCTTTGTAGTCAGATGGAGAGATGGAGGAAAAGACATAATATCAGAGTGGAAAAAAGAAAGGTATGGGAGAGAGAGCAGGATAGAGGGGGAAAGAGGGGCAGAAACGGGGGAGAGAAAAAAGAAAGCAAAAAAGATGTCTTATAAGACATTTGTGTGGATGTACACAGACATTTTTATCATTATAGTTGCAATTCCTATTGATGACGCCTATACTGGCAGCACTGTTTGCAAGACACTGTGCCATAAATAACAGCTGGAACTGAAAGAGACTGGTTTGACTTCCATTTACTGTCACAGTAAGTTCTGCATTCATTGCCTTTTACCACTGTTTGAGGGAGTCTAGTGGTTAGGGACTTGCCCATGTGTTCAGGGAGTTGTAGGTTTAAGTCCCAGCCCAGGTACCACTGAGGGACCTTCCATCCTGCTACACTGCTCCCTGGGTGCTGTTGATAGCTGCATGCTTATTTTCTAGTTATTACCACACCTGACAAGAGGTGGCATATATTAGGCAGCGAGTAAACAGTCAGTTTTGAAGTTGAGGTGCTTGAAGCAGGAAAAATGGGTGAGCACAAGGATCTGATAGCCAGAATGTGATGGCTATATGAATGGGTCAGAGGATCTCCAAACTGGCAGCTCTTGTGGGGTGTCCTCTGTATGCAGTGGTTGCTACCTACCAAAAGTGCTCCTGAGAAGACACAGATTACTGCTTATGGGGGTACGAAGCCACAGAACAGTCAGAGTGTCCATGCTGACCACTGTCCACTGCCACAAGTGCCTACAATGGACACATGAGCATCAGACCATGGAGCAATAGCAGAAGGTGTTGCTTATCTGGGGAAGAGATGGCACCAAGATGCATTGTGCTCCATGATGCTCTGAGCAATGTTCTGCTGGGAAACATTCATGTGAATGTAAGTTTGACCAATACAGAGCAAGTACATGCCTTCATAGCAAGGGTGTTCCTAATGGCATTGGCATATTTCAGCAGGATGATGCACCCTGCCACAATGCAACAACTGTTCAGGAACAGTTTGAGGAGCATGACAAGGATGTCAAGATGTTGACCTGGCTTCCAGATTCTGCAGATCTCAATCTGAACTGCTGGAAAAGGAGTAAGGCAGGAGAATGGACTTGCAAAAATGTATCACAGGCTCATGACTGCAATGCAAACAATGCAGAGCTCATGACAGATCAGTGCAGCCCCAGCAAGGCGATCAACAGGCGTTACATTTTCTCAAAGAATGGAAAGCAGCGCTTGTTGGGGCTTTGTCACATACAGAGCTGGTTTTCCTCTTTTTTTCTGCACTCATTTCCCCCTTTCCATTTCTTTTCTGAAAACTAGACCTGCCAAATCAGAGATCTCATACTCTCCAAAAATACTAAAATTGAATTGAACGTTACTGATCATTCTATTTTGTAAGTTCTCACCAAATCACTCACCATGAGTTTTTGTTGCGATAAGTGAATGGACTATGTGCGAATGATATAACAGATATGATTTTGTAGAAATCAGTGAGAAAAAGCAGGAAAAAAGCAGATAAGTTGTTGTCAAAGGCAACTGTCATTACTTTTTTGCAGCTGTCATTATCAAGAAATATCAGACCAGTCTGAACGTTGGGTTGTGCCGCTCAGTTTAATGGAAATTTCTGCAGCATTCTGAACAACTGGTATAATAAAACTTTTCAGTACTTTTATACTTATAAATGCATTGTAGTTGAAGGATATATACCTGTAATAATCTGCTGAATAATAATCACACTGTTTGTATGCAATGTGAGTACTACAGAGTAAAGAACACACCATTATTAGTGTTGTGGTTAATTCTAAGAGTGGTTCCCACACAAAGATTTTGTTTAGGATTACACCCTACATGGGAGACCAACCCACATTGTGTTATGATGACAACAAAGCCTTTACAAATATACTGATCTTACCATTTATTGTAATCCTTTGCGGTAGGAGCCAGGACATATTATTTTAGCTGGTGGAATGGTTTATATGTAGTGCAACATGCTTAGATAAACAAAGAGTAGGAAGTCCACTCAGGCCTGGTTCACTAGGTCATCACCTAAAGGGTAAAGGCAGTTGCAAAGAGTCTGGATTCTGCTGCTGAGAGACAGGTAAATAAACCCAGCAGGCCAGAATACTCAGGGGTAATACAGTGAAGTGAGAGAAGCCATGATAATAATGATAATCATCATGTTAATACTATTAGGCTGATTAATTTAATGCTAATTTGGCTTAACTAGATTGCACTGTTGAGCTGAATTGTATTAAACCGAGGGGAGGATAACGTGATTGGGGGAAGTGAAGGCTGTAGAACTCCTGCCTGGAGACAGGCTGAGCTGCAGAGCCCTGAGAGCGCTTAGAGACAGCACTCCCTGAAGAGACTGAGAGGTTAGAGCACTGTTACAACCATTATGCACTGCAGACATGAGCCCCTTTCACACATTCATAGCAATGAAGGTCCTGTATAGTAAAACCCCTGCTGTATGTTGTAGGTTGATTAAAGTGCAAACAAACGCAGGAACATTTATATATATACATATAAGAAAATAATAATTAAAAGCTATTTACCTGGGCAATAAGTGTTGTTTTGTCAAAAAACACTAATATTAGTATAAATACAATTAACAGTAATATCGTAAACAGTCATTTTATGATGTTAAATATTACTGGTTAGGACAGGACCATGTCTATATTAAATCAAATATCTATGCTCTTTGTATGTTTGTATTGACAAAATGATCGTAGGGCTCAATCTTTAAATAGTTCAATAGATTCCAGTGAATATTGAATAGCATTTTTGCTATCCCACACTACAATAATTTATATCATAATAATTCTGTTCTTCTAATATAAGTAACATTCTAACAAGATAAATAATAAAAAAAATGTATTGCATTTTTTTGTGAATTTTCTTCACAGAAACATTAAGAACATTAAGAAAAACTGACATTTTAAATGCCTTGGGGACAATCAGTGTGCCCACATCTCAAAGGGAACATTAGGGAAACATTTTAGGAATGAAAAGTTGTTAGCTGGGTGGGAAGGGCAGCAGAGCTAAAGAAAATACACGTATACTGAGACCCTGTTTTTGTTTAAAAAAAAAAAAAGGTGGCATTAACATAAACATTTGACTGGCAGTGTATTTATGCTTTGTAGAAATAAAAAATAAGTCATTTTGTGACATCAGTTTGTGTTCATTGTTTTTAGACATATGAAGCTTATGTAAATTCAGATAAGATCAAAACACCATACTTGATTCCCACAAAATCTTGAAGCACTGGGCACTGAAATGAATAGTGAGGCTAAACCAACCATAGCCAACTTTTTAGTTCTAATTTATGTCAAATCAGGTATTAATATCAAGAATTCATGTATGTATGTATGTGTGTGTGTATCATGCCTTGTTTAATGCAAAGAAAAGTTTAACAGATCCATTTTCTCCAGTAATAAAATTGACTATATGTGTCATAGAGAGCGAAAGTGGGTGTGAGAGAGAGAGAGAGAGAGAGAGAGAGAGAGACAGAATTTTTTTAGCCCTGCAGCCGCCCTTATCCACTCACCATCTCCAAGCAACGGCCCAAATCAAATTAACCCAGTAACCACTACATGCACTACATGTAATAGGAGGGAATCGGGTGGGGGAGCAGAGAGAAAACGGCAAGATACATTGCCTTTCCTAGAACTCCTTCATTACCAGTTCTACTGAACACAGCTGGAATGTTAGACTCAGTTTAGCTTGATTATGATAATATACAATAAGTTACACACAAATTTTCTGTGCAAAATTTAATTCTACGACTATTTTAAATAGCATTGCTTTTTGTTTTTATTGTCTATATTCCATGAATTCCCTAATAGTTTCTTGACTCAAATGTGTGTAGTAAGTATATTTTTCAAGTTTATTTTTCACATTTTTCTAACGCATGTCTGCATACTTCTGCCCTTGTGCACCAAGAGAAACTGAAGCGTTACAGCAGTGTAACTAGTAACAGCATCAACTGTTCACTAATGTCAGTAAATACCACTAAAAAAATTATTTAAACAGCCTTTGAAAGTTTTTCAATGAAATTCACCTTTAAACAGATACTCCACATTGCAAACTACAGCACTGACCCTAATATTAATGCTACAAGTCTTTCTTCCAATGTACAAAATAAATTAGACAAAAACCTAAATGTCCCAAAAGGCTTGTGCTATATTTCTTTTAAGGCATGATGCATATAGTCTTCCTGGCTAATTGGTGTGTGCATGGAGGGGAGGAGATAGGTCACTGAGTTTGTGACCCTCATGACATGTGTTGATATAACCTGTGAAGAATCTGTGTGTGTGTGTGCGTGTGTGTGTGTGTGTGTGTGTGAGTTGGTGAATCAGCAGCAACTGACAGGTGAAGTAAATACAATTGAGAGAAAAAGGGTGTGTAAGGATGTCACTTTGACAAGAAACTTACTGTGATGGCTAGACAACTCAATTGGAGCATCTTCAAAACGGGCCTTGAGTTCCAGAAATGCAGTAGTTAGTACCTACCAAAGTTGATCCAAGGAAGGACAACTGGTGAATCAGTGACAGGGTCATGGGCACCTAAGGCTGACTAATGCATGCAGGCTAGCCCATCTGGTCTGATCCCACAGAAGACCTCTTGCTGCATAAAATGTTAACACTGACTCTGATAGAAAGGGGTCAGAACATATAGTGCACCACAACCAGAGCTGTTTCAGCAACAGGAGGGACCTACTCAATATTTAGGCAAGTTGTGTTAATGTTATGGCTGATCGGTGTATAAACATTTAAAATGCTTTCCCTTGGTTAAAACTCGTTCTTGGTTAAAGCATGTTCTTATCCTGAGCCAACAGGTGAATATGAAGTCATAGCTATTATTTGAGCAATTGTAAGTGCTTGCTGTGGGTTGGCAGTTGCTCTGTGTATTAGATTGCTCATGAGGAGTCATGGGTCATGTTTGATCCCAGACTGTGGTTCACTGGTCCTGCTGTGTGGTTACTTCCGATTTCCTCTTCAATCACCTATAGAAGACCATACTACACATACCATCATTTCCTTTCTCCTTACATGGCTTCCTCTAAGAGGTGAGACACCAAAGCGTGACCCACTGCTGCTGGCACATTTTATTACATGAGTTAACACTTTTGGAAAAGGGTCAATTACAATATCGGTTTTCATTAGTTTCTGTGCAAAAAGGGCTGCAGTTCTTACTTTATCTTGTTAGCAATACTGCTAGTATATGCTACAATTACTCACTTGCTTGGCTAACACAGTGGATGTAGCTTCAAACCACATTTTTGTCCCTGAGCAGTTCAACATGCAGACATCTATCAGGAAATGCCAGCCTATAACCTCATTTCCTGTGGCTTGCATGCACCAATCAGAATGGACACGGTACTGGTGACGGGCTGTTAAAGACATTACAAGACATTACAGCCCAATCTGTATAACATGTGGCCTGCACATACCTGTCTGTAGATTCAACAGCACTATATATAATGTAGACAACCAGGGGAGACCCCTTAATGTAATAATGTGCACCTTGCGGCCACTTATTAACATTATTATAGTTTAACTGTAAATGCTGCTGGAGTTTGAATGAAATGAATGTGGAACAGTGTGTAGCAGCATAGGGAATAAAGAAGCATCTGTTTCACTAAAGCAACCTCATAAACAAGTCCTCCACCATCTGTCTGATGGCTAAACCGTTGGGTAATTTCCCCCTACAAATATAATCTACAATCCCACCTAATCCCACCAGCAAGCATTTTTTTTATAAACTGCACTACCACTCTTCACCAGAAGAGGGACAACATAAGAGACAATGGGCAAGAAAGACCAAAGTGTGCCACCTACTTCTTAAACAGCCAGGACAAGTAACAGAATAATGTCTCAGTTGACAGGTGAATAACTGATTTAACTGAAGTTCTTGCATTAATGTGACATTAATCTGTCATATCCATATTAACATCACATAATCATAAGCACTGTAATTTATTCCATTTTCCTTAAGTAGTTAAAATGCCACACTCTTATACTGGTTCAGCACATCCTGGCACTGTAAAACACACAACGCAAACAAGGCAATGACTAAATTATAGGTGTAGAATCAGATTTCATTTTTTACAGACTTTAGTACAATTGTACACAAGGGCTATTGTCCTCTTTTGGAAGCAGGAGCACATTAAAAATGGCTCAGAAGCAGGTTTGTGCCACTGAATCGAATGAAAGACAATATGAACAGATTCAGAGGCACTGCAGAGAGAGAGACATCAGTCTCCGCTGTTTCAGTTATATATGTGTATATATGTATATATATTATATTATTTAATGACACAAATGTATTATGTAAAGTATAATATGGTATATTTATGAAAACACATATTATTATGGTCTAATCACATATGAAATATATCCTATAATAAAAGATTAAGTAATAAGACAAGTTTAATATGTACCCTGCTTGATTTTTCAGCACAAATCTTAACTTTCTACATTCTGTTGCTCCACTTTTACAGATTATCTTAAGAACTGGACATAGACGTGTCCTATTGTTTTTCAGCACTCTAGAATGACAGGCACTTTCCAACATGCTGAGACAAACATCAGCGGGGGAACTTTGTTGGTTTCAGCAGAGCTGGACTGCACTAGTACTGCAGCAGCTACTGTTACAGACCTCCCTCTTGGCTGATCAATGAAACGACCTTCAGACAATCATTCAGACACATATTATGCACATAAGCACTCGCAAAATGGCAGACATACCATATTTTGTCTTGAAAAAAGAGTGAATTCTTTAGAAATGGTGCAAAAAAAACAAGCAGGATTGGCAGCATTAAGATCATTTACCCCACCAAATGTTTGAGTATACAAGCAGTTTTTTCATACCTTGGAATGTTTTACGGTGTACTCTCTTAATTTCAAATTCTTTAAAACATGAATTGTGTCAAAGCAATGCTCAAGAACATTTAAAATGATCATGAATCATATATTTTTTAAAACTTTCACTTAATAACAGCTTCAAACATGACATTAATAAGAAGTAGGACTGTCATGATTATGCAATTAAAAATAAACGAAAGTTCAAATAGACATTTCTCTATGAACAAGGTTAATGATTACTTTGCAATTTGAATTTATCAGCGAATCCATGGGTCATTATAAAGCGGTGGTCAGCAGCCTAATCATTCTCCAAAAGGGGAAGCTATGACCACTCAAATTGTTTTTTTAAAAAGACAGGAAACCAACACTGCAGGATCTGATGCACTAATGCACTTTTGTGGCCACTTTATTTGGTACACTTTCCTTGCATTTCCATTAATTGTCTACTTTATTAGGTCCACTTACCATGTAGAAACACTTTGTGCATCTTCAATTACTGACTGTAGTCTATGTGCTATTCTGCATCATTCGTCAGTCCACTTTATCCTGTTCCCTTTGTTGGTTGTTGGTCAGGCCCCCTACAGGACCACTAATGGGTAGGCATTACCTGTGTATTGGATTAATCTCAGTTCAGCAGTGACACTGACATGGTAGTGGCATGTTAGTATATCAAGTCAAGTCAAGTCAAGTTAATTTATATAGCTCTTTTTACAACTGACATTGTCACAAAGCAGCTTTACAGAAACCGGGTCCGAGGCCCCAAAGAGCAACCCAAAGGTGACAGAGGCAAGGAAAAACTCCCTAGCTGTAGGAAGAAACCTCGGGAGTATATGCGTGTGCTGTCTAGAATTGATTACCTACAGCACTGCTGCTGGACTTTTTAAACATATACTGAGCTAAGAATAGACCACCAGCCAAAAACATCCAGCAAACAGTATCTTGTGGTCAGAAACTGATGTAGAACTAGAGGATTATTTACACAAACTGCAGCATCAGATGAACTATCATCAATAAATTTACATCTGTGAGGTGGATCAGCAAGTTAGATGTGAAATAAATTGGGCAGTGGGTGGACACAGTCCTCAAAAGTGCTGTCTAGTAACAATGCTGTGTGTTATCCACTACCATGTCAATGTCACCATAGTGCTGGGGTAGACTCATAACCCAAAAACACTCAGTGGTGGTCCTGTAGGGGTTTTGACAATTGATGAAGAGCAAGACACTAACAAATAGTTTCATAGAACAGATGGATTACAGTCTGTAATTGTAAACTAAAAAAAGAAACCTACATGGTTAGTGGAGCTGATAAAATGTACAACGAGTGGTGAAACAAACTAGTGTTACCCACTACAAGGCAACATATGACCTTTTAACACATAACCTACACCTTAGACTTTGTAAAGCATATGTATGATTGACAGACAAGCACAGAGACACAGTTCAAACACTATTGTGTGTGTAGTGTATGTCTGAAATGAGTATTGATCTGCTCCTGCTTCCATTTGTGGTCTGACAGCTCTGACGTTTGGCTATGGGCAGAGCGCTGTCTGAAACACACACACACACACACACACATACAGAGGACAGATGAGGCCTCTGACCTTCACTGCTGGCCTGGACTGTATCTGTACCCACAGATGCTTTACATAACCATCTATATCCTCTTCCTGTTCCTCCCACGGTACTGAGCCACTGTCCTGTTATCACTGAATATTTCGTGCGTGTGTTTGTATGTGTATCATATATTTCTACGTATAATACCCCATTTGAAAACATCCTTGGAAAAGTTGGGACATTAAATTGACAGAAGTGCAAAAAAAAGATTTTGAATATTTCCATTAAATTAAAAAAAAGATTATTGTAAACTAAAAAATGGAATTTGATGCTTGTAACACACTTAAATTGAGACAGAGGCATGTTAACCACCTTTCTGGGCGGTACGGTGGTGTAGTGGTTAGCACTGTCGCCTCACAGTGAGAAGGTCCTGGGTTCGATCCCCGGGTTGGCTGCAGGTGCCTTTCTGTGCGGAGTTTGCAAGCTCTCCCCGTGTTCGCGTGGGTTTCCTCCGGGTGTTCCGGTTTCCTCC
>JBBPDA010000030.1:7443446-7583162 GCA_037974385.1 Arnoldichthys spilopterus
CAGGGGTGTGGCTAACTCAAACATGAGGAAACTCAAAATATCAACACAAGGAGACAAGGAGGGGTGTATACGTGACACTAGATTTGATTGGTCTTGAGTGTATGGGTCTATAAATATAGATATTAAATCAAGTGATTAGTAAGATAATTAAAAACAATATTTCAATAATTTTCCAACAATTTCATTTGGCACTGGATCCATAATCATAACTATCAGACAGCTTAGATTGGTAAGTTCCTTGTTGAACGGAACGTTTCACAATAAACATATTTGAGAAAAGAAAAAAAAATGAATACTACTTACTACTCTACTTAATTTACCCCTTAATAAAAGAGCCCCCTGAATTAACAACTTACATTTAAGATTAAGGGGTTTTACACTCATGCCTTAAATCTAGTTTTAAGGTAAATTTAAAGGGTCAGTTTCACAGATTAAGGGCCAGTTAATATAAATTAAAGGGTTTGGTGTATTTTCAGGGGTAAGTTAAGGTAGAGTTAAGCACATTTTCAGTACATTGTGTTTTGTAGTGGCAACAGTTAGACAGGTTATACTTCATTCTTCCATTCTCTGCTCAACTTGTTTAAACAGAAACTAAATATTTTATGTCCAACAAGACTTTCACTACCAGCTCAGGGTACATTAGATCTGAATTCTCATTGGCTGATGTGACTCTATTTTTAAGGTGGGAACTTCTTGTATGTACACTACTAATAGCCAATAGGAAGTTCAATGGTGCATGAGGGTCATATTCTTTGTTCATGGAAAAATCTTTGTTCTTCTCAGCCTCCTATATATATATATATATATATATATATATATATAATGCTTTGTGAAGATAGTTTACTGAAATACGCTCTCAAAAATAAAGGTGACAAAAATGTATGTAAGTAGACAAACTACTCTCGTTCCATAAAATAGCAATTAAGTGCACAGTTCTTTAAGAATATTTCCTCTAAATGACATTTGAAAAGGTCTTCGAACAATAAGGTAAGTATAGGAGAGAAATTTATTCAAGCCTATAAAGATTGCTCCTTTATTAAATGATGTTCACCTCCTGCTTTTTTACAATAAATCATTAAGACATAAGTTAAGAGGTTTTGAAGGACATTTTACACTGATCCAGTATCAGGCTTATACTTTATTTTTATAAAAGCGCAGCAGAATTCAGTGTAAAGTGAAAATTTGTAATTGTGAACACACTCAAGCACCACAATGAAATGTGACCTCTGCTTTTAACCCTAGCTATTAACAGCACCCAGGGAGCAGTGTAGTGGGATGGTACCTTGCTCAAGAGTACCTCAGTAGTGCCTGGGCTGGGAATCGACCCTGCAACCTTCAGGTCCTAAAGGCAGCATCCTTACCACTAGGCTTCCACATCAGAAAAGGAGAGGGAGGGAGGGAGGGAGAGAATGAAAGAGAGAAAGACAAAAAAAAGAGGTGGGTGTGTCTCAGGTGCTGACGAGAGTCTAAATAAGACTGAAATGCTGAAAGACAGTTTTAGTCTGAGAGACGATGGAGATGTTCAGGACTCTGAGTGTGGTGCTCATTGTTGGTCTTCTAGCCAAAGGTAAGTTTATCAGCAGCTTATTTGGCTACTTAACACAGACTCTTTATATGCTTAAAGCTGGTTGCAAACAGAACTAGTTCATTGTGTAACTGTCCATGGATGCTTGGACACAAGTGCAAATAAAAACAAAAAAGGATTTCATGAAAAAACACAGTCCAAGCAGCAGAGTAATCCAGGTCAGGGTCAATGGGAGCAAAACAGGAACAATGCAGAGGTCACATTTCGTTGTGGTGCTTGAGTGTGTTAACAATGACAAATATTCATTTTCACATCATATGAAGCCTTCCTGATTGAGCCACAACCGGTATCACCCAGAAGGGGCGTGGCCAAGGCCGGCTAATATTTCAGTCGTGCAGACCGGCTCTGACCACAAGAGGCAGCCGTAGCCCTCCTTACACATTAAACACCACATAGACGGGTTTCAGCTTAAGAGCACAGACATTATATAACAGAATAATATAATAATATTAATAATATTAATAATATAATATAGATGTTATAATATAACAGCTCAGCTGAAATCATTATTTCATGCAGTTAAAAGAGTTTAGCTGGTTTTATTTAATTCATATCAATACTAGTTTTAGTTCAGTTCAAATACAGAAGCAATATTTACATTGTGTCAAACTTTAAATCATTATCTGCTCTTTTCCACTTCTCACAGTGTTTTCTAATTAAATCTGTTTAAACTGGCAGTGATAAAAACTATGCATACCCCATTATTTTATAGCTGGCAGTAACATTTCATGCTACAGTAGCTTTTCTGTGAAATCAGACCAGATGGCCTAGACGTGCATTAATGAGCCTTGGGTACCAATAATCCTGTTGACAGTTCACCAGTTTCCTTTCCTTGGACCACTTTTGGTAGGTATGAACACAAGGCCTGCTGTTTTGAAGATGCTCCTATCACAATATGGTACTTTCCAAAGTTGCTCAGATTCTTATGTTCGCCACTGTAATAAGATGGTGCTTTCGCTGCAGGTCTGCCATAGTTGTCACACGTGACTTCACACATGACTCAATGTGTTTTACTGAAACAAATGTTTAAAATGTTACAAAGAATTACAATGGGCTCCCTTAGACAGAAGACTGTCCTACTTCTATGTTGTCCCTCAGCATTGTGCATTTCTTTTAATAATTATAAAACTTAGGTAGATTTAACCTTCGAAAGAACTGACATTAAAAAACTAAATATACATTTTTATTGACCACAATCGTCACGGTGGAGGTAAGGCAGGAAACCAGTGCGGTTAACATCTTTATTTTCAAAAATGCCAGCAAACACGAAAACCGGCACTCCGGCGCTCGGTAGGAGAAAGCCCCGAGGGGAGCTCGGTGACAACTGCCTTCACTGGAGCTGGGCTCTGCTAAGTTCGTGAAATGTTCGATACCGTATCATTGTGGCTAGCGCTTAGCTAAGCGCTTTCAAAACGACAACTACCTGTCATTGCTCGTTCAATACTGTTACTCTAACTGCATGCTTGTTCGGCAACACCACCTTGTGCTGCTCGAGTGATACTAAACCTACTATCGTTGCCTGTCGATGGCACACAACGAGTATCCTCCGTGCTCTCCCCACGTCCCGGCCCTGCCTATATTGCCAGGTGATGAGGGGTCTAACCAGCAGCACCTGGATTAGGTTGGCCCAGTTAGTACTCGGGAGATGGGGACCGGCGCCGACCGCTGGGTGGCGGTAGTCCCCCTTCCACTGCAGGGGGTCCTACCTGTTCCCTTACAACAATCTTCATTGCTGGTGTCCTACAAATGATTGTAAGTTTGACTTGTAATGTGTACACAAAGAAAAGAGAATCTTTCAGGGACTTCCCCCTCAGAGTAAGTGTGTGGTGATGATACTAATGACTTTCCTATCTCTGTAAATGTTACTGACTGAGTGAGCATTAACTGTCCTTTGTTTCAGGTTGTCACTCGCAGTTGAATGGTAAGTTGTTTCTTATTTTTAGGAAATATTATAGAACAATGTTTAAATATTAAGGCAACAATTCTAAAATGAACCTTTATTGAAGAAGCATTGCTAAATGACTAACATTAGAAAGTATTTGTATAGAACCTTAAGTGTAAAATGTTTACTCACAAATCTTACTTTTTGTACCATTCAAAAAGACCTGAATGGTTAAACAATAATTTATTTAAGGCTGATAATTTTTTCACAAACACCATAAAGTTAAAGTTAAAAATGAGGATTATTACGCAGTTTAAGTCATCCCACCTGACAAAAAAAACATTTATTAATCAACAACTTGATGTGCAAACTGCAAACTTTAGCATGTATTCATATAACAGAGTTTGGTGGCTTAACAAAAGCTATGGATACCTCTTAGGGAAAAAAAACTTGTAGGCAAAGCCTATAATCAATAATCAAAAGTGCAGAATGGACCACACGATTTATATAGATGATCATTTCCCCAGACTTGTCCGGGGAGTAATAGTATTTTTAAGGATTCAGAGATTTAAAGTTTGATCCTTATCTGTTAAAAAAGTATGGTGTACAGATTACAATAAACTTCTTACGTGAAAGCCTTCTTCACAAACTAGACAATTAGCAACATCAACAGCATTACAATAAGAACAATAAAAATAAAATAAAATTTTAACTTAACTATACAAATATCAACTGACTATACAAATATGAAGTGAAATATCAAGTGACTATTACCAAACAGCGCAGATGTTAGCATGGAATGTTGACATCAGATTGTGAATAGTATTGCACGAGTGAGAATATCAATACTATTACTAGAGTGCAAGGTGGCTAGTATTCATGGTAGGTTGGGAAATTGTTTATATATATATATATATATATATATATATATATACATATATACATATATATACACGTATATATATATTGTAAATTTAACATTACTGAAAAGAAATAGTGGCGGTGTAACAGTTAGGGAGTTGCCCACCAAAGTACCTTTGATCAAGGTACCCCTCTCAAGCACTGCTTCCTAGGTGCTGCTCACATCAGCTGCCCACTGCTCCTAGATTGTTGGGTTGAATGCAGAGGTAACATTTTGTTTGTGTGCTGTGGTGTGTTCACAATGACAAATGATCACTCACTTTATAATCACTACCTGCAAAACTGGTCTGTAGTGGCTAACATTTTATTAGAACTATCCTCAATTACAGGAGGGCACTTTGAGTTAAAACGTGCAACAAATACAAATTGCATTGGAAATGTACTGAAACAAAGATAGGGTACAGAGTCACACACCTAACTCCAATACTCTTAATCCCTTTGTCAGTGTGTGGTGTGGCGTCTCTAAATACCAGAATAGTGGGTGGAGAGAATGCCGCTCCTGGTTCTTGGCCTTGGCAAGCTATTGTGCATAGTAGTGACGGCCGTTTCTGTGGTGGATCCCTCATCAATTCTGGATGGGTTCTTACAGCAGCCCACTGCCTTAAAAAGTGATACACACATTACAAATTAAGATACTTTGAAATGTACAAAAATTCAGAAGAGGGTGATATAAATGTCTCTGCTCTTTTTTCAGTCTCACTGTTCCACAAGTAACTGTGTTTCTGGGCGAGCAATCACTGGATTTACCTAACCCAAATTCAGTGGTCAGATCTGTTACTACAGTCATCATACATCCCAGCTACAGTTCAGTCACTAATGACAATGACATTGGCCTGGTGCAGCTGAGCTCTAATGTGTCTTATTCACCGTACATTACTCCTGTGTGCCTGGCTCAAGTTGGAAGCACGTTCTACAATGGCACGCTGATATGGATCACTGGCTGGGGAAACATCGCCACTGGAGGTAAGAAATGAGGAAGGATTATTCAATAAATCCTCTATTTATCCAACCTGAATACAGCTGAAGCTTTGGCCTATGTACCTTCTTAGAATGAAGCTGTACGTGCAGGGTCATAAATATACACTTTAGTCAGATCATGGTGAACTTGTTCCCCATATAGAGCAGTGAATAAATATTTGCTCCCTTCCTGATTGTCTCACGGATATATGGACAGACTCTCTCTTTGAAGTAACAAACTCTAAATATCCTTCATGTTAATATTGCTAACAATGCTATAGTTGTGATGGTACAGCACAAAAATACACTTGGGTATTCACAGTTAAAGTGGCAAAGAAAAATATTAACCCAAAAAAATCTCAGACAAACAAATAAAAAAAGAAAGAAATTATTTATATTTTCAGTATTTTCCTTTACGAACACAGCCTCCAAACACTTCTGTTTGCTACCCTGCATTAACATTTCCAGGCCAACATCATCAGAAACAACAATGGTTAAATATCTTTCTTACATAAGCATTAATTAGTTCATTAATTAGAACATTTGGTCATAACCATTTAGACAGTTGAACTATTTTATTGCTAGCAACACCATGCAATTAAACATTTAGATTTAACCAACTTACATGTTAAGCATATTTAAATACACTTGTTTCCCTGCAGGTTCCTTTATACTCCAGATGGCTCTTTAAAATAAATTACTTACAAATTAAGCTTATTTAAACCAAACCTTTGCATTTTATTTATTCTAAGCTTTTCATTTTTCATGATTAATGTACTCTCATGTTAAAGGAACAACTCTGTCACAGTAGTGACCATAATAATATTATATTATCAGTGTTACTTTTGGCTTTCATTCATTGTTTAAAAAAAAATAGGTTGTTGAATTATCTGATACAAAACAGAATTAATTGTTTCTCTAATACATTTCATCATTACTTCCCCTTAGGTGTCATTAAAAATTAAAGGAACCAACAAAAACATTTAATTTTCTATATTTATTTCAGCTGGGATGTGAACAATACTGCTTATATAGCTGCTGTGTTTAAAGTAAAGAGTGGACAAGTTACTAATAGACTTATACTGGGTACTAGAGGCTTAGTGGTTAGGACGCTGCCTTTGAGAACTGAAGGTCGCAGGTTCGAGTCCCGGCCCGGGCACTACTGAGGTACCCTTGAGCAAGGTACCGTGCCGCTACACTGCTCACTGGGCGATGTTGATAGCTGCCCGCTGCTCCACGTTTGCACGTGGGATGGGTTAAATTTAGAGGTTGCATTTTGTTGTGGTGCTTGAGTGTGTTCACAATGACAAATAGTCACTTTCACTTTAATAATTTCACAACATTATATTGAGCTAAAATGCAAATAACTGTTTCCTCAGTAAACCTCCCTTCTCCCAGAACCCTTCAGGAAGTAGAAATACCCATTATTGGAAACAGGCAGTGTAACTGCTTTTATGGAGTTGGAACTATCACAGACAACATGATGTGTGCTGGATTGTTGGCAGGAGGCAAAGACTCTTGTCAGGTCATCTTTTCTCAAAGTCTTCAGTTCACATATGTTTTACTTTGCTTATAAAATTTTTTTTTTTATAAATGCATTGTATCTATCTGTCCCCCGCAGGGCGACTCTGGAGGTGCAATGGTAGTTAAACATGGCGGTGTTTGGATCCAGGCTGGCATTGTGAGCTTTGGTGCTGGCTGTGCTCAGCCAGATCTCCCTGGTGTCTTTACCAGAGTGTCTCAGTACCAGAATTGGATCAACCAGCAGATCACCAGCAACCAGCCCGGCTTTATCACATACACTTCCACAGGCACTGATTCGGACCTCAGTGTGTCCTGTTACGGCCTGCCTCCAGTTACCACTCCTGCTCCAGTCACCTCCGCAGCTGCTGCTTCATGTAAGAGGGTCTGCATTTAAACCATGAACATGTTTTCCTAGGTTAACCCTTTTAACCATCTGTAGTAGTGAAGACTAAAGCCTAAAGCCTCTTCTACTTTTTCCCTCTTGTTCAAATCACACTTTTTAAATGCTGAGTTAAAATGATGCCTCTTGATAAAATTAATTCCAGCTGCTGCCATGAGAAAATGCTGGATGACATTGGTGAAACCAGAAACTGTATTCACACAATGAAATATGTATAATATTACTAATTAAAACCTTCCTTTTTTGTTCATTCATGTAGCTATTAAAAAAAGCATTGTGGCTTAAAAAGAAGAAAGATTAAGGTGAAATGTGAGCAAGATAAAAGAAATGCAGTTTCTTTACTCACATATAATTAATTACACACAATAATGTGATTAATCAACATTAAATATTTTGATCTTTTTAATAGGACATGTATGACAGGCTGTTATAGCCTTTTTTAGAACTACTAAACTTTCTCTTGTGATATGAATATTCTTTGTTGCTGTGCATATTCCCTTTACTTATTTGTTGTGTATGTCTTCCTATTTGTTTTATCTCTACCTAAACCCTTACCTGTATATCTATCCTATTCCTCAACCACATTCACAGCTTCTACCAATAGCACTGGAGCCACAACTACTACTTTAGCCAGTACAACTACCCTTCCTCCCACAAGTACTGCTTCACGTAAGACTATCTGCGTGTTTTTTTTGTACCTGTGCAGTAAAATCTGTGTAAAATTTTCACATTAAATGTTGGGATGGTGGGAAAATCAGTGCTGTCAGCTAATGTTATACATTGTAAATTTTCTTTTGAACACCAACATTGTTTTGTAGACCTTACATTTCTCAAGACTTAAGTGACTTAGACTTTTTTTTAGACTTACCCGTTGCTGACTTTTTTGATACAATAGAAAAGATAGTAAAAATAAAAAGTGAGATAATAAAACCTTTGCAATGGCTTTAAATAAATAAACATAGAAATTGAATTAGAGATAACAAGTTTAAGTGTAATACTCTAACAGGGTGGCTTACTCTGAGCTGGGATCCAACCGAGGTCTTAGACTTGGAAGACCAAGATTAACTGATGCAACTTACCAGCCAGTGACAAGGGATAGCAAGTGTGGAGCTGTCCCTTTCTTTTTTCATTAATTCTTAAATGTAACACTGATGATACGAGGGACCACCCTCAACCCCTTGCTCACAACTTTCACATTCAGACTTGTTTGTCAGAGATGTTGTCAATCTCTGATTTTTCTCATCTAGGTGTATTTAGTTTCAAATTAAATTTTTAGCTCTAAAAAAAAATATATCCCTAAAAAATTACCAAGGTTCGGTGACTTCATGGCCATGTAGATGGTGATAGAGGTGCAACCGATTACGTCCTAATCACAGAGCATCTGCTCTCTGCCTCCCTCTGCTGGCTTGAGTTGGTTTAGCAAGTTGGCTCAGTACCTGGCTGGACTTCCAAAAATAGAGATGATCAAAAGTGCAGTGCTACAAAAGTACAGCACGCAATAAATAAATGTATACACTACAGACTAAATGTATAAGGACCACAAATTCTGAGTTAAATTAATACTTTTTTCATTATCAGCTTAACTTTTGACTTTGTCTGCTACTTTCTTGCCCTATTTTTACTGTAATGCCTTCTGAGCATCAACACTTCCAGTAGACCTTCAGATAATGAGACTTCATAGAAAAACTTTTAGTCTTATGGCCAAAATGTAAATGTGGCTTTTTAAGAAAAAAGGCAAACACATAATGGGTCAAAACAGCAAAACAGCAGATTTAAGTAAGTTTTTGTCACCTAATCATTTATTTAGCTAGCGGCCATATTTCCTAGACTACAGACTGAAGGATGTTCTGTAATTAAAGTATTTCTATTTTAAGGCCATGTTGAACCTGCAGCTAACAAAGAGACTAACTTTAACTATCTACATTTATTTATCTAATTATCTTTCTAAAGACTTTTTCTTGTGGCAAATGGTCAATGTAGTGTTAACAACTTGAGGGTGGGTATTTTGCTGTAAATGGGTGTTAATATGGGCTTTAGGTGTTGATGGAACATTTTAATGTGATTTAGTGATCCAAAAGTCATTAGTAGAGTAGAGGGATAGAGCTACAGTCTTGATTTCAAGTGGAAGTGGGAGAGTATTTGAAGGGCAGGGGGAAAATAACTATAGAGGGCAACTTCACATGCCATCTGCCAGTCCACAAAAAGCTAAAAGTGAAAAAAGCTATAATATTACTATTTGTAATGAAATGTCTTCTTCCTTGATGGGCATTACATTGTTGTTTACTATCTAATGCAGTCAACCTAACATAATCTTACCTAACTTAAAGAGTACACTGAAGAATAAAAACGTGCAGATGAATTTACACCAAAATGCTAGCAAAATATTAGCGTAAGTTATCGGCCCCTTGCAAAAATGCAGAAATGGTGTGTTAGCAGCTATGCAATGTGTTTTGAATGTAAGCAAGGTTTTCTTCCCTGTAGGGGCACTCATTAGAAAATATTCCCACATCCTCAAACAAGCAGGGACAAACTTCACAACACTGCATTAACTGGAGGAGCACTTCTTCATTAGAGGAGCGCCTAATTGGGCACTTCATGTTTTTTTGTACCTGTAGGAGTACTGCATACTGCACTGCATTCCATTTTCACTATTTGGGACACGGTCATGTAGAGGTAGCATAGAGGGCACTTCATAACAGCTCACTTTTCAGTTGAAAGCAGACGCATACAAGAGGGATGGGAGTGTCGGAGAGTCTGCCAGCGGAAAAAAAAAATTATCTCTCACTTCCTCTGTCACATCAGCTGTAGTGTGTGGAACTGCCATAATGAACACCATTGTAGGAGAAGGGAACTCCTTGGCATCTGCAGGTGTGTGGCCATGGATGGCCAGCCTGCAACGTAATGGTACACACATCTGTGGAGGAACACTAGTAGCAGAGCAGTTTGTCTTAAGCTCTGCGGACTGCCTCTCCAGGTACAGAATTAAAGTTAAAAGTAAATGAGTCAGATCAAAACCACTGTTATCATTTCTAGCTCTGTGGTTAAATAATTTGTACCCTGTCCTCCAGCTTCACCAATGCTTCTGCCTGGACTGTAATCCTGGGCCGCCTCAAACAGAACGGCTCTAACCCCAATGAGGTCTCTGTCAGTGTGACTAACATCTCACTGAGCAACGGTACAACTAATAACATAGCACTGCTGCACTTGTCTCGCAAGCCGACACTTTCAGACTACATTCAGCCCATATGTGTTGACCAGGGGGACAACAAATTCACCATCAACTCTCAATGCTGGGCATCTGGCTGGGGCTCAGGAGGAGGAGGTACATCTTTGTGTGTGTGTGTGTGTGTGAGTGTGTGTGTGTGAGTGTGTGTGTGTGTGTGTGTGTGTGTGTGTGTGTTCCTTTCCAAAATTACATCAACGGACATTACCAATTTTCATCAGTCATCATTATGCTCTTCCTATTCTCTGTCTTTGCTGTAGCTGATCAAACTCTTCAACAGTTCAACACTACTATACTGGACTGTGGGACTGCATCATCATCTAACAGCAGCATCTGTACAGGAGTAATGCCCTTACAACAGGTCTGTAATAACTCATTTTTTCTAAAAAGCATTCTGCTATTGCATTTCAAGGAATTTACTGTTAATCTTCGATATTCTTCATATAATTAAGTTAAAAAAAATCTATGAACATTCTACAGCTTGTTTTAGCCTATCATACCTATCCAGATAAAACCTTATTTTTCCACTTTTATGCCTTTTTTTCCTTGTTTGTTTTTGTATGATTTTAATGGAAAAGTAGTTGGAAACAAATCTCTCTCTTTCTCTCTCCCTCTCTCTCTCTCTCTCTCTCTCTTTCTCTCTCTCTCTCCCCCTCCACCCAATCCCCTTTAGACTGATAATGGAGGCCCTCTGATGTGCAAGATCGGCCAGTCATGGGTCCAGGCTGCAGTTTTGACTGTGATTAGTAACAGCACCTCATCATCTCGTGCAGCAGATGTTCAGGTCTTTACTAGAACTTCAGATTTCACATCCTTCCTGCAGGCTGTGGTGGGCACCTTCCCTCCCAGAGCCAACAGCACAACTTCTACAGCCACCACTGTCAGTTCTATTGCAACTGAATCATCCTCATTCCTCTCTGTAACCACTCTCATCATGCTCACACTGCCTGCTCTCATTCAAACATTCAGCTAAGAATGAAAATGTCTCAGACCTAAACTTATTAAATGTTTATAAACTGATCAGCCATAATATTATGACCACTAAACGGTGAAGTGAACTACATTGACTTATAGATCTAGTTATTAACAATAACTTCTGCATCTAGTTATTTTAATACAATGGCACCTGTCAGTGGGGCGAGATCCATTAGAATAAATGCAAATTAATAGAAAAGCAGTGAAAAGACTGACAACTACTTTGTCAGTCCATTCATTGCATGTATGTGTGAAGTTCCTTTAGCAGAACCTGATTTCATCTAATGAAGACTGAGCCCAAACCTGAGATTTGATGGAAATTACAGTAATACTGGATGTTCACTAGGAGTGCCCTGAGAATGGTCAAGTCAACAAACTGACACATAAAATCACTGTTACTGTTTTACTGCTGTTTGTATTTGTTCTAATATTAGTGGTTTCTAAGAAAACAAAAACACTTACATTCCAGAAAACAGCTGATATTTTTCTCAGGGGCCCTAAGGCACAGTACTGTATACATACATAAAGGTAAGTGCCAAGCCAGAGCAGTTTGGCATGGTTTGTCTAACAGGTTGGTGAGGAGTCCTTGTCTCTGGTGGCATGTTTGGCCACACCGGACTCACTGGTAATTTGGTAAAGGCTCTTGGGTTGTTAATCCCATGGGTCTTCCTGTCTCTCTCTTTTTGTGTCCCTAGCAGACAGGCCTTGAGCGGTGCTTGTTTGGGCATCTGTTGGGTTTCCCCCTTTAGTGGTTTTGATTCTCATTCCCCTTTGAACTGTGGTAGCAGGGGTTTCTGATTAGTAAGCGTGCCAGCTGCACCAGAGAGGCTCACATGTGGCTTTGTGTGCTCCTGGGTGCAGTCGGTTGTGGCACGGGGGATCTGCATATGTTTCTCGCTGGCTCCAGTGTGCTGTGGGTCGTGGCACGCATTCTGTCGTTGACTCGTGACCCATACTCACAGCACTCTTTTACCACAGAGAAACGTTTACCATTCATCTGTGTGTATGCTCAAATTGCTGTGGTTATAGTTAGTTATCATTCTTGGTGTGGACAGCCCTTTAATGAGAGTGTAAAAGTTTTTTCTGGAGATGCACTGGAAGTAAGAATTGTGAATTTATATGTGAGAAAAGGGGTTACTTATTGAAACAATGTGTTAAAACAAGAAAGCTACAATAGAACTGTACCATTTCCATGCTTACACCAAGAATGTTTGTGCATATTTAACTCCATTAATGCTATCAAGGTCCACTAATCCAAGATTTATAAGAAAGCCCAGGATCCACAAACTGCACAAGCAAAATGTAAAACTCTCCACGTAACATTCAACTGTCAGTCATGTGATTTTTTTTGCACCCTGCACAGAAGCATTTTTTTTCAATCACTAGCACAAAACACATTTAAAAATGTGTAAATCACAGAATCCAGTGTCCAATGATGCAATTGATATGTTGATAGCTGCCTGATGCTGCATGTGTGATTGGTTAAATGCAGAGATCACATTTTGTTTTGCTTGAGTGTGTTCACGATGACAAATAAGTCACTTTCACTTTATGTGTATAATACCACTATTAGACAGTAAGTAAGGGTTGTCTTAGAGAGCAATATCATGATGACATTTTGTGGCAAGGATGACTCTTTATCAACCACTTGAGGGAAAGCAGCATATCTGAGCAAAAACTCTGCAGATGTTTGGCCAGTGGAGTGTATTATTGATGGAGGAAAAAATCTAGTGCTGTATATAATTCTTTAAATGCTATGCTACAAAATATATTGAGCAAGACAGACATTGTAGACAAAGCCCTTAAAGTTCAAAAGCATGTGCCACATTAGTACAGAACATGCAGGGCTGGTTCATACTGTAAATAGCTGTTGATAGCTTTGAACATTTTCAGTGCTTCTCGTGTTGGCAGGAAAGGTGGGGGTGTAGCTGCCTTATTTAATAACATGTTTCAATGTAAGCAGATCTCACTTGTCAAGTTCAGTTCCTTTGAATACCTCTGTACTGTAACAAATCGCTCACCAAGAATTATATTTGCTGTTGTTTATAAGCCCCCAATATACAGTTAAAACTGTCAATTATTTCCACAAACTTGAACTGTTTTATTATAACTAGTGATTTTAATACTGATAACATAAATGACAGAATTTCTAAAGAATCAAATGCTCTGTTTGACACATCTGGTCACAGTTTACATTTGGTACAGCATGTAACTGGCCCAACTCACTTCTGATGTCATACACTGGATTTGGTTATCAGCAAGGGTGTCAGTGTTCCTACTGTGAATGTTCTGGATTTGGCTCTGTTTGATCATTACTGTGTTTTCTTTGATGCGCTCCTTGATTCAATCACTCAAACTAGACCTAAAACTATCATACAGAGATGCATTCATAATCCTTCCAGTGCTCTATTTATGGAAGCCATGTCAAAGCTACCAAGTATAACAGCAAAACTGTATCATCCTAATCATTTGGATTCTAAAGTTCTTTAGAGTTCTTAGAGTCTTTGACGTTATAGCCAAAAAGAGGCCAAAAAGAATTTAGATAAACAGAAAGCACCATTAAGAAATGACATTATGGTCGCGAAACAGAGGAAGGAATGCAGAAAGTTAGAGCATAAATGAAGAAAAATTCCCAAATCCCCTATGCAGTTTTCCTTTAGACTTCTTAGCAACAAGAAGTGTATTGAGTTTGTATTTTTCTTTCATCTTAAACTGAAAATATTAGACAAAGCATTAGTCATGCAGTTACAATTTTTTAAACACAGAAACAAGTTGTGTCTGAATTCAGTGCTACTAATAGCAAACCTCTTAGAGAAATAGTGCTGCATCTTAAGCCATCTACTTGCTGTCTAGACACTCTGCAAACATTTTTAAAAGCATTTTCAGCGGTATTCCATCTAGGTTTCTGCAAATTGTGAGCGGCTTTCATCTCACAGGTACGTTCCCATCATCACTAAAGAGTTGTTATCAAACCCCAAACTCCTGAATGCCTCTACAATCAATAATTATTGGTCTATTTCAAATCTGCCCTTCATAGGCAAAATCATTTAAAAAAGTAGCTTACAATCAGATCAGTGATTACTTAAAATTAACTAACTGCTTTGATGACTTGGACTCAGGCTTTCACAGTACTGAAACAAAGATATTAGATGACACATCTGAATACAGATAAAATACAGGTAAAATAGCTGTGCTGGTGCTAGTAGACCTCAGCGCAGCCTTTGACACTGTCGATCATAAAATACTGCTAGACAGATTAAAAAATTTGGTTGGGCAGATGGTTCATGATATACCTAGAAGGCAGGGGTTATTTATTCTCAATCAGCACTTACAAATTACTGAAAACTGCCATGCCATATGGAGTCCCACAGGGATCCATCCTCAGGCCCCTTCTGGTCAAGTTGTTCTTGCTTCCTCTTGGTTAAATTCTGAGAGATTACAAAATGGTAGGCGACACTTATATATATAGCTCTTTCACCACACTCACTGTGTTTAATAAGTGACAAGTAAATAAGTGGATGCAAAATATCCTTCAATTAAATAATTAAACAACAAGAATAAAAAAAGTTTTTTTTAAACAAAGGAGAAATATTGCAACTTAGTGCCTGTCTGGAATCTAGGGCTATAAAGACCACAACACAGGATACATAAATATGTATATATAATATGTGATCAATATTAGTCTGGGAGTTCTCTAAATCAACAGGAGCTGGACAGCTAGTGGTAACCAAACGGAGTGAAATGGCATTTAAGTATTATGCTGCCCACTGCTGGAATCAGCATGAAGACCAAATCTGCCTTCACCATTAAAAGTTTTAAACAGAAGCTAAAAACAGCCTTATTTTCCATAGCCTTCAGTAAAACAGCTCTCATTTTATATACGTATTTACATTTATCATGCACTTTTATCCTAATTTTACACCCTACTTTTACTTCTTGTGATGTGCTTTTTTTCTAATTTAATGGCTTACTTTTCTTTTTATGCTCATTTCTTTTTCTGTAAAGCACATTAAATGACCTCTGTGTATGATAATGTGCTAAATAAATAAACTCACCTTGCTTTGTCTTGTTTCTGTGGCTAGACACGGTGTAGAAGAGAGTAATGGCATCATTACTGACCTGGTTGACAAACTGAAGGGGATTCATTGACGAACTAACCAGGGGACGAAGGAGCTCCAGGACCTCTCAAAGACATTTATGCTGTGTGAGGTGAGTGCAACTGACTTGTATTCAGATAAGAGCAGTAGGGCTGAGGCCCATTGTAAAACCTGTTAAGAAAAGAGACTAAACTTGTTGGCCTTCCCTCTGTCACTGTCAGTCCCCTGGCTGTTAGACTTAAAGCCAGTGATTGTCTTTATGGGGATCTATACACACATCCCTGGTGTTGTTCTGTTGTTGACTTTGTTCCACTTTCTTCTTCTAGTTGTCCCTCCCCTCTTCACAGACCGCTGTTTCTGCATCCTCTTCCATGTCATAAAGAAGAACGACTTGCAGCAGGTTGTGATCAGATCTGCCCAGTGGTAGGATAGCTGTACAACTGTATGCTATTTAACTTGTGTGCCTAAGCCCTGCAAGCTCTCTTGGTCTCACATTACCCATGATAACAGAGAAGAGAAATGGCTTGTATTTTCTCGTCTCACTCTTACCAGACCGTTTTCCATTTCTCTCTGTCTGATTTCCAGACTTATTGCTCCTCTTCCATTTCCGGACATGCCTACAGCTTGCCTCAGCACAGTCTGCTAGTTGCATGACTAAACAGTGAATCAGATAATTGCTAGCAGTATTAGCTTCGCACTGGGGGACACACTGGGGGACACACTCAAGAAAAAATGTCATCAATAAACAACAGTAAACATCAACAACAAAAAAATTCAAATCAAAAACTAAAACAAAACTTTGTATCAATTATTGACACCCACAGGAATTTGAATGAACAAAATGTAACGGAAGCATGTTCACATTTAGAGCCCTCAACTCCATAGGTGAGCTGGCACACAAACACACACAGAAAAAAACATACGCAGAATTGAACTTTCCCATACGTGTTCAAATAATGGCATGGTTGAGGTCATCACTTTGAAAAACAGATTCAAATTACATATTTTCAAATGACCTATTTTGGCAGTGGGTTTAAGCTGGGAAATTCAGGCAATTACGTGGTTACCATTACAAAGGAATGTTTTGAAAAGCATGCGCACTAATGTGAGATCATTTATAATTAAAATACACTTTTGAAAGTGCCGTAACTTCTTAAATTCTAGGAACTCTTAAGCCATCATCTTGACACGGACACCAAATTCCCTTGAGCTTAAGACACACTACATAACTTTCAAAGTCGTCAGATTGCTGGACTGTTTGCACGCTCTGTGACTGATCAGCAACAGCAGGTCACACATTACAAGACCTTTAACCAGGGGGAATCCCTGACGGGTTTGTCTAGTCTTTAAATTATGTTTTGTGACGAAAACAAATGTGAGATGTGACACAGGAAATGATACGATACCATGAGAGAGATATTGGATACTTTTTTAGTAAAAAATAAAAGTCCTTAAAAAGCGAGCAATCTAAATTTGTGAGCTTATATGCAGTGAAAATACAATGGGGGGAAAAAAAGAAAGGGAAAAAACTGAGAATATAAACTCCTCCCCTGGGTTTGCAAAGCAACGGTGGATCCTGCGTATGGCATCTGGGAACAATTTACATATAATAGTGAACTGCAGATGTATCTGTAAATTGTTGGCAAGTGGTAAATCAGGGCTAAAATCATGTACTGTGCACTTAGACTTAGTCATATATCAACACAGAGAAGATCAGAGAATACACAAAAAAAGCAGTCAAAAGTTCACTGATTTATGTTACCAGGCTGTCATTATAAATAAGAATCTGCTTTTAACACCTTGCCTGGTAAAATAAAGGTTATAAAAAATCAGGAAAAGCTATATAAACAGAGCATAGGAATAGCTTTAGACTTATTTAGAAAAAAAAATAGAAAATTTGCATGGAGCGCACAAGACACTACTTTAACTGGAACTGGGTTTTATGAATGGGACCAAAATTTAGAACCTTTTGATAACAATCAAGGTGCGTTAAATTTTTCTAACTAATTTCATTAAGCCATGAAATCTTTTTATTGCATTTTACAAAATGTACTGTGAGCTATAAAAGTGAACAAAACTTTAAAGTTACAGGATAAGTTATTTCAGACACCTGGGCTAGTGTTCATAATTCAGATGACTTTGTTTTCTAGAAGTAAATGTAAATGTGATCTTTCATCAAACTATTAATGGTTCCAGTAAAGCATTTATTTTCTTCTTCTTCTAATCAGATTGCCAATGTATTACAATGTAAGACTGCAGCATCTAGGTTGATGTACTGGAACATTACATACATTACAAATAAAATTTTTGGGACTAACAGATTATACCTTGACACTTAAGAACCACAAGCAAATTGAGCAGACCTTTGCTTTTCTAAATGTTTAGATTTAAATTTAGTGCAGGGAGTGAATCCTGTCACTCATTTTACAGCTTAGTGCTAATAAATCTGATGTACCCTGAACTGGAGGTAAAGATATTCTTACTGAATGAAAAATTGTAAGTTCTCTTTAAGCAAGTTGATCAAAGAATGGAGGAATAAAGGAAAGATTTAGTTATTCATCATTGCCTATTTTGTTTATTAATTCTGGTGATAATTGAATTTAAAGCCCTTTGGGTTACAAACTAACACTGGGGTGGCTCCCCTCAAGGGTACAAATTCAGTATATACCTTTTTATTGTTTAAAATACTGTTTCTTTCCTGAAAATCTGATATGTTGAATGAGTAAGTAAATAAATGTATTTATTTATTTATTTATTTATTTTATTTAGTTAGCTTAGTAGCAGTTAAATCTGATAAATATGTAATCAAAACTTTATGAAATATTTATAAAATGGAAAACAAATGCAACAAAAAACTGATATTCTTGAAAATGTCAGAACCTATGAACTTTTATAAACCTCCATGGAATGTAAGAGTAAGAGTAAAACCCTACCTCTAAGCCAAAAGTCATTACAGAAACCTTTATTCTTAAGAATGTAAAAAGTTAAGGAATTACTACATGATGTTCACAATTGTTCTAATACAATAAATCATTAAAACACAAAGTAAGTGTTTTACACTGATCCAACATCAGGCTAATGCATTATATATATACAGGGAGGGAAAGAGAGGTGTGGGTGTGTCTCAGGTGCTGACGGGAGTCTATGTAAGGCTGAAATGCTGAAAGACAGTTTAATTCTGAGAGACAATGGAGATGTTCAGGACTCTGAGTGTGGCGTTTATTACTGGCCTCTTAGCCAAAGGTAAGGGCATTAGCTATGCTCCTGTTTATTTGATTATTTAGCACAGACTTTTACATGAACTTCAAATTGGTTTAGAATAGAACTCACTCAACCAGTTCAATGCAAAAAAGAAGGATTATTTGGTGTTTCTGTTTCATTACAGCACACAGATAGGTTTCTGATAAATTACACAGACATTATACTGTAAATAATGACTGAACCTAAATTATTGTATGCTGGAAACATAATGTTGTAAGTTTTATTAAAATTTGGTTGTTGGGAGAAAAAGCAGCACTGCTATGGCTGCCTACCTCACTTCCTTTATGGATCTGGGCCGCTGCACTGAATATATGGCATGACAAACAGAAGTCATGTCACTTTTACTGACTGAAAGCAAAATGTAGGTCAAGCAGAAGCAAGCGATAATTTAACACCAACTGTGTAATAATGATAGCAGAGACTTCACAACCCAACTGAGATAAGGTGCTGCAGAGAGAGAGAGATTTGTACTCAGAGCAATCTAAAAAGCCCTGTTTGGAAATATGTCTGATTTTGCTTAGATGCTAAAAGTGTGAGATTTCAAGATAAAGTTTTATGCAAGATAAGTAAGCTACAGTAAGCCTATTATTCTGACACTAGAAACCTGAGGGCACATCTTGAAAATAAGCAGTGAAAGGACCATGACCTGATTTCTGGAACTCCACCCAAAAAGCCACGTCTTAACTTAAATTTTAAACCACTATAAACTCACTATCTGCAGCACAGGAGTCTTGCATGAAAAATCTAATGCTGCATTTGTGTGCATTTAAAAGCTGTTAAAAACATCAATTTATCCTAGGTTTCTCAATATTTTTGTCTTTTAGTCTTTCGTTTTAGTGCTTTTATTTTGTATAGCTACAATATGTTTTAACTATATCTCTAATTCCTTACTGTGTAAAGCTGCTCGACCTTAGGTATGAAAAGACGTATATTAATAAAGATTATTATTGTTATTATTATTGTTATTGCAAAGTGAGAATATGGAAACAACATGGATGCTACAAAGATATTGTATTTTATTTTTGTTGCTGTTGAAATATGTTTCCTGAAATCATTAAATATTGCTTTACTTGACTTATCAGAGCTATTGCTAATAAATAACTTGCTGCCTTAGTTGCTGACTTATTTGTAAGCAGTTCATTTTTTAAAATAGTTTTAAAAGGTCATGATATTTCTCCATAGTTGGTGTAAACTTACCCACCAGTTTAGAATTCACTTTGATCCCCTAAATAACTCATAAAGAATAAATGGCTCATGGCCCAATAAATGGTAGCTGCATGATCTGGGAAAATCCATTGAGACTCAATTGTCCACTGATGCGTCAGCCATTGGTGCAAAGCAGCAAGTTTCATTCATTTATATTTACTGTTTTTACAAAAATGTGATGGTGTGAAATAAGCATGATAGTGCTCATTTTAAAGTATCTCATGCTCAGTGTGAGTTTGCAGCTCTGTGTGCAGTCTACAACCAAATTCGCTGACTGTAAATAGCCAGTTCATTTACCTATTTACAGCTCATAGCCTACCTACAGCTAATAGCCTAGATACAACTCGAAATATAGTCTGCCTGAAGAGAGTGGTGTCATTCTGCTCCTTAGTGATCATGTCAGTCTTTATAGACCACTGATGACTGGAGGACATCAATATAGCTCCTTTCCACAGTACACCCTTAAAGGTGCACTTGACCACAGGAAGGGTGGGGGAAACCAGTAGTCAAAAGATGGGAGAGGGCATCCATGTTCTTGTATAACACTCCCACACAATGCCGCACCCAAAACGAGAATTTCTGCAGTGTGAGAAACTACCAAGTAACTCTGGCATTTGAATCTTTGGTTATATATAACCATTTTAATGGTCTAGGGTCCATGAGAAAGTGAAATGCCTCCCAGTCAAAAATACCTGATTGAAAAATGCCTTGCTCCAGGGTAGCATCACTCCAATGTATTTTCCTGGATTGTTCCTTTTTTGTGCGATCTGAAAGGGGGGATGACAAGATGAAAAAATAAATAAATCAGTGGAATACCTTTTTTCTTGGTATGAGGTCATGTACATCGTTGTATAGTGGCCACCTTTTTCCCCTGAGGCTGAAGAAGTCCCCATCCAATCCGGTTACTCAGATAATGAGCTTTTTACAGCCCCCAAGGTCATTTGGTAGGATTGGCATTAAGACCAGCTTGGAAGAGACATTCAAGAATTGTCTTGAGATGTAAAGAGTGTTCAGCCCAGGTTTTCAAATGTATGACCAAGTTGTCCAATTATGGAGCTCCAAATGCTTGGTGGGTATTTAGAAGTATGTCTATGGTGCACTGGAAGGTAGCTGGTGACCCAAGGACCCCAGAAAATAATAATCAGTTTTGTTAATGTGCTGAAGGGGTCAAGAAGGCAGTTTTACTTTGTGCTTAAGAGGGAGCAAGGGCCATCTGCCAATAACATTTTGTGTGATCCAGGTTGGAAATGTAACAGGCCCTTCTAAGTCTTTATATATAGTATATGAGGTATTCTGGTTGTAGCAGTGTGAATGAATAAGTGATGGAGATTTAATTTAATTTTTGAAAGTCAAAATAAAATGCCAGCTCCCATTTGGGTTTATGGAATGTGGTGCTTAACAGTGTGCATGTGCCCTGGCTTGGTGAAAAACAAATCTTTGGAACTGATCCATGCACTCTTTCAACTCCTGCTTTTGGAGTCTGGTAAACTCATCTCCAAACTGTACCAGGTGGCAGGCCAAGGCTTTGTGGAGTATGAGAGCATAGAGACAGGCTCATTCCATTTTTTTCAGCAAATAAACAACACGCTTCCTCTTACCAGGTTGGCTGACATTGTAATTCATCTTTCCCTCTTGCTTGGAGATTGTGAAAGGTTTTGGCCAGAAGACTAGATTTTAACATGGAGGCATAGGGATGAGAACCAGAACCCAGACAGAACAGTTTGTTGGAATTCAGAAGGTTAGGCCAGCTATTTGTAGACCTTCTGTTGGGCTTTGCAAGTCTTCTCAAGGGGGTGTTCTTTGACAATGAAAGCCCATCCATCATCTCCAACATGTCTTGCACATAGGATGTGTTCTATTCCCTGTAGGGGGGAAGGCTGCTGCTCCCAGTCCTCCTGATGCAGTTAAGGAAACCTCAGTGGCTACCATCCATACAGGAGCTCAAAAGGGGCAAAACTGGTATACACCTAGACACAAGACATATGAGATGAGCATGTCCCAGTCAAGCCTATCCTTGCTAAGAATTTATAAGTGAGGTTGTGATCTGCAAAGTCTGCATTGTCAACGAGGTGTTGCCAAAGATGCCAGGTAGGTCCTTCAGTCTCCTGTCATTGGAAGATATGCAGAGAGAAATTCATTGGCAGAAAGAAAAAATGGTGAGTGCAGTGTGGTGGATGGAATCAATGTGGAAGGGTTCTATTTTTTGGAGTTTGTATTGGCTCTTTTTATCTGGCCACTGATAACCTTGTTGATGCTCTCGTTATTAGCATCGATATGGCACCTGCTCTGTTTGGCCTCTGATTAGATAAGTGTCCTCTTTCCAAAATTTTTTTTAAAATTTTTAATATAAAAAGCATCAGTAGACCGTTTGATGTGAAAAGATGTTTACAATAACCCCAAAATTTTATCAAGGTTACTCTTCCAGTTGGTGTGAAAGTGCATACGTATATATTTGCAAAGAAACTGGACAGATTGGACATACATGAGAGATTTACAAGGAAAACACATAAGTTCTACAAAAGAACATTACCACAAAACCACAATTTATCAAAGAACATATAGTCAAAGACCTGGTATTTTGTGCTCTGAAAACACAAATCAATGATATTTTAGCCACAGTAACAGTATAGCTTTTGTCTGCTTTTCACAAGAAGAACCTTATATCAACTGTGAAACATGTTGGTTGAAACCACATTATAATTACCCTTAACATTTTTGAATAGTTTGCTGATTTATGAATTAAGGGCAAATACAATTCCCATTTCCAAAAAATATTGGATGTTTTTTTCAAAGTGCTATGAAAACATTAATCTGTGGTATGTTAATTCAAATGAATCTTTTTAGAACTACCAAAAGAACAAAGAAAGGGTTTTCAATAGTTTTATTGATTATCTTATATATATTTTGTAAATATACAAGAATGTATATTTGATGGCTGCAAGACACTTAACAAAAGTTGGCACACCTTTTGTTTTAATAACACTTTTAAATCTTTTGGGAACTGAGCATAGTAATTGTAGTTGTTTTGAAATTTTGCTTAATATAAGACTTAAGATATAAGACTATAAGCTGCTCAACAGTCTGTAGTCTGGTTCTCCTCTTTGTGATGTGCCATATGTTTTCAATAGAAGATAGATCTAGACTGGCAGTATAAGGTCTACGCCCCTTGTTTTTGTGTCTGTCTGCTCCACGTGTTTTGCCCTTGTGTTTCTTTAGCCCCGCCTTTCACCTGTTCTTGTTACCTGTGTCAGCTGTTCTGTGTTAGTCTGAGTATTTATACCCCTTGTGTTTCTTTAGCCCCGCCTTTCACCTGTTCTTGTTACCTGTGTCAGCTGTTCTGTGTTAGTCTGAGTATTTATACCCCTTGTCTGGTTCAGTGTGTTGTTGGCCAAACCGTCTTAACTAGCTCGTTCGTGACTACCTGGTTGTTGTGTTTTCTTTGTCCTTAGTTCATTTCCCAGAGTTCATGTATGTTTGTTTATTCTCACTTTAATATTAAAACTTTATTTTCACAGAGATGCTGCGTTTACTTCCTAAATTACCACAAATATGTGATAGGCAGCAGGCCAGTCAAGCAAACACACTGTGTTTAAAAATCTACACTGTTGTAGCCCAAGCAAAATGTGGTCTGGCATTGTCCTGCTGAAATAAGTATAAATGTCCCCGGAAGAGATGTTGCCTTGATAGCAACATATACCTAATATAGGCCAGAGTGCATATACATGCAACTCACCCATTTCATGAACACTGATGCACCCCCATACCATCACAGATGCTGACTTTTGCACATTTCACTGTTATTAATCTGGATGGCATCTTTGGCCTGAGGAACACAATGCCTGAATTTTTTCTGAAAACAAGCTGAAATGTGGACTCATCTGACCCATCTATGTTTGCGAAGACTGAGCATTTGATGGATGCTACTGTTATACCCAATCATATCTCACTTCCTACCAATTAGTCTGCTTAATGTTTAGTCTGTGGTAGAATATGTAACCATATGTCTGTGTTCATGCTCTGTTGTACTGCCCTATCTTACCCCATCTTGTCTTCAGTCTGTAAGGGTTAGCCTGGCCAGGCAGGGCGCAGTTGACAGCTACATTTTCGCGACCGTTCTGTGACAGGCCGGCTGGGGGCATTTAGTGACGTGTCACCATGGTTATGTCAATCGTTTCACGTAGACCAAAGTCCTTATAAGAATGATTGTCTAACAAGGTGGCGCATAGTCCTTGTCTCTGGTAGACAGGTGCGGATAACATTTTGCATTGGCTACACTGGATTTGCCGTTAATTTAGTAAAGGCTCTTGGGTTTTTATCCTGTGGGTCTCCCTATTTCTCCCTTTCTGTGTCAGAAAAAGAAACAGCCTTCTGTTCAGACAGGCCTTTTGCAGCACTCGTTTTGGCTGTCTGCTGGACCTCCATTTTCATCCTTTGGGGTTCCATTCCATTTTGTTCCGTTCCGTTCTGTTTCATTCCCCTGGGGTTTCATTTGTTTCCGAGTACCGAGAGGGCCGGCTACACCAGGGAGGCTCACATTTGGCTTCTCGGGCTCCTGGGTGTAATCGGTTGTGGCATGGGAGGCCTGCATATGTTCCTTGCAGGCTCCCGTGTGCTGTGTGTTATCGCGCAAGAGGCACTCTTTCTGTTGTCTCATGCATGCTTTTGCGGGTCCATGCTCACAGGACTTCCAGCCCAGCACTCGTATCCCTGGATTATTGTTTTTATCCCATCCCTAGAGTCTCATTGTTGGCGTTTACCCGAGCAGGCACTTTGACCCATGTTATCATCTTAAGGACGTAGCTAAATGTGCACAGTTAGCAAATACTCTGTGTTTACATGTGGCGTTTTTGGGAAAGGGTGTGTTGTTTTGTTTCCACCCGTTTGTAGTGTAGGGCCAATCAACTTGTCTAGTCTTGTGACTTTCCCGGCTCATGGGAAACACTCACAGGTGTTATCATCTAGTGTTTGTATTAGTGGCAGTCTCTTTCTCTGTGGCCATTACAGTCATGTCAGTGACCCCTGGTATTACAATATCTGTTCTTATTGTTATTGCCTAAATAGCTGACATGCTATGTTTTGTTTAAATCTGAATCTAATTCGTGTTTATTTAACTATGCTCTGCACTGCTCATCAAACTCATGACTACTCCCTGAACCAATCCATGACACATTTAAATTAACATATTACAAATTTTTAATTTTATTGCATTTTGGAAAAAAACTCAAGGACACAAAGATTTTTCATGCAATTTGTTTTCTTTAATTAATAAATTTCTATTTAGTAATGTAACTTTGAACTTTTAAGTTAAGTATTTTGTTTAACTAAATTTCCTGTATCATATTTTTTTCTGATGTCATATAAGATTCCTGGGGAAATTAGTCAGTGACAAAAAAGTGTATAAATGAGTAAACAATCTTAAAATATCAAAAAGTTGATATTTGATCTTGAGTTTTTTTAAAGTTCTTAGAAACAAACTGTCATTCTTCTTATAGAAAATTAGACACTAGTTTCAGAAAGGTCTGCAACAAAAGCTTTGGTCTGGGTATTGAACCTAAAGTTTAATTACAAACACAAAACACTTATTCAGTTAGATGAGAGTATGGGTTGGGTAATTTCCCCCAGTGTGTAATGGTGATTTTTATGCTGATTTTCCTGTGTCTGAAAATGTTACTGACAGAGTGAGCATTAATTTTTGTTCCTTTGTTTCAGGTTGCCACGCACAATTGAATAGTAAGTTCTTTTATTCTTATGAAATAATATAGAACAATGATTAAATAATAATGCAATGAATCAAAATATAATGATGCCAGTTTTGGGTTCATAAAAGCCTTCATTGAAGAACAAATGATTCAGGGTTCTATAAAGAACCTTTACATTTATATAAAGGTTTTTTAAATTTTAAAGGTTTTTTCTCTTAATTGGTATTGTACAAAAAAACAAAGCTAAGGTTTTGTTTTATATTATTGAGGAGTTATAACGCATAAATACAAAGAACAGTGATTTGTTGACTGCCAACATCTGTCTATACTGCACTACACTACACCGCCACATTTACAAACAGCCTTAAACCCGAGTCCTATACCTGGGTTGGAACTTGAACCTACAACCCTCTGTTAACAAGGGCAAGGTTCTAACCAATAAGACCCCACTTCCACCATTGCCCACAAAGATAGGGACGGGTTCACCACTAAATTGCTAAAAAAAAATTAAAAATTAAAAAAAAAACCTGCAAGGAATTTGGGACTTTCATAATTTATAGTAAATAATATATTTAAAGATTCAGACGGCCCTTGTAATGATTTGAGGAAGCTTGGATCCATGTGCACACTCAACAACACTGTTAATTTGCATTATGCAAACAGGTAAATCCATGAGGCAGAAAAGCAGTGTCAAAACCAGTCCGAGGTCAGCACGAGCAAACGGGTATTAACAAGAGCTATGGCTAAAGCTAAGGTCTAGGAGAATAAGCTAGGGTCGGTACACAAAGGCTATGGCTAAGGATGCTAAGGCTAGGAATATTCTAGGGCTATGAATATGGCTAGGGATACTGCAGAGTAACAAACAGTAAGCTTCGCACCCTCTTAGTGTTGGGTGCGAGCTTAAGTAATGTCTCTTGTTAGTCCTTTCATAAACGCCACCTGTGCGAGGCTGGGCTTGGGAACCACTTCTGGGGTAACGGACCCCGACCACCAGGTGGCGGCACCTCTCCCCGGACTCCACTCCTTAAAATTCTATAATGGAAATTACAGCATGGGCTCAGTAATACTTCTGAAATCCACTGCCTGTGATCACAGTTTTGTCAGTGCATCCACAAATGAAACCAGGTATAAACATGATACAGAAGCATTGGACCCAAGCTAATTTAAGATGGACTGAGGCAATGTGGAAAACTAATCAAAAAAATGTTATTCTTTTTGGAAATATTGGATGCCAGGCTTAAGAGAGAAACCCATCCGGCTTGTTATCAGTGCACACTTCAGAAGCCAGTATCCCTGATCGCTGAGTAGGTTGCACATCTGGTATGTGCCATTAATGCTGAAATATATATATGTATATATAGGTTTTGGAGCAACATATGTTGTAACGCAGATGTCTTTTTCAGGAATGTCCCTGCTTATTTCTGCAAGACAATGGAAAGTTGCATTCTGCATTCAGCAATGCCCTGTAGCAAAAGAGTCTAAGTGCTAATCTGGCTTGTCTCCAGCCCAGACTTGGCATTAAATATTTGGTTTATCATGACATAAAAACAATTTTAATGAAGCAATACAATTTCAATTATTTGACATTTCTCTTTTTTTTTCTAATTTCAATTATGGTTTTACACAGATTAGCAAATCACGCATTCTGTTTTTACTTACATTTTGCATACCATTCAAACTTATTTGGAAACAGGGTTGCAGCAAATACAAATTGCAGTAAGAATGTACTGAAACATAAATTGAGAAGACAAACCTACCTAACTCCAGTTCTTCTTTTCCCTCTGGCAGTGTGTGGTATGGCTTCTCTAAATAGCAGAATAGTGGGTGGAGAGGATGCCCCTCCTGGTTCTTGGCCTTGGCAAGCTATCGTGGAGTCTTTTGATGGCCATTTCTGTGGTGGATCCCTAATCAGTTCTGGTTGGGTACTAACAGCAGCCCACTGCATTGAAGGGTGACACACAGAATACAATTTATAAAGATTTGTTTTTAATACTGTAAAAGAAATGTAATAACAATCAGAAAATGGTCATTTAAATGTCTCTACTTTTTTCCCCCAGTTACTCTCCTGCACAAGTGACTGTGTATCTGGGTGTGGAGGCACTGGAAGAAATTAACCCAAATTCAGTATCCAGATCCGCAAGTAAAGTCATTGTACATCCCGGCTACAGTTCAGCCACTAATGACAATGACATTGCTCTGCTGCAGCTGAAAGTTAAGGTGACCATTACACCATACATTGCTCCTGTGTGCCTTGCTGCTGCTGGAAGCACATTCTACAATGGCACTCAGATCTGGGTTACTGGCTGGGGAAACATTGCCACTAATGGTGAGAAGTAAAGATGGATTTATTCAGTATTTTAAGCCCATGTGTATCCAACTTGAATCCTTTTGAGGATATATATGATTTCTAAATGAGAATATTCGTGAAGGATCAGTATATGCACTTTGGTAAAATCATAGTGAACTACATCAACATTCTTACTCTGATATATTTGATTCTCATGGATTATGGTTAATACAATAATAAAAACATATAAGTGCAATGAATATGTATTTCCCCCTTTATTGTCTTTATTTTTACATATTTACAACAAATAACACTTTTAGAATTTTGAAACAAAATTTAGTTTTAGACAAATAGAACCATTAATGTGCATTTTATTTTAAATAGAACATTTTTAAATGAATATTTCATTTATATAAGAAGCTTAGATTTGTAAAACATAAATCAAGTATGTAAAAAAAGTAATTGCCCTTTAAAATCAGTAACTTGTTTCATGACCTTTTGCAGCAATAGCAACAACATTCAATGTAATTTGGTATCAGCTGCTTTAATTAAAATATATTTGTAGAATTTTGAACATGACCTGCTTGTCTGAAGCCCTACCACAGCATCTTTATTGGCGTTAAGTCAGGTGTTTGACAAGGCCAATCAAAAACAGTGATTTTTTTCAGTCATTCAGATGTGAAATAGTTTTTCTGGTCTTTGCTGAATAGTCCAATGATGTTCAAATTTCAACTCATGGACAGATGAACAGCCACCCTCTTTAAAGAAACAAACATTGCTATAATCATGTTACATGATCATGTTGCTAAAAAAGAATGGAGTGCATTAGTCACCATTTAGCACAATATTATTTGAACAATGCTAATCATTCACTTTTGGCTTTTTTTGGCTTTGACTGAACTACTCCTTTATGATTTATTTGACACAAAACAGAATTAATAGCTTCTTTAATAACACCAAGTTGTCCAGATCTCAAAGCAGAAAAACATAAAAAAAAATTAATGAGTGAAGTTTACATATAACAGAGTTGGTTGCACTTAAGACTGGCAATGTTCTGTCACCTAAATCCTGTTATCTTTTCAATGTGATCAGTTTGTTGCTTGAGTAACCAAGTAACACATTTTGACTTTACTGCATTTAAAATGTCTCATAACAGAAGCATTTTTGATTAACAAACTGAGCTGCTGTGAGTATCCCAGCATCGGTCTCCTGATCAGTGAACAAGGGTGGAGCAAACCCAAACTTGCACTTGAATGGTGACATCCCAAGCAAGGCATTGTGCAAGTTCTGCCCAGAAAAGGTGGTCCGACCAGAAAGCGTTACCTGTTGGCAAAAGCCCACCTGACGAATTGGGGTCCATAGTCAAAGACAATGTCCCTAGAAGAGTCACAAACTTTATATCTATTGATATTTTTGTTATATTAATAATTGAAAAATTTACTTTTTTTGTATTTTTTCAAATGTATCACCTTTATCTGTAGGCATAGTACCAAAGAGGACAAAATGTTTGCATGCTTAAATTTTTTGGAAAAAATGATAAATTTTCATCATGTGGACTTTCATGCTACTCTGCATATACCTAATGTTACCGTCTACAGGACTGATGGACCAACTCCATAAAAAATACCCAGAGCATCATTAGTGTTTAAGGCAGGGCTGCAAGAAGGAAGCTACTAGTCTCCAAAAAGAACATCAACAGTTTGCTAACAACCATGCGAACTAGCCAAAAGTTTTATGGAAAATGTTTTGTGAAATGAATTAGATGAAGATCAAATACAACATTACACAGGCTATTCTACCAAAGAATCATTAAAGAAGAGTTCATGTCTCAGAATGGCAAAAGTCAACTCAATATATATGTTGTGGAAGGACCAGAAGAGAGGAGTTCATATGAGAAAACCTACCAACATCATAGAGTTTAAGCTGTTCTATAGTGTTTATTTAAAAATCCACCAAGATGTTGTGCAGGACTGAAAAATAGTTACTGCTATAGTATAGTTGGGGTTATTGCTGCACAAAGAGTTCACACCAGATACTTTAAGCAAAGGTTCATATATCAATCACAGATATACTGGATCATTTGATCATTTTAATAAATATATAGCCATAAGTATAATGCTTTTTAAAAATATATTTTGGTTCTCTTTAACTACTTTTAGGACTTGTGAAACTCTGATGGTGTTTAGGTCATATATGCAGAGATATTCTAAAAAGGTCCAAAGCTTTTAAGTACAAATGTAGATCTAATCTCCCTGGGGGTATTTTTAGGGCCAGGGCTTTGAATCTCTGTATGAAAGAGTACTACATAACTGCTTTAAAGAGATATGGTTATAACATCGCATATTAAATTAGGTACAACATAATATTTATTTAAACCTTTTTAGGGATCACAGTAATTATCTGTCACATTCCAATACAGTAGAGTTAAATTATCATAACTGTGTGTTTCCTCAGTAAATCTCCCTTCTCCTGGGATCCTTCAGGAAGTAGAAATGCCCATTATTGGAAACAGGCAATGTAATTGCTTTTATGGAGTTGGAACTATCACAGACAACATGATGTGTGCTGGATTATTGGCTGGAGGAAAAGACTCCTGTCAGGTAATCTCTTCCTAATGTCTGTACTTCTTTTATTGTTCCTTTTTGATTAAAGATTATTAATACAAATGCATCGTCTCTATCTGTCCCTCACAGGGTGACTCTGGAGGTGCAATGGTCATTAAACACGGTGGTGTTTGGATCCAGGTTGGCATTGTAAGCTTTGGTGCTGGCTGTGCTCAGCCAGATCTCCCTGGTGTGTATGCTAGAGTTTCTCAGTACCAGAACTGGATCAACCAGCAGATCACAAGCAACCAGCCGGGCTTTGTCACATACACTTCCACAGGCACTGATTCTGACCTCAGTGTGTCCTGTTATGGTCTGCCTCCAGTTACCACTCCTGCTCCAGTCACATCCAAAGCTGCTGTTAAATGTAAGATTGTCTGCATTTAAAATACACAATCAGTAGTGCTGGCAAAGTTATTGCGTTGCAACAGCACAAGTGTTTTAGTGCCATTTACACAATGTCCTAGGTTAACTCTTCTAACCATCCATAGTGCAGTTGCTTGCACACTGTAGTTATTCAGATTCAGATTCAGAAAATTTAAAAAACATTTATATATCACAGAGGGAATTGTTGGAACTGGAAATTGGGACTGACACAATATGAATTGGGGTTTGTGCATTACAACTGTACCTGAACAGTAAAAATAGTGTAAAATGTAATGAAGTAAATTTATTTATTTGAAAAAGAATTAGTTACATTGCTCATTACCACCAAAAGTAGTGGAACTTACAGTATACTTTGCATCACTTCCAAAACTGCCCTTAACTGACTTTGTATAGCAGAATAGTAAGTAAAAAGTTGGGACGGTGTGAAAAACGCAAATACAAAAAGAAAATAGTGATTTCTAAATTTACTTTGACTTGTATTTCATTGCAGATAACATGAACACAAAACACAATGTTTTGTCTGGTTAACTTCATTTCATTTGTAAATATACATCCTTTCCTCTCATTCAGAGAGGAATTCTAAGAAAAGTTGGGACAGTAAAGCATTTACCACTTTGTAATGTTGCTATTCCTTTTCACAACACTTAAAAGACGTTTAGGAACTGAAGACACAAAGTGATGAAGTGTTTCAGGTGTAATTTAGTCCCATTCTTCCTGCAAGCAAGTCTTAAGGTGGGAAACAGTACGGGGTCTTCGTTGTCGCATTTTCCCCTTCAAAATGTGCCACACATTCTCTGTTGGAGACAGGTCGGGACTGCAGGCAGGCCAGTCAAGTACCTGTACCCTCTTCCTCCACAGCCAGGACTTTGTAATGGTACCATCACAGAAGCGCAAGTTACCTTTGCCAAGGGCACTGACACAAACCCCATACCATGACAGACCCTGGCTTTTGGACTTGTTGCTGGTAACAGTCTGGATGATCCTTTTCTTTTTTGGTCCGGAGCACACGGCGTCCATTTCTCCCAAAAACTACCTGAAATACTGATTCATCTGATCACAGTTCATTTTTCCGCTGTGTGATGGTCCATCCCAGATGCTTCCGAGCCCGGAGAAGTCGACGGCACATCTGGACACTGTTAACATAGGGCTTCCTTTTGGCACAGTAAAGTGGCAAACTGGCATTTGTGAATGTAACTACGTATTGTGATACTTTACAAAGGTTTGCCAAAGTAGTCCTGAGCCTATGTGGTGATATCACTTATAGATTAATGACTATTCTTGATGCAATGCTGTCTGAGGGATCAGAGATCACAGTTCTTCAGCTTAGGCTTGCGCCCTTGTCCTTTACACACTGAAATTCCTCCAGATTCCTTGAATCTTTTAATTATGTTATGCCATGTTGAAGATGAAATATCCAAATCTTCTCCTATCTTTCTTTGAGGAACATTGTTTTTAAATATTTCAATAATTTTCTCATGTATTTGTTGGCAAACTGGCAATCCTTGGCCCATCTTTGCTCCTAAAGGACTTTTCTACGAACCTTGAATTGGCGAGCATGCAGATATGCACTTGCCGAGAAGCCAGCCCCGCAGGTCGACAGCTCAGCTCTACGAGTCGACTCCCCAGCCATGCAAGTCGACTCCCCAGCCATGTGAGTTGACTCCCCAGCCATGCAAGCTGACTCCCCAGCCATGCGAGTCAACTCCCCAGCCATGCGTGTTGACAGGCCACACACTGACTGCATACAAGTTTTTCCTGCAGAGCTCTTTACTCTGCATCACACTGAATTTTTTAGACTGACAACCTCACAAAGGTGTTTTGCAGATGTTGTGGGGACTGACACATGAGAAACAGGAGTCACCCAAAGTTTCTTGTCTGGATTTTAATGTTCCATTTCCTCGTCTTGAACAATGTCAATATCAGTGTCACATCTGGCCAAATGCTTAAGACACTGTCATGTGGAATTCAAGGAACTGCATTACACTTCTTCTTTTTGTACTACATTCAGTGTTGTCTTGGTGATACAATAGCCAACTGTTGGCTAAAACAAGATCCATGAAGTGCATGATCATCCGAACTGTCCACTTCTTAGTTTGTACAGTCATTCGGTAGTAGCTCATCATCTTGCCTACCAAGTCAGCCCCAACCATCTTTAAGTTGTACTTAAAGTTGTACCTTGGTAACCCGGTCAGGTCAGGTATATCTGCTTTTGTAGCATTTGATCTGCCGCTATCAGGAGAGAGCTGTGGAGACTACTGGTGGCATCAGCCCCAGAGTTCTCAAGGGCTGTGCTCCTCAACTGGGTGAAGTTCTGTACCATATTTTTAACCTGAGTCTGAGACTGAAGAGGGTCCCGACACTCTGGAAAACCTGTGTTCCTGTTCCCAAAAAAAAACTGATACCCAGATATCCAATGACTACAGACCAGTGGCCCTCACCTCCCATGTCATGAAGACACTAGAGAGACTGGTCCTCAGCCACCTGCGCCTGCTGGTGGAGCCTTGGCTGGATCCCCTACAGTTTGCCTACCAGCGCTGTATAGGTGTGGAAGATGCCATCATACACATGCTGCACAAGGCATATTCTCCCCTAGAGATGGGGAACACTTTTCCAGTGACTTTAACACAGTAAGGCCAGCAGTACTGGAGAACAAAATTATGGACATGCAGGTAGATCCTTCCCTCATCACCTGGTTCACAGATTACCTGTCAGCACGACCACAGTTTGTTCAGCTCAAGAACTGCTGCTCGGACATTATACACAGCAGCACAGGAGCACCACAGGGGACTGTTGTAGCACCCTTCCTCTTCACCTTCTACACATCAGATTTCAGGTACAGATCCGAGTCATGTCACCTTCAGAAATTTTCTGATGATTCTGCTATTGTGGGTTGCATCACTGATGGGCAGGAAGATGAGTACAGAGGGGTGGTGGACAGTTTTGTGGAGTGGTGCAAGTCAAACTCTCTACAGCTGAACATCATCAAGACAAAAGAACTGATTGTGGACTTTAGGAAGCAGGTCACTTCTCCCTTCCTAGTCACCATTAGATGGACAAATGTTGAGGTTGTGGAGGACTACAGGTACCTAGGGGTACACACAATTATAGTGTTGTCTTCAGCTCTGTTTCTATCTTTGTTGCACTGAGCATGTAAATGGGACAGGAATTTCCCTTAGAATTAATAAAGTTCTTCTTATCTTATCTTATCTTATCACAAAGTTTATACCATCACAAAGTTCTTCATGCCATTTGGGCTTTAGTGGCACATATTGTTGGAATGGGTAGGCTCCTATAAATGTTATCTGCCTGTCAATTGATATTACTCCTGGATGAGCCTGAAGCGAGCAGCCCTTGCGAATGTGTTCCATAAAAGGCCTTTCAGAATCAGTCAGTTTTCTTTAGGTCATTACAAATATTGTCAATGTCTCCTGTGATTTTGTCAGAAATGGCAGAGACTCTGAAGCCATTGGAAATAAAACATCATGGCATGCATGACATAATAATTGATGCACCAAAAACTGATACATTTCATCAACTATAGAGTTGAGAGGGCTGCCAGTGTTAGGCAGTGACATAACATTTGTGCAGTTGCAAATTAGTTTAATCAACTCTGTGTCTATGTACTGTTCCACATAGTCCAGTGGCTGCCATTGTGTTGACTCATGTAGTGTTTCAGCTTTTGTCTCAAACTGCTCTACATCTAGATTAAATGTAATGTATTTTCAGTGCTCACTGGGCATACCTGTATTGTTCATCTCCATCATCAGTTTCACCCTGTTCACCCACTCCTGGCTCACATTCTCTAGGCCTTTGCTCACTTCCACTACCACAACTGCCCTGCACCTTAGATTCAAATAATAAATCAGATGATATATCATCTTCATCATCTAGTGTGTCAGGTACAAAATCAGGATCATCTCCCTCACGATCAGACAAATTCTCCCTGAACCTTTAAATTTTCTCCAATGATTGACCTGAGCAATTTTTCTGCAACTGACAGAGTATTATGCCCTACAAAGGCATATAAATTGTAATCAACATCCACTGCCATGTAGTAACCTTCAATGAATGCTAAAAAGCTAGACAGTCTTTCCTAAATCTTCTACTAAGTGTCCTTACTTTTATTCTGGATTTGTGGTATTATATAGTATGTCCCAGTGTTCTCTTGCAAGTACATTACATTTAACATTGTCTTGGCTAGCTATTATTATAAACATTTCTGAAATGTGAATACCACATGAAAGAATAGACATTATCTGTAAATAAACACATTTTATCAAAAACATCACTGTTATTTCTTAAATGTTTTACTTTTCTTTGGACAACTGCCTTAGAAACTCTTCACTGAGATTTACGTCAACTTGTGTTCTGACAGAGTAGTGAATTGTGGCAGCTGATACTACTAGGTGGCAGAAAAAAGTGTCAAGATATGAGGACAATAGGTCTAACTTTTGCAGAGTAAAGCATAAGGTGAAGTGAAGTAAAAAAACAATGTCTTCATATGAGAACGGGGATCTCAGAAGGGTAAGATCAATTTTAAATGATGACCTGACAGTTTTCCATTTAAATACTGCATGTACTATTTCAGTTTCAGGTTTGTCTATAATTAATGGTTCATTATTTGAGGCCATATTGAACCTAGGTATTTTTAGCAGGAATTTTCTTTATGCAAAGTCTGCAGCTAACAATGATGCTAATCAAAAGTAAGCCTCAACTCACTTAAGCTATATTTAAAATTTTTGATTTAATCATAATAAAGCTCCCTGTATATAGTTCTAATTAGGGCACAAGAGTGTGATTTCTATACTTATAATTCTTTATACATCTGTGGGATGCTTTTAACACATGGTTCTTAGTGTTGTTATGGATTGGATTATTTGGGGCACAGAGATCAACTACAACTTACATGATCCCTTTAACGGTACCATAGCCTTCAGGTGAACTCACTGAAAACAATTGAATGTAAAACATTTTTGGTATCATTTTAACAGGAAAGTTATGACCTTGCCTTATTAAGCAATACAGCTCCCTGCATCTTGTTTGCAGCTTTTCTGTTGATTTAGTTTTTCAACCCCTATCTCCTCAAAACTGCTGTCACATGCACTGCTACACCTCTTCAGTGGCTGACTGTGCTAGCATCAAAATGCAGGAAATGATCATTACAGTGTGGATGCACCTAAATGTGACAACAGCTCATGAGAGAGGTTGTGGAAATTGATTAAACCTGTGCTTATTAGTTGACCAGCCTATTAACATAATGTTGTGGTTTTGTATGATTACCATTGACATCAGTGAAAAAACAAATTCAAGGGCTCTTTGGTGGCCACAGGGGCCCTAAGTGGGTGTTTGCGTCCAGCGGGCCATGCTTTATGTTAGATGTAATGTTTCTCTTTTAATGTGTGAAGAACTGTTCTCTTACCTGAACATCATAAAATGGGTGGAATAAAAGTATTAGGAAAATTAATTATCCTTTATTTCCTCTCTCACTGCAGCTCTGTCCTGTGGAATTGCCAAGCTGAACAACATTACAGGAGGGGCTAACTCTTTGGCATCTGTAGGTTTGTGGCCATGGATGGCAAGCTTGCAATATAAGGGCACACATGTCTGTGGGGGAACACTGATAGCTGAGCAGCTTGTCTTGAGCTCAGCACACTGCTTCCCCAGGTAAAAACTTTTTTTTTAAATGTGAAACTGTGAGTCAGATCAAAACTGATATCTAGTGCTTATGTTAAATATTTTTTACCCTGTCCTCCAGCTTCACCAATGCTTCTGACTGGACTGTAATCCTGGGCCGCCTCAAACAGAGCAGCATTAGTCCCACCGAGGTCTCCTTTAATGTGACTAAAATCTCACTGAGCAAAGGTACAACAAATGATGTAGCACTGCTGCACTTGTCTCGCAAGCCAATACTTTCAGACTACATTCAACCCATATGTGTGACCCAAGAAAGCGCCAATTTTACCGTCAACTCTCAATGCTGGGCAACTGGTTGGGGCTCAGGAGGAAAAGGTAAATCTTTATTTGTGTGTTTCTGTGTTTGAGTGTTGAAAAACTATGTAACATGTCCCTTTCCAAAATCACATCAATGGATTTTTTCATCAGTCATCGTTATGCTTTTCCACATCTTTGTCTTAGCTGCAGCTGAGCAAACTCTTCAGCAGTTCAGCACTACTATACTGGACTGTGGGAGTGCATCCCCATCTGGCAGCATCTGTACAGGAGCAATGCCCTTAGAACAGGTCTGTACTTGTTTTAAACCCTATCTAAAATGCATTCTGCTATTGCATTACAAGACATTAACAAAAAGTTGAAGCTAAAAAATGTCTCAATGGAAATTTTGTTTTTACCATATCATTCTGGTATGAACAAAATCTTATCTACATGTTTGTATTTATTATTTGTTTGTCATCTGTTTAGACAGTGACAGTATGTGAAATCTGCATCTGTAATTCTGGTTTTCTCTCTCTCTCGCTATCAGACACATACAGGTGGTCCTCTCATGTGCAAGATGGGCCAGTCATGGGTACAGGCTGCAGTTTTGACTGTAAATAGTAACAGCACCAAGTCAAATCGTGCAGCAGGTGTTGAGGTTTTCACTGGAACATCAAATTACACATCCTTCCTGCAGGCTGGAGTTAACACCTTATCCCGCAGTGCCAACCTCACATCTTCAATCAGTTCCTCTGCAGCTGAGTCATCCACATTTCTCTCTGTCATCAGTCTCTTTCTGCTCTTGAATGCTCTGATTTAAACCAGAGAATGAATAAAAAAAATAATTATCATGTTACAGAAATAAGCATCGAACATTAACTCAAATAAGGGACTTATATGTTGATCAATTTATGTTGTTGTTGCTCTTAAATTTAAACAGAAACATTTAAATACTTTTATTTAATTTTACCACCTGTAACTTGCAACGCAAACTTCAGCTTCTCCTGCAGTTTCTGCTCCCATTGCATCTCAGCACTTAACTGAAGAAGTATCTGTGGGTTAAATGGTTTATGTTACATTCCTCTTATGTGCAGTAGAGTTGGTTACTGCACATAAGAAATAGAAAATAGACATAAAACACATAGTTAGTTGCACACATAATAGTTCTGATCATTGTTGAGGTTTGAATAATTCAAATGATTCAAGACTTCATAAACGGTATTATAAACTCCTTAGCTGCATTTTTCGTAGTGAAAACTGGAGAACAGTAAATCCTCATTAATAATATTTGAATAGCATTTACCAATATATTTACAATTTCAATTTATTATGAATATTTTAATATGGCTTTTAACCTGTACTTTTAAATGCTAAATAAAACTGTGTACTTTACACTACACTCTTTAAAAGGATGCCTTGATCGGTTCTTTGTGCAATGCCATAGAAGACAAACTCCCTATAGAATCATATTTGAAAAAGAGATTTGTACAAATGACTCTTTCTGGTACCTTTATTTTTAGATATTATTATATTTTGCTGTGAACATATTGTCCGAAGTCAAATGGCACAAATATGTTACTGCAACAAAAATGTGTGTTTCATTACTTTTCTTTTTTCTTACATTTGATCTCTGTCTGGGTACTGGCCAAGAATGGCATATGCAGTTTCTCATTAAATCATTCAATGAAGTAGCAGACCTCAGAACATATTATATAAGAATGAATCAGTGATTTGTAATCAGTGATGCATCAGTCGTAAGGTGAATAAAATACATTTATTTTGTAACATTAGAATATTCATATATTCTGTTATAGTAATATTCAATAAAGTATTTTCTTTATTAAACTGAAATATTGATTTTATTTAAATAAGGCACTACTTCAATATTTACTTATTTATTTATTGTATTTTAAAATTTGAGAAGTGTGCCTAAAGCCTAAGTCTTGCTATTTCATTCAAACCAAAAGTTTTCATTGTATTCAGCAGTTTTTTTCCCTGTTTACCTGAACTGACCCTTCACTGTCCATGACATGGACTCTTAGCAGCCTAAAGCTAGCAATACACTTTAAATGTAAATTACAAAAATTGGAAGCAAATTTTGTGCTGAAAGAATAGAAACATAGAATCAGGCCATAACCAGAATCATAATTTTACTGAAGTCTACTTTGTAGAAATACGAATTTCAGTTAAAAGACCAATATATATAATGCAATGTTGGTGGCTAGCCAATTGGTTGTTACAGCATATGGCTTTTTCCCAGAAGTTAAACCTATGACCAATTCCATAGTAACACCCCCCAGGAATAAGGTGGATAAGATCTGGGTTGTATTATGTACATAAGTATACCAGCAGAATTTCTGGTGGTATGCTTTTAAGGAAATATTGTTCTAGGCCGGGTTGGATTAAAGAGGGTGGGGGCCCCTGGGCAAATGGATTTTCGTGGCCCTACTTACACAAAAATTATTTTGATCTTTCCCAAGGGAGCAGGGTCAGTTCTGTAAAAATCCTCCACATTACTGTCCTGAATCGGCTGCTCCAGTGCCTCTGTAGATAGATTTTATTAACTTTATTAATCCCTTGGGAAGGTTCCTTCGGGAAATTAAGTATTGGTAAATTGTAGTCGGTAATGTTAATCTTGTGCATCCCGTCTCTGTCAGCACCTCACACTGATACATTCTGTTCTCTGCCATTCCTACTTTCTAGACATTCTAGACAACATTGAAAGACCCGCCCTCACACAACACTGACAAACATCTAAACCAGTCATTAATAAGCAGGCATAACAGACGTACACCTGACCAAATAAAAACCACCATCTGACCACACATTAATTTTTACTCCGGAGGGTTTTTTTTGCATGAAAAAATTATTATTAAGATTATTTTGGGGCCCCCTGCAGGTTGGGGCCCCAGGCTGCAACCCGGTAAACACTTCCTAAAGCCCAGCCATGGTTCTAGGTAAGGGTTTGGACAAAAAGAATCAGTTTGGTGCTCGTATATTTTTTGCAGTATACTTATAACTCTAGCATTTACACTATTTTTGAAATCAAGATTTGTTCATTTTAAACTAGTTGTTGATGAGGATGAACATTCCAACAACAAACTGTGAAGAGATTCATATCTATAGTAGTTATGACCACCAATGCAGCATAGTGCTGTTATCAATCGCTCAGAAAGTTTTTAAATTTGCCATGCTTTGGGAACTTCAAAAGTTCCATTTGACTCCTTCTATACATGTTTGTGCTTTTATCTTGAGATGTAAAGGTTCAAAATTCCACAGCCTATATCACTACCACATTCTTTGGTTGCAGGCCAAATTTGGTAAAATATCCTCCATGGGAGGCACAGCAACTGACACATTTCAATATCTCAAAAACTGCTAATGGTCAAATTTTGCATATGTTTATACTGGCCTATATTTGCTCATGCCTTCTACGTTTCCATTTGCCTACCACAATAAAAAAAAGCCAACCAAAATTCTGCAGCCAATACATGCTTGTGTAAATGGCCAGTCTCAACGATGGCATGATAATAGTAATATAGATACTATTTAACCATTTTCAAACAAACCAGCCATAAGATGTCACTACAGCAAGCTAAAACATACCCTCTTTTCATCTGACATGAAACTTACAAAATTCATATTTCCACTAAGAATAAAATACACAACAAACACCTCTGATGTCCGGCTGTTCTGGATCTGAACAGGCTGGTGGGAATCTTCCTGCTGGCTGTCATGGCTGAAAAAAACAAACCTTAACTGAACAAATATATAGGCATTCCACTCTCTCTTTCTCTCTCTTGCTCTCTTTTTCTTGCTTGAATAAGCTTGAATGAAAAAATATGTTTAATCAAATCTCCATCTAAATTATTGGCGCCCACAGAAATTCTTATAAACTGAACATAACTAAATGTGTCCCCAGACCTGTGTGGTTGCATTAGTTTGTTTACAGCACACACACATAAATACATATTTAAACTTTGACCTTTTACACACGTGCATTTGTTCAGATAATAGACTGGCTGAGGTCATCAGTTTGAAAGACAGATTCAGATGACCTATTTTCAAATGGCCTATTTTGGCAGTGGGTTTAAGCTAGGAGATTCAGGCAATTACGTGGTTACCATTATAAAGGCATGCTTTGAAAAGCATGCGCACTAATGTGAGATCATTTATAATTAAAATACACAAGTCTTGGAATTCTTAAGCCATTATTTATGACACAGACACTTTTAACATGAGGAATCTCTGACGGGTTTGTCTGGTCTCCAAAAATGAATGTTGTGACGAAAACAAATGTGACACATGCAAACGATGCAGTACCATTAGAGGGATATTGGATATATTTTGTCCACAAATGAACGACAGCAAGAAATGTTTTTCTGTCATTGATGTCTTGCTCTCTCATTGGCTGTAGCTTGTCACTGCACTCATGGCCCATCACAACCACATTTCACACTACAGGATTTGGACTCCCCAGCTTTGTATCTTTTGGTCATTTGTGATGCATCAGCACATTTGTCCAATGGCGTCTTGGTATATTTTACACATAGATCTTGACTTTTATAAATCAGGCTATAGAAACAGAGTACAGAAATAGCTTTAGGGTATAGAAAAAAAGTGCCTGGAATGCACATGACACTACTTTAAAGGAAATTGGGCTTTACAGCCAGATGAGAAAAAGAAAACCTTTTGGTAACAAATACTTGAGGGTTTGGTGTATAAAGAAAGATCGCTATACAGAAAAGTCAATTTTGAAGAAGAAGCCATGATGTTTTGAGCCTGGTCAAGCATTTTACCTGGCAACACCTCTCTCCTAACCTAAACTTTAGTGAAAACACTCATGGTGGAAAGCCTGGTATGAGGCACAGAGAGTAAATATGAGGAGGACCTGAAAGACGGGGGTGGATGCAGACATCCGTTCAGAGAGGTACAGTGGAGAGACAAAAGAGAGACAGCAAATAAATGAGTGTTAGTATGGTATATTATGGTATGGGGCAGTGATTTACTCTGAAGGAGGAGGAGGACTCTTTTAAAAGTTGCATTCAATACATTTTTTATCAGAAATTCCAGAAAAGAACCAGAAACAGATATAGAATTCAAAACAGTACAACAGAGTAGATTGAGAATATGACTAAGAGTATGCATGGGGATAATCTACAAGCTGTTTAAGTTTAAAACAATCCAACACTGAAAGACTTTCAGATGTAAAATGAGTGTCTGTGTGGATACACAGGCCCACTGTACTGAAAACAATCATGGAAACCCTGTTTTTAATGTGCATATTGTATTTGTCTATAATAGCATATTTGTTGGTGGAAAGATATTTCTAGAACGATCTAGGAAGAAGTCAATTGTATTTACACTAATTGTTTGTAATTGTCATTTCCACCATTTTCCATTACATTTCCATTATCCATTTTAGCATTTACTTTTTTATTGTTCAGATGTTGCTTCTTGAGTTTAGAGCTAAAAGTGAAAGGCTTTTGTTGATGCAAACTAGAAGTCAATGATTATGCAAATTGCCAAAGATTTCCAATTAAATAAATCAATTCAATTCAGTTTTGTTTATATAGCGCCTCTTTAAAAGGATGTTGTCACAAACCTGCTTTACAAAATCCGGGTCCAACCCCCTAATGAGCAAGCCAAGGTGACAGAGGGAAGGAAAAACTCGCTGAGCTAGAGGAGGAAACCCTGGTAGGAATCAAGACTCGGTAGAGGAACCCATCCTCCTCTGGCCAACAACAGATGGCAGTAAAATAAACAGTTAAAAGATAAGAAACAGTCTGATCAATTCAGATTCGACTTGAAGATGTGACTTAAGACACACTGTGAGCTATAAAAATACAGGTAAAGGCAGCCATTTCAGACAGCACTCAAAGTGGTATCCACTAAATAATTCTGAGGACTTTGTCTTAAAACACATGCACAAGTCTGTGTAGCCTTGATAAAGATTTGGAAGGGGCTTTAGTAGGTTAAGAGGCTTTGATGATGTTCTTCAGTGGAAACAATTTGGGTTTTTTGGCAGATTATTAATTTCTAGTGTTCGTTAACAACATTAGACTCGTAGCTCAGGCACTAAAGTAAAGAATCAAAATTTACATGCTAAACGTTTTTGATGAACAACATCAGGCTTACTATTACAGCAGGCAAAAAATGTGCAGCATCTATTCTGATCGCAATGTACTGAAATATTAGCTACAAACAAAATTTTTAGGTTAAACAAATTACACATCAATGTTTTTAACCTCATGAAATTTCACAATTTACTGTCTTTCATCATTTCAACACTGATACTGCATTCACTACAGGAAGCATTTCATACTAAGAATTATATTAGACATTTTGCAGCTTTTTCCATTTTTCATATTTAAATGAAATTTTAGTGCACTACTCAGCTGCACATTATGCCACTCCATACGCAGGAGTGTGTCGTACCTAGTTACATATTTACTCAGACTGAAGCTGCTCCAGTGGCACTTACTGAAAGAAAAAACAAGTTGTGCAAAGAATAGAGGAATGAAGGACAACTTGTTTAGTTGTTCTCATCATTGTCTACTTTGCTTATTTCCTCAAAATTGTGTAGTTAATTGATCTCAAAGCCCTTCGGGGTACATAATCTGTCATGGGGGTGGTACCCCTCCTGAGTGTGTCTTCAGTATGAGCCATTGTTTGTTTAAAGTACCGTTTTTTTCCTGACAGTGTGACATTTTTAATGAGTAAATACATTTATTTATTCATGTATTTTACTGTCAGTTACATGTGAAAATTACATAATCAAAGCATTCTGAAATATGCTATAATAATTTAAAAAAAAAAAGATGCAACAAGAAAGTTAATAATAAATATGTCTTTGTAAAACTGCATGGTTCTTTAATAGCCTCTCCAGAAAATGACATTTGAGAACCTAAAAAATCTGAAGAACTTAAGAACTTTGTTCTTAAGAGTGCAGAAATTGATGTTCACTTCTAGTGTTGTTACAATAAATTGTTAGAACACAAGTTAAATGGTGTTAAGTAGTGTTGGCATGTTACACTGATCCAACATCAGGCTCATGCTTTATTTATATAAAAGTGCAACAGAGCTCAGCATAGAAGAGTTTCAACAGGGAGAGAAAGAGCTGGAGACATAGAGACAGAGACAGAAAGTGAGGTGTGGGTGTGTCTCATGTGCTGACCAAAGTCTATGTAAGGATAAAATCCTGAAAGACAGTTTTATTCTGAGTGACAATGAAGATGTTCAGGACTCTGGATGTGGTGCTCATTATTGGTCTTCTATTCAAAGGTAAGTTTTTCAGCTGCTTTATTTGACTCCTTTGCACAGCCTTTTATGTGTACTTTAAGAACATAACTCTCTCAACTATTTCAAGCACAGAAAAAGAAGAAATTATCCAGTGTTTATGTTTACTTAAACAGCATATAAACATTTATTTCAGCTTAACTACACAGACATTACTGTAAATAATGCTTCTAAATAATCTAAAATGTTAAAAACAATCCTGAGAGCTTTTGCTGTTATTAACAAATAGTTTTAATTTGATTATATTATTGAATAAAAATGAATGTTAGGATGTCAGGGGGGAAAGCAGCACTGCTATGGTCGTATGCTGCTGCACTGTACACTTTATGATGAAGAGGACACACATCACTTTCACTTACTGAAAAAGAAAATGTAGGCCAAATTTAAATTAGTGAATAATCACAAATCAACTGGTAGAGAAAACTGGGAACTGCAGTGAGAGAGAGTTGCACTAAAAATCAACAGTCTAACAAACAAACAATCTAAAAAGCCCTGTTTAGAAATATTTCTAATTTTGGTCACAAGATGTCGAAATTTTGATATCTTGAGATTAAGTTTAAAGCAACCTGTGTAAGCTACAGTCAGCCTATAATTTTAGCACTAGCAACCTGAGGGCAGATCTTTAAAATAAACACTCAAATGACCACAGCCTGATTTATGGAACTCCACCCAAACAGCCACGTCTTGATGCATATTCTACACCCACCCTAAATTTGCAATCTGTAGCACAAGAGACTTGTTCTAAGAAAGCCCAGTAATGAGGTCAGCTTCCTGTGGCAATAATATATCTACCCAAAAGGGGGTTACTATAATATTCATAAAATCAATATGTTTTATTATGATGTTGAAAGTTTATGATATTTCTCAGTAGTTTTTTTGTGAACTTCACTTTGACCCCTGAATAAAGAATAATTAGGGTTAATAAATAGTTGTGCCCCCTGACCTGAGAAAAATCCACCAGTCCGTTTCACCATTATTTTCTCTTATCTCAATCTCTATGGGCCTCTTAGCAGTCCAGTGATACTTATGCCATTGGCACAAAACAGTCTAATTCATTTATCTTTACTGTGTGTTTAAATTGGTTTTACAAGAATGTGACAGTGTAAAATATGTTTGATGGTACTCCTTTGAACGTGTCTTATGCTCAGTATGTGTGTTTGCAGCCCTGTGTGTTCAACAGAAATGATAAAAAAAATTCAACAACTGCACTTGTTGACTGTTTGCAACCAACTCATAACCAATGTACAGTATAGTATTAGCAGTTTAAAGTTTTCTTACTGTTCATACATAAACCCACACACTGTTCAGAAACTGAACTGCTCAATCCAAGTTGAGCAAGAACTTGGCGTATGTATTTATTGCAGTAGTTGCTGTCTGTAGTAGTATAAGCACTTGGCATATGTATGTATTATAGCAGTTGCGTTTGTTATTTATTTTACAACTACGAGAAATGCATTGGTCTTCTTGTAGCACCACCTTCAGTGTTACCCTATGCAATGCAAACGCTTGACTGTTTCCTCTGTCCTGGAAGTCGCTTTGGATAAAAGCGTCAGCCAAATAAATAAATGTAAGCCATGTAAATAATGTACATACATATACAAATCCATTGTATGAAATAACTTTAGCTTACATTTTTTTGTTTTGCATTAATTAGTCCTAAATCTTCATTTGGAAATGACTAGCACTAGCTAAAGTCTTCAATATAAAAGCTATTTCAATAAATAATCAATATAATCAATATTTATCTTAATATTTAAAAGTAGCCCAAAAATATATATTGTTAGTAAAGTATATATCAGAGATATATGTCTTAATGGCATAATATATGTAAGTATATGTACTCTGTATGAGATGCAATTACTTTAAATTTTAAGCAATTACTTAAAATTTGCCATTGGCAACCCAATCACCAGACCAAGTCACAAACAAACCAATATAACATCAAACATGAACATTTTTCACTGTGCCATGTTTAATTGCCATATTCTCTGTGATAAATACTCTTTTCTTTCTCATGGCCTCCCACAACAAGATTCAAAGACAACCTCTACCCTGTCATATATAATATTTTGTCACAAAGTGCAGTGTTGTGCTACATTGTCAGTGCAACGTCTAACAGAATATCTTTCTCACTTATGTGCAATAATGTTATACTCCATTCATGCTCACACCTGCACTTAATATTTGTATAGCTAGAGGAAACATATTTCTAATTTTATGTTTATTGTACAACCCCAAATCAGAAAAAGTTGGGGCGGTATGGAAAACGCAAATAAATAAAGAAAGTTGTGATTTCTAAATTTACTTTGACTTGTATTTCATTGCAGGCAGTATGAACACAAAATATTTCATGTTTTGTCTGGTCAACTTCATTTCACTTGTAAATATACATCCTTTCCTGTCATTCAGACCTGCAACACATTCCAAGAAAAGTTGGGACAGTATCAAGCATTTACCTCTTTGTAATGATGCCATTCCTTTTCACAACACTTAAAAGATGTTTAGGGACTGAAGACACCAAGTAATGAAGTGTTTTAGGTGTAATTTTGTCCTAATCTTCCTGCAAGCAAGTCTTAAGGTGGGCAACAGTACAAGGTCTTTGTTGTCACATTTTGCGCTTCAAAATGCACCACACATTCGCTATTGCAGAGAGGTCAGGACTGCAGGAAGGCCAGTAAAGTTCCCATACCCTCTTCCTCCGCAGCCAGGACTTTGTAATGTGTGCAGAATGTGGTTTTGCATTTTGTATTTTCTTAGCATTAATGGTGCCATCACAGAAGTGCAAGTTACCTTTGCCAAGGGCACTGACACAACCCCATACCATGACAGATCCTGGCTTTTGCACTTGTTGCTGGTAACAGTCTGAATGATCCTTTTCTTCTTTTGTCTGGAGCACATGGCGTCCATTTCTCCCAGAAAAAAAACAAACCTAAAATACAGATTCATCTGACCACAGTACACGTTTCCACTGTGTGATGCTCCATCCCAGATGCTTCTGAACCCAAAGAAGTCTACCTTTTCTTGGATGCTGCTTTTGTACCAAATCATAATTACAATCACCTGTTGACATCACCTGTTTTAAATCACATCATTATTTAAGCAATTTACCTAATTACTAGCCCTAAAATGCTCCTATCCCAACTTTTTTTTAGAATGTGCTGCAGGTCTGAATGACAGGAAAGGTATATTTACAAATGAAATGAAGTTGGCCAGACAAAACATGACACATTTTGTGTTCATATTGTCTCCAATGAAATACAAGTCAAAGTAAATTTAGAAATCACTACTTTCTCTTTTTTGAATTTTCCATACCATCCCAACTTCTGATTTGGGGTTGTATTTATTGTCATGTTGTAATGTTAATTGTCTAGACTAGTGTTGTAATACTGCAAACTGTATATTGTCCACTGTCATTTTGTAAAACTGTTAATTGTATAGTCTGAGAAAGAGGCATTCAAGAAAGATTTTTCCTTGTAATCTGTATGCCGTTCTTTTTGCAAATATTGTCAATATTCTAATATTGACTATTGTATTACAATGGCACCTGTCGGGGATGGGATATATTAGGCAGCAAGTAAACAGTCAGTTCCCAAAGTTGAAGTGCTGGAAGCAGGAAAAATGGGGGGCATAAGGATCTGAGCCACATTGAAAAGGGCCTATTGTGATGGGTAGCTGGCCATGATGAGTCAGAGCATCTCCAGAACCACAGATCTTGTGGAGTTTGACCCTTTTTTTAACTTTGTTTTAGCAAAGTGCTTCTGAGACTGAATCAGGTGCAGCTGTCATGTACTTTGCATTTTCTGTCATAAATCTGATTATTCAGGGATGTAAAGATAAATATGCCCCATGTCCATTTTTTCAACAAATTTAAACAAGAAAACATTTCACCCTATCTGAAATAGTGCCTACAAATAAAAATGATTATACTATAAATAGGGGTTTTTGAAAAGTTTTTACAAATATATGTAAAGATGTAATACAGATTTTTAACTTTGTTTTTTTGTTTCAGATTGCCAGTCACAGTTGAATGGTAAGAATTTTTCATTAAATATTATAATATATATTAAAATATGTCAGCACTTTACCCATCAGCTTTGTCACATATAACAGGTCACTACTGCACTGTTATTCATTTTTATTTATTACGTACATCTTACTGTTATCAGGTTGGATCCACTTTTTTCTTGGTTCTTAATTAATAATAAACATGATGCATCACACAGTTGCTGAACTGATTTGTCAAGTGCACATCCATGATGCAAATCTCCCGTTCCACCAGATTTAAAAGGTGCTCTATTGGATTGAGATCTGGTGACAGTGGAGGCCAGTTTGCTCATTCTCCTCTGACCTCTGACATCAACAAGGCATTTTCATTCACACAAATGCCTAGATATATATATTTTTTTTTTCAGACTATTCTCTTTAAACCCTAGAGATGTTTGTGTATGTGTGAAAATCCCAGTAGATCAGCAGTTTCTGAAATACTCAGACCAGCCCTTTCTGGCACCAACAACCATTCCAAGTTCAAAGTCACTTAAATCCCCTTTCTTCCCCACTCTAATGTATTTCCCATATAGTGATTAAGTCTAGTCCTGGACTACACAGGGTTTGAATAGAGATTTTCTGCTAAAAGGAAAATACAGTTCTTGATCAGGACTGGATTATTTTATGGGTTAGCATGCAAGGTGTCCATTGGTAGGCTGGTAGCAGTGGTGTACTTGGGTGTATATATTGACTTTTTCTCACATATTCTTATTTAGTTTTTTCTGCATAACCATTTATTCTTAAATCCAAAAGGTGAGGTTAGAAAGATGAAAAACACACCATCATGGAGAACACTTTATATTCTGTAAAGAGAACTAAACACTTGGCTGGATAAACAAAACAAGTCATTTGCTTACAGTATAGTTTCTTTTGCTAGCACAGTTTAGATACCATGTGGCTTTTATTATTTTACTTTACTGTAGGGTTTGTTATATTAACCATAATCCTAAATTAAGATATCATTCAGGCACCCTAAGAGTTTTTTAATTTATCTTTTAATTTATGCACTGGTGGCCTAGTGGTTAGGACATTGCTCTTGGGACCTGAAGGTTGCAGGTGCAAGTTCTGAGGTACTACTGAGGTACCCTTGAGCAAGGTACCTTCCTGCTACACTGCTCCCTGAAAGCTGTTGATAGCTGCCCACTGCTCCACGTGTGCAGGTGTGATGAGAAAAATGCTGAGGTCACATTTCATTTTGGTGCTTGAGTGTGTTCACAAGGACAAATAGTCATTTCATATACGTTAAGGTTTTGTCTACGATAGATTACAAATCCTTATGCTCTTCAGCAATAGCTATAACAGCATAATAATTTTATAAGTTTATTATTATGGTTTTCATTAACGGACATGTAAAAAAGATATATGTAACTTATCAGCACCTTGCAGAATGCTGAGAAATTTGATTCCAAAGTTTCGAACAGTATTTTATCATTATATAGCCTAAATATCAAACAGATTAAATTTAGCCAATAAGCAAGCTTTTTCAACATCAAACAGCTCAGGGAACCAGCAAGCATTCTTGACCCCAGGTGCCTTAAGGCATGTCACCGCCCATGTTCCCCTGAGGATGAAATCACTTCAAGCGATTCAATTCAGTATATGAAGCTTTAAGAATAGAGGTTAATTTGAAGGTGAAATTAAAGTCGGGTGTTTTCATTCATGAGTGGATGGTCTGTTTTATTTAAAAAGGTGGGCATTAATTAATGTCTGATCTTCAAATTGCTTGTTTGTGGAAGTGTTTTTACCGGTCAGGATTAAGCTTTAACCAAACATTTTAATTCTGCTGAAAAGGTCCATTAGGGTTAGGGGATACTGTTGCCATGAAGAGTGTATTTGGTCTGCAGTCATGTGAAAAAATAAGCAAACTTCATTGAAACAATTTCCTTTATTAAGCAATTTCCTCTGGGATTTAAGCAATTTCCTCCGGGATCAATAAAGTTTTCTGATTCTGATTCTGAAACGTTTAGTATATTTGAATAAACTAACCATAAAATGTACATTTAAAAATAAAACAAATAAATAACTCATCAGTCACATCGATACAGTAAATACCCTTATCATTTATCACATCTTATAGTCCATTTCATTAGAAGTGCCGATCATATTTTTTTTACCCCCGATCCCGATCTGAGTCTTTTAATATTGAGTATCTGCCGATACCGTGTCCTGATCTGATATTTGTATTTTTTTGTCTAACGCTGCCCTGAGATAGCAGGTGCTCAAGATCTATTTTTTTTCATATTTCTTACATTCGCCCGCAAAATGACAAGGATGCTTCTCTTTTCTATTTTTCATGCGCTCAACATCCTCTCATTTTTACATACTCTGCTAAGATAAGTGAAAGTGATGAGCAGTACAATACATTTTAAAGCAAACGTGGAGTCTGTCTAGTGTGTAGTAAAGCTATAGGGCAGTGTGTATATGTATGTGTAGTGTCAAGACGGTTGAATATATCGTGGTTCCAAAAACCGAAGAATGCTCGTATTCTCCACCACACATCTTGAGAGCTTGTTGCTGTCTCCAGGATTTTTCCCTTCTGTAAAAGTTTTCTCCAGTGTGCATCGCTTCAGTGCAGCCTTTGCCTGAGCGACCCGAGTGAACTCGCTGTATTCCATGTGTTTATGGTTTTAGGTGTTCTATAATACTGGATGCAGTGAACGCAGTTCTGTTATTACTGCTTGCGAAATGCTCACTTTGCAGACGTCACTTGAGGTTTACTTTCGTTTTCCAATTGTAAATATGTTCACTCTGCTGACATTGTCCTGGCAAGAATTGCTCTGTGCCTGCGTGTCAGTTGACATAAAAAGGTGATGGCGCTTAAGCTAAGTCATGCTCGGGCTGTTCATGATCAGTTAAAAATGCCGTGATCAGCACAACACTGATCTCTTAGATCAGCGCGGAACTTCCCTACCCTGCAGGTGTAGTCTGTCTTATTTAAACCTGACATCTATTATGTTATTATGTCGAGATCTAAAGAACTCTCTAAGCCCTTCATAAAAAGGTTGTGGATACTTTTGAATCTGAGAATGTTTTAAAAAGATTGCTAAACAAATTTAAATTTAAAATTCTACTTTAAGGAAAAGCATCTACAAGTGGTGTACATTTGGTGTAGATCCTAAGCACACTAGCAATTCCACCAATGAATGGCTCAAAAAGAGGAAAGGAGAGTATTTTTAACCCAATTTAAATGTACTGTGGGCTTTGAAAAGTGCAATACATACAACAGAGACCTCCAGCATCTTAAATTAAGAAATTTTGCAAGGAAACATAGTCAGAAAAATCTTACATACTCTTATATCTAACTTTTATTTCAATTATTATAACTACAATGAACCATAAAAAACTAACATAATAAAAATAAAAACAACATAATAAGCAATTACATTTAAAAATAAAAATACATTTATAATAATAATCTTTTTTTTATTATTATTATTGTTTATTGACCATTTTAGAAAAGCAATAAAATACTCAATTCTATGCACTACAGTGGTGTTTAAACTTAGTGGTTAAATCGCTGTAAAATTGGCTTGTTGTGGGTTAATTCTTTATTAAAGCCATTCTTTATTCTTACAGGGCACTTGTACTAGAAACTGCAACAGATATAAAGTTCACTGTTGATGTTTTTAAACAAAGAAGGCAGACAAAATAACTCACCTAACTACTATGCTTCTTTTCTCCCTTTGTCAGTGTGTGGTATGGCTTCTCTAAATACCAGAATAGTGGGCGGAGAGGATGCCCCTCCTGGTTCTTGGCCTTGGCAAGCTATCGTGTATGGTAGTGATGGCCATTTCTGTGGTGGATCCCTCATTAGTTCTGGCTGGGTTCTAACAGCAGGCCACTGCCTTGAAAGGTGACACACTAAGCACAAATTATAAAGAGTTGTTCTTGATATTGTAAAAGAAATTTAATGACATACGGAAGAGGGTGATGAATTATTCTACTTTTTTCAGTCTCACTGCTTCCCAGGTGACTGTGTATCTGGGTGTGCAGGCACTGGACTCAGTTAACCCAAATTCAGTGTCCAGATCTGTTACTAAAGTCGTCATACATCCCGGCTACAATCCAGCTACTAATGACAATGACCTTGGCCTGCTGCAGCTGAGCTCTAGTGTGACCTTCACACCGTATATTACCCCTGTGTGCCTGGCTGCAGTTGGAAGCACTTTCTACAATGGCACTCAGATCTGGGTCACTGGGTTTGGAAACATTGCTTCTAATGGTGAGAAATAAAGACTTGTTCAGTATTTAAAACTTATGTACTGTCTCAAACTGAGGCTGGTCATGTAAGGTCAGTATATGTACTTCAGTCCTATCATGCTAAACTAGTATAAATTAACATTCTTTTTCTGATATATTTGACTATTAATGATTATTGTTCCTAATACAGTGAGGTTAATATGCCCCTTACTGATTTTTTATATTGCATTATTATTATTATAGTAAATGCTTTTAGGTCTTTAGCAAAGTGTAACATTAGATAAAGACAACCTTTAACGTTCCGTTTTTAAAACAAAACATGCTTTTAATTATTATTATCTTTATACAATGCGCTTGGATGTTCAACACACATATCGACTCTGTGAATAGGTGACCTTTAAAATGAATAATCTGTTATATGACCTATAGTAGCAAAACCATTCTGTGTTATTTGGTATCAGCTGCTTTAATTTAGATATTTTAGCACAAACTGGAGGCCTTTTTTACAGCATCTGTGATGAGTTAATGTCCTCACACCTTGTGTTATTCCCATACATGATGCATGCTACTGCTTGTTGTCGTTACATAATCTGTACATTGTTTTTACATTGTATATATTTTTATTGTATATGCAGTAGTGTAATGTCTTGTGTTATGTTTTATGTGTTAACAAAATGTATATTGTATTTATACAGTATATAGTACTACAGAGACATCAATAGTCATAACCAAAATCCTTGAGTGTGTTAACACAGTTATGTGAACAAATATATACATCCATTTGAAATTTGTAACAATGTTGGTTGTTTGTTGAAAGTAAGTGCAAGTTTTCGGTGTAATGAGATTTATTAAGGCAAACAGACTAAGACTAACATGACACTACAGATAACATACGGAAAATAAGGTACTAGAACAGGGTCTAACTACAGAAATACAACAAGGGTCTACACAACAGAATTACCATGGGATACAACAAAGAACTGACAAGGGCTTAACCAAACACAAAAGACTAAATAGACAGACCAAACAAGGGACACCTGAAACAAGGAGGAGACAAGGAAACAAGGACCAGGTGCAAAGGGCGGAGACATGGGTGGGGCTAGAACAAACGGAAACACAAGCCCGAGGAACACATGGAAAACCAAAACACGGATGGGACATATGACAAAACTGTTAATTTTTTCAAAATATTTAAAGAAGAAAACATTTCACCTCCTTTGATAAAGTGCCAAAAAAGCAGCCCATTTGATTCTATAGAAGTCATTAAGAACCCAAAATGTTATCAGGCTGTTTGGAATAATGTGATATTGAAAAACAAATCAAAGAAAGAATTGTTTTGCCACAGTAAACAGAAAACATGTGTAGCATGGTTTAAAGACAGCTTTTCAAGAAACAATCCACATACCAACGGTGGTAGAAATGTTATGGTTCGGGGTTGCTTTGTTGCATCAGGGACCAGTATTTGATCAAAGAATTCTGCACCATATAATCATATCTAATACTTGGAGATAATGTGTGACCAACTCTCAAAACGTTGGTGCTAAACCGGAGGTGGGACTTTTAATAGGATTATGAGCTTAAACACACTAACAAATACAACATGAAATTTTTCAGTTTCTTTTCAAAAAAGAAACTGAGAGTTATGGAATGGCCTAGTCAAAGCCCAAATTTGAACCAAATTGATTTGTTGTTGGGGATTTTAAAAAGGCAGTACATGCAAGAAAAGCCCTTAAACAGCTTTAACTCAACAGAAGGAATTGTGCATGGAAGATTGGTCAAAAATCTGCATGGAAAAATGCTGCATGCAGCATGAAAACATGTATATGATTAAAAACGTACAGTGAGCTCACTGGCTAGATGAACACAAATTCATGTTTATATGTTTCATCAATTGAAAAAGTAGGTCAACTTTTGATCTAGACACTAGCTAACTGCTAACATTATCTTGGCAGCTAAATGTTCTGTCTGGAGTTTGTTCTCCAAATAATTAAAGTGATAGTAGAGGGCACAGAAGTAACAAATGAATAAATTACTAATAGATTTTATTTAATACTAGGTGTTGGAGACTTTGGTCACTGACAGATGAATACTTTGGGCATAATAGCTGTTGAGACTTGAAATGGAAGAAACCATTGGGTTGTCCCTAATTTCTCCACAGCATTTTTTTGTACACTGACTATAACTGTACTAGAAACATAATGAGTTTCTTGGAGATTTTCAGGTCATGCTAGTTAGATCTCGGGGTGGATTTTTAGGAACATGGCTGGGCACTCCTGTAGGAAAGAGTGCAATATAACTGCATTAAAGAGAACTGAATATTACACCACATATATTTATTAAATTTTTCTTCAAGGGTTTACAGGGTTTAATATAGTAGTTATTTTCATTTTCAAATCTGTCAGCATTTTATCAAGTTAAAATAATCATAACTATGTTTCCTCAGTAAGTCTCCCTTCTCCTGGGACCCTTCAGGAAGTAGAAATGCCTATTATTGGAAACAGGCAATGTAACTGCTTTTATGGAGTTGGAACTGTTACAGACAACATGATATGTGCCGGGTTGTTGTCTGGAGGAAAAGATTCCTGTCAGGTAATTGCTTCCCAATGTCTTTACCTCTGTATGGTTTATTTTTCAATTTAAAACTATTATATTAATGTGTGGATATCTATCTGTCCCCTGCAGGGCGACTCTGGAGGTGCAATGGTGGTTAATCAGGGCAGTGTTTGGATCCAGGCTGGCATTGTGAGCTTTGGTGCTGGCTGTGCTCAGCCAGACCTTCCTGGTGTCTATACCAGAGTTTCTCAGTACCAGAACTGGATCGAGCAGCAGATCACCAGCAACCAGCCCGGCTTTATTACATACACTTCAACAGGCACTGATTCAGACCTGAGTGTGTCCTGTTATGGCCTGCCTCCAGTTACCACTCCTGCTCCTGTCACCTCCACAGCTGCTGTTAAATGTAAAATTGTCTGCATTTACACCACAAAATCAGCAGTACTGTCAAAGTTAATGTGTTCCATTTTTATTATATAATTTTTCATCAAACCTTCCATTTTGCAGGCTGTAGCATTAGCTGTGTGCACACTGTTGCTATGACACTAGCGCTGTAGATTTAGTTGTTTTAGTTGGCTCTCTTGATAATTAATTGCAGCTACTGTCCTGATAAACTGACATGACATAGGTGATAAAACGTTTACAGTGAAAATAATGTTACTATATAGCTTCTTAGAAAACCTTTGAGACAAATAACACTGTTAACACTTTTAAACTGGGGAAACTCTCTATTAAGGCAAATTTAAGCAAATAAGACAAATGCAAATAACATTTAACCTTTAACAGCTGTAGTAATCAGATAAGCTCTACAGCTTGACAGTGAAGAAAAATAAAAACATTTTTGGTGACAGACTTAGATAGTATAGTATTTTTAAACAAATCCCAAAGTACTAAACACTGCACATATTTCACTCACTTATTTTTTCTGCATGTTCTGTTTCTTTGTTGTACTTCCATGACATATCCAGCCTCTACATCAACTGCAGTCACATCTTCTACCAAAGTCACCAGTATCACAACTGTCCTCACAACTACTGCTGCTTCTACAACCACTGGTGTACCCACAAATACAAATTCTACAATCACAAATGTCATTACAGCCACTGGACACATAACAACTACTTTTGTCACTACAACTACCACTGTATCCACAACTACTGCCTCACGTAAGACTTTCTGCATTTTTTGGTAAACTGTATAATGTTTATGTTAAATTGCAGTGTTAAATATTATTCCCTCCTATAGAGATGAATTGAAATCCACAGTGTCTGTAGAAGGTGACCTTATATTGTTTAATGCTAAAATGGGGACTTGAGTTAGTGACACTCCTGGCTCATCTCTGACTAACAACTTAAGTCAAATGAATTACTCAAGATCAACACCTGTATGATAATAACCATTCTATGCTATAACAGTGGTTAGTGAACATTCTAGACTTCTCAGTTCACATTTCTAGCACTCAGAGTAAGGAAGAATATCATTACAATGTGCTTCAAAGTAAATCAAACCTCATTTTAATCAGTTCTTGGGATACCAATGCTAGCATTTAGCCTCCAGGAGAGTTAAAGAAACTAAGGATGAACAACCCTTACCTTATTAATGTATAGATTGTTTGAAACAGTTTTTTTTAAAGACAGAGTAAAAAAACAGCTTTTAAAACACAGTGAAACAAAATAAAACTCTGATCAATCTGAGCTGGGATTGAGTCAAGGTCTCCAAAAATGGAAAAAACCTTAAAACAGGAAAAGAAGCATATGTCACAGACACAACTTGAAACAACAGTGCTTAGGAAGTACCGTATTAGGCCATGTGTCACATCTCTGGGGTCGAGGGAAGGAGGAAGTAAGCGCAAGTAAGATGGTATGATATTTATTTACATAAACAAACGAACACTAACTACACTACTGACTAAGAACACAAATGAGGGTAAACAGAAAGACGAACTGAACATACGACTAGAACCACGAATGACACAGAAGTGAGCATGAACAGGAACAAGAGCAGGAATACGGAACACGATCGCAACAGGGTCAGTGAACATATGACAATAACCAACAAGGGACTGAAGAAAAACACAAAAGGTAAAATAATGACATTAAACAAGGAACAGCTGACAGGGGAGGTGACAGGAAATGATGCACAGGTGACAAGGTGGGACAAGGGCGTGGTTAGATAGACATGAGACAGGGAGCATGTGGAAAAACCAAAACAAGGACAGACACGTCTATGGAAAACAAAACCCACACAGACAAGCGAACTCTGACACCATGAATGTATTGAGCCTTTGGTTAAAAAGGTGCAGATGTCTGAAAAAAAGGTGGAAAAGGAAAACTAAATTTGTTAGAGGAAAGGCTAACTGGCTTGTCACCGGAGAGCAAAGGTAAACAGACTTAAACTGCCTTTATCAATCAAAGGGAAATTTAAATAAGAAACAGAAACAGAAAACAGAAAGAAATAAGAGATGGTGAACCCTGCTGTGCACATCAGAAGTTTAAGAGGAGAAAAGCACTCATAAAGAAGAAGAAGAAAGGCTTGAGAGGCAAGCCCAATTAACAGGGATTCTTTGCAAAATAGCTGCGCAAGTCTTTTTTTCCAGAGCTCTGAAACTAAGGTTGTGGTTGAAAAGTGAATAAATCCTATGTCCTATGACCTTTCCTAACCACTTATCCTTGACCTAGATGGAAAATGTCTGGTAAAGAACAGATGTAAAGGAGAATTTATAAGGACAAAATGTTGTGTTGAGAGAATCTGACAGCACTAGAATAAGTCATTAAGCAACAGCAGATATTACTGATGTTGTAAAACTACAGTGTTCCGACGATTAACTCCTAAACGACATCTTAGATACACCCTGTGCCATGCAGATATTATTTTATGTGATTTTTATTTCTTAACAGTTATAGTTAAAACTCTGCTATGTATAAAAGAAATGTTAATTATTTGTTTCTTTAAACATTAATATAATGCATTGTAAGAAATTGTGGGAAGGCATTTACTCTTGTCCCTTTGAAAAAAGTGGTCCATTGCACCTTGTGCTAAGGAGTTTAAGAAGAAAGTACCAAAGCACCTTTCCTCAGCATTTAGAGAATTTGGCCTGCTCTTATCATGCTTGCCATATACATACTTCCCTGTGATTTCACTTACATAAGAGCCTTCCTTTGAATTGTCTCCTAATTCCAGAGGATCAGCTCAGTGCCTCCTTCTCCAGGCCCAAGTCCCTGGCTGGACTCTTACTAAGATTCAAGGGGGCTAGGAGGGGCTTTTCCTTTCAGCTGCATTTTCCTTTTTGAAGTTTGACTTTATTTTAAAGACATTTAGTTCTACTTTCTTTTCTTTTATTTCAGCTGTATTGTGTGGAAGTGCCAAACTAAACCCTATTACAGGAGTAGGCAATGTCTTGGCTTCTGCAGGTGAGTGGCCATGGATGACGAGCTTGCACCATAAGGGTACATTTGTCTGTGGAGGAACACTAATAGCAGAGCAAATTGTCTTGAGCTCTGCGGCCTGCTTCTCCAGGTAAACTCTACAGAACTAAAAATAAATTCCTTCAAACAGACAATTCAGATTAAAAGGCTTAGTCAGATTAAAGCTGCTGCTATCAGTGCTAGATGAAATATGTTATATTTTTTTCTCCAGCTCCACCATTGCGTCTGAATGGACTGTAATCTTGGGCAACCACAAGCAGACTGGCTCCAACCCTAAAAAGTTCTCCATTAATGTGACTAAAATTTCACTGAGCAGTGGTTTAAAAAATAACATAGCACTGCTGCACTTGTCTCACAAACCAATGCTTTCAGACTACATTCAGCCCATATGTGTGGACCAAGGGGACAACAACTTCACAATTAACTCTCAGTGCTGGGCAACTGGCTGGGGCTCAGGAGGAGGTACATTTTCATTTTTCTGAACACACAATAAACAGACATCACCAGTTTTCATCAGTCATTACTATTCCTTTCTCTCTCTTTCCTATAGCTGAGCAAACTCTTCAGCAGTTCAGCACTACTATATTGGACTGTGGGAGTGCATCATCATCAAGCAGCAGCATCTGTACAGGAGAAATGCCCTTAGAACAGGTCTGTAATAACTCATGTTCAACCCTTTCTAAAATGCATTCTGCTATTGCCTTATGAGAAATTGGCAAACAGGAGTGCTGTACCTCAACTGAAATTTTACTATATGATTCTTCTTCATACAAAATCTTGTATCTTCATTTTCAACTTTTGTTTTTTCTTTATTCCTTATTATTTGTTTGTTTGTTCATAACATCATGTTCTCTCTCCCTCTCTCTCTCTCTCTCTCTCTCTCTTTCTCTCTCCCTCTCCCTCTCTCTCTCCCTCTCCCTCTCCCTCTCCCTCTCTCTCTCTCTTTCTCAGACCAATACAGGAGGCCCTCTTATGTGTAAGATTGGCCAATCATGGGTCCAGGCTGCAGTTTTGACCATGATTAGTAACAGGGGCATTTCAGGTCATGGAACGGTTGTCCAGGTCTTCACTGAAGTCTCATACTTTGCATCCTTCCTGCAGGATGTGGTGCACACTTTTCCTCCCAAGGCTGGCACATTACTTTCTACAGTCAGTTCCACTGCAACTGAGTCATCCTCATTCCGCTATGCCACTACTCTCCTTCTGCTCCTACTGACTGCTCTCATTCAGACATTCAGTTAAGATTGAAAATTATGTCTCAGAAGCATTCACCATGCAAATTCTAATTAATCACCCTTAATTAAAAAAAACATTTAAAACAAAAAAAAACTTTGTAAAGATTATTATGAATTCTGTGTTTTGATAACAAATGCACATTCAGTGTAGTTCCTTTACACTTGAGTCTAATTAAAAAAGAAATGTATAAAGTACCTGATCATTTACTACATTTAGACTTAGTGTAGACTACTCAAACTATTTATTAGTACTTTCCGACAAGAGAACTGTTGGAGGAAGTTCCCCCTTTTTGTGTGTTCACACTCTAGGAACTGACTATTATTATCTTTAAACAGTATGAAACATTAGTCATGTAAACAACAGCTATTAGCACAAAAAAACTGGGAAAAACATAGACAAATGGATGGACAGTGAAGTCAAGGCATTACTGAGTCAATATGCGACAGAGGAAATACTATGTGATTTTGGCACATTTAAGCACTCTGATTGGAGCATCCTCCCTTATTTAGTATGTGGTCACTATAACAGCCATCAGTTAGCTTAATTAATAATTAAATAATTAATAATTTGTGTGTATTCCAAGCGAAAGACAATTTCTCAGTTCTCAATGCTTCAAATGTTCATATGTATGACTGAAAAACAGGTTGCATTCTCTTAAAACACATTAACATTTACACATACAAGCACACATAAATAATGATGTCTTCAATGTCTTTTTTTTTCTTTTTTCCCCTCTTTTTTTTAACAAATGCCATTTAATTTCAAATTCACTTTATAGATAAAGAGTCAGGCTCATTGCTTGCAGTTAGGGTGCAAACTTGTCAGTTAACATTGCGTGGTTTCTACTGCATACATACAAGCAGTCTTAAGTCTTAAATTGGCTTAAATAAAGAGGTAGAACATTAAGGGTAATTTTAAAACAAATAATTTTTCAGTTACATTCTTGAACATCTCTTCATTCCCCACCACCAACAACACATGCATGGAACTTCTGATTCAAGCCATTTCTTAATATGGAGTGCGTCAAGTGCAGACTCCGGTTCCTAGAAGTTCCGACTCAGCATGTACAGTTTGGAAAGCAAAGATTTTCACCTTTATCTACATTGTAATTGGTATGTTTAATAAAATAACACTGTAATGTAATACACCAAATTGCTTGCTTTCATTTTAAATATATATTAATTTAAATATTAGTTTAAAAATCTCACTCACCAGCCAATATGTCTTGTGAATCTGCAGGCCAAGCATATTTTATCGGCTAAAATAATACATTGCCTTTTTCTGTCACATTTACATTTTTTTCAGTATTTCATGGAGATAATAAAGCATTGTTTCATTTTTTAAATCAAGTTGGATAGTTTTATTTCTAATGACAAAAGATTTGTATTCGCCCAATGCCCAAGCTGATTCTCTAAGCAAAAATTGCAAGAAAATTAATGAAACCTCACCAAAAATGAATTGAAGAAACAATCGGCATTGTGTACAGTGAGATTAAGGACATGCATGAGAAATGGAGAATGTTAATGTGCAAAGAACATATCTCAAAGAACATAGTGTCCAAACTCTAAATACAGGTCTGTGGTCTATGCTATCATGACTGACATTATGTCAATGACAGACCCTAAGTTATTTAATTTTAAGATAAAATAATACAACGTAATTATCACTGTATGAGTACAATAAAATGTCATTTGGAGCAAAACCTTTTAGACCTCTTAAGACAAAAAATAGAAACAGAACATAGAAAATCAAAAAATACATAAAATATATAAAAATCTAGAATTTACATATACAAAAGTAAAACAAAATATTATATACAGTATGGGGGTAAGGTGCTGATGCTTAGTGCAAATGGATTCAGATGGAAAAATAACAGTGGAAAATGAACAGAAGATTTTTACAAAGATAATTATTTACAGGGTTAGTGCAATAAGAGTATAATACTTGTGGCCAAGGACAACATTTTTATTGTTTGTAGAGCTGTTGGAGAAAGTTCTTCTTTTTTTGTGTGTCCACACTGCAGGAACTGAGGATGATTTTAATTGCACTAACATAACTGGCCCAGACAAAAGTGATTGCAACATCTGTGAACAACAGCCCTTAGTGGTAAAAATGAAAGAAAAAAATCAATTAAGCCAACATTCAACAGAGGCCCTTGATATGCTTAGTGCTCTGATCATGGTATCCTCTCTATCCTTATATATGGCCACTATACCAGCCTTCAACCAGCTTACATCACTTCCGACTTTGTGTTCCTACTGGTGGTGCAAAATCAAAGAGAAAAAAGTAGAATAGAACTTACTTCTCTAATTTAGAAGTATCATGTTAGCTTGTAAATATAAGCAATACAGATCAATTAAAAATGTATGGCATGATAACTGATGACCCAATTTTTTGCTCCACCTTTTTAAAGAAATTATATACATCAGAATACTCTGAAAATCATACTCTCTTCTAATTTATTACAGAATAACCGTTAACATGTCACAGGAAAAGATATCTAGGTGACTCGGTTGTGGGTTTGTTGTAGAAAGTAAGTACAAGCTTACGGTTGTGAAGATTTATTAAAGGAACAAACAAACAAAAACAATGAACATAGATTTCTGAAGGACAACAAATTCCCTAGAACAGATGGAGTTCAATTAATCATGACTCAAGGCCTGATTACACTAATTTTGAACTATCAGCTAGACTTACTTTACACTGACATCTGGCACATTATTTGCCTGTTTAATAATGACTATAAACCTTTGGCCCCTATCTTTGTTTTAAGAATCAAAATAGTTCTAAATTCTGTGATTTATTAAGCGTTCATGTTCCAAGCTTGTTTTTAAACATATTAGATTCATTTTATAACCCTGTCTCCAAAATAGTGGGAAAAGATGTAAACAAAGTTGTGTATGTTCAATGACACAGTGCTGCAAACCCCCAACCTTGACCTACCCTTCACAGTACAGACAGATGTCTCTGGGATCTGACTTTGCACCAATGCTGCTACAAGTTTGAGGGAGAGGCCATTGAATGCCATGCCATACATATAGTATCTTGGCTATAAGTTGTTCAGAAGTAAATAAAAAAGTAGTACAGTACAGTGGAGAAGGAGGCCTTAGCCATTAAGGGGGAACTGGACACTCTGAGATATTACCCTGCAAGATATTACCCAGCCTTGGAGATGAATCATATAGAAAATTGCAATGGATGCATCACATGAAGGACAGTAATGCAAGCATTAAAATGATCCTTTTTTTTCATATCATTGGAATATTAACCAGCCTCGGCCACGCCCTTCCCAGGTGTGGACTATTGGGGATCCTCAGGTCAGCTTCGAAGCTTTTGAAACGAAGCACACGGCATGAAAGCCATAAACGACATACAAACGAGACCTGGGGTTCTTCACCATAATACTGTTGCCTGACTTCCTTACTGATAAAGACATTCAAACTCTGGCCCAAGCATTCGTTATGTCATGTTTAGATTATTGTAATTCCCTCTTTATATATCTGCCATAAAAATCTATTTAATACTTTATAAAGCAGTAGATGCTTTATAGACTTTAAAAAAATGCTCCACAGAAAACCTGTTAAATGCAGCTAAACTTCTCCTAAATCAAACCTTAAACCAAAGTCTAATCTTAACATTAAACTTTTAATCTAATCCTAATTCGAACCTAAATTTTGTTGGTAATCCAGTGAGGTTCACCAAAAAGCTTGTTAATAATAAAGCATATGTCAGTAATCTGTTTGGGACCATCAAAATCGAGTGTGACCAAATAAGATTTAATTTTGAGAGTCTCCTGCAGATGCTTTGTAGATTCCCATAGTGATTAAAGGATCACTAAATAATTGAGGGGGGATTTTCACAATAAAGCATTTGCAATTGACACTGGCATGGTAATATGAGAAGATGAGCAAAAGCATGTTCTGCATAGGTTTGTTTAACTACATAAAAGAAAAATAGGACATGTCCATATAAAATTAAACTCAGGGGTTTGTTTGTTTAAAACAATATGTTTGGTAAATAATACTGATTCAGTCGTGAAAACAGATGATGGACCTCCCCTAAGCAGAGAATGTTACAGGTGGGTCTGACTGTCTCTTAAACATGAAGGATCTCCAACTCACCGAGGATCAGCACTGGGCCTCCCTCTGCTGGCCTGAGTTGGTCTGACCCAGTTCCTGACTTATATAATACAATGGCAAATAGGTAATCAATACATTAATTAAAATATTTTATTCATATTGTGAAAACATGAATTTTTAGTCAGGAAGTGAAAAAGGAGCTCAGCCACATAGTAGAAAAATCTCCTGGCCCATCTAAAGCAAGCAGCCAGACAGCCTGAACCCACAGTCAGCAGCAGCAGCACTGGCAAGTGCTGCATTATATTGGCAGTATAGAAACCTGCCCATGGTCCCACTGACTTCTCAGTGAGCCACCAAAATAACATAGAAATAATAACGTAGAAATAATAACTGCTAACTTTCTGGTTATTTGCTATAGAATGTGTATTCATTTGCCCTGTGCACATTTATTATGTGTTTTGTATTTAGATGTAGGCTGTTTTATTCACTTTTATACATACACTCTTGGTATAGGAGGGACAGTGCACAGTAAAACGACAATAAAGGGATCTGTCCGTGTTTTGTTTTGGGTTTTCATGTGCTTCCCTGGTCTCTTGTTTGTGTTTAGCCACGCCCATGTTCCCACCTAGCACATCTGCCCCTTGTTTCCTTAGTCTCCTCCCTTGTCAGGTGTTGCTCGTTTGTGTCTCTTTTTACCCTCCTGTGTTTGTCCCAGTTTTTGTCTGTTCACTGTTGTATTTCTGTTGATACTGTTGCGGCCATGGTTAAGACCCCTGTTATTGTTCTGTGTTTTGTTTTCATAAGTCTTCGTTTGTTTCCTTAGTCTGTAGTTCTTTGTAGTAGTTCACCTTAAACTCCTGGAAAATACTGCTAGCCTTCGCCTGCTTCCAAACACCCCGGAATCGTTACACTTAATCTTGTTATTAATTTTGTTCTCTATTACATATATCTGCTTGCTAACCCCCTGCTGGCTCCCCCAGCTTTCAGTCCTCTGCTTATCCCCAAAGCAGTATCGTATCATGCTAGAAGTGTTGCCTAAGTAACTAAATTTTCTTTGGGCCAGAATAACCTTCATGTGTGGAACCTTGAAAAATAAATGTAGAAAAATCAAGTTCCCTTTGTAGTTCTTGTCATGGACACACAACTCCTAGCAAAAAAAATTGTTTAGCGTTGCTTATCCTAGTTTAGTTAATTAGTGAACTTTTTATTGAAAGCCTCTCTAGGCCACTAAATGTGGTTCCTCTTTTTGGTTCTATTAAGCATCTTTTTTAATTGTATCACACTAAAAATATGTTAAATACGTATACTTGGACACTTTTACTGCATGAGTAAACCCAACATTGGCATTCAGAAATGATGCTCAAGGCATATATCCGACAGTTATTTATCCACTGTCAGTGAGTTCCTGTCTATATTAACACTTTAGCACAGTTATTTTACTATATTATTCACTGAGCAATGTGGAAAATAGGTTTGACATGGAGTGTGTGACTTAGAGGAAGTTCCCCTGAGAATTAAACGCACCTTCAGGGGCATGTTTTCGTTTGCTGGCCAATGGCTGGGGTAGAGACCACACACAAGAAGATGGAGGACGCCATGTTTGGAGGACTAAAATGCATCAAAATCACTTTGCATTTCCTCTGTAACATATCAGTTCAATAAAGCCTTGATGTCACTTTCAGTCCATTTGTGTGTGTTTTTTCTGTTTTTTAACACTAAGAGCATGGCTAACACTTCACACAGATTATTTAAAAATCAAGGATGTAGTCCCCATACACTAACGTCTGGACCAATCACCATTTACTTACATCACTTATGGTTCCCCTGGTACAGTATCTACCCTATAGGAGAAACTAAAACATTTTCTTTAAACAGCATTCTAAAATATATAATCATCCTCAGTTCCTGCTGATGCACAAAAGAGGGAACTTCCTCCAGCGGTTGGATTGAAGGTGCCTAATGATTTTCTCTGATAGCTCTGTACTAGAAAGAGCTTTCTGCCAATAATCAAGGCCCTTAGGGCATAAAACTGTTACAGTGGCATCTAGTTTGAATGAGAGAATGTATAAATTGCCTCCACATTCTTCTTAACTTAATAACAATCAAAACCTGTTTGGTGTGTGTGTTATTACCTTTATACCTTTCCTCCATATGTTTGCCAATACCATTTTCTGTGAAAATCTTACCATGATGTTGTAGTTTAGAGATCAATGAATCAACAAAATATTTTGAAAAATGTGCACTATGGTGAGATAAAGTTGACAGAAATGTTGTGGTTTATGTAAAATGCATAAACATTTTAAAAAGGAAATATTTAAACACTCATGGGACAAATACAGATATCCACTTTAGTTTCTCTCTTTCTTTCTTTCTCTCTCTCTCTCTCTCTCTCTCTCTGAATTTGAATTGGGGTGAAAATGACCTTAGACACACTCACTTAACCTGACAATTAACAGCTAAGTTAAATGAGGCGCTTTAGAGCAAAGAAATCACCAGACTGTGCTGGACACCACCACACCCCTGTTCTACAGGCAGCTCCATATCTTTCTGTACCCTTGGTAAAGGTTGTTTTTTGTTGTGGTTAATTATCTGGTCTTGTGTGAAAACATTTAATTGAAAAAAAACTATATTTTTTACAAGACCATGTGTCACAATTCTTGACACCCACAGAAATTTTGAACAAACGTAACTGATATGTGTTCCCATTTATAGTACTTGTGTGGTGGAGCTGGTTTGTTTAGAGTATGCATTCAAACACATCCCCGCACACCCACACACACACACACACACACCAGGGCAAAGCAGAGACTTTTATAAGCGCAGGTGCACAAACATGCCCTCTTGTTGCCACAACATAATAAGCAAAACATTTTGTTGACAGTGTGTGTCTGTGTGTGTGTGTGTGTTTGTGTGTGTGGAGAGGAGGGGAGGTTGTAACATTTTTGCCAACAGGGGAGGTGGGAGGTTGATTTATAAATTGGTAGGTAAAAACTGCCTTTTGTTTCACACATGAATCTGTTTTGTTAAGGAACTTTTTAAAGTCCAGGAACTCTTAAGCTATGACCTATTCTTCTTGTTTTACATGAGTATGAATATCAGGTGACACATACACTAAATTCCTTTAGTCATCATCCACACAGAGAAGATCAGAGAACATGCGTATGAAAGCAGACAAAAGTTCATTGACTTTTATCAATCAGACAATAGCTATAAAAACGGAATACCTTGCACAAAACACCAAATGCAGGGGTGTCAACAATGGATATGGTTTCTGGTTAAAAAAATATTGTTTTGATTTTTAAAGAGTTCTGGTTCTCTTAGACTTACTCAATTTACTACAATTAAAGGTTGGAATTTACTTCATACTTATACTGTAAAATTGAGCTAATGGACCCCTGACACTTTTAATGACCACTGTTACTGATCTTTGCTTAATTAACAATAATCATGAAACTGTTTGTTTATTTGTTTTAGTGTTCAATGTATTCCAGGTATATAAACAACCCTGTATAATGCAACACACTATGTACTGAAAGCAATCATGAAAAACCTGTTTATATTTATACATAAGGGTTTAATAAGAGGCTTGCTGCAGGTGGAAAGATATTTCTAGGAAAATGTATACTGTACTGTACTTCTATCATATACACTCTCAGACCACTTTATTAGGAACACCTTGCATTTACTCTTGATTTGATCACATAATGTAGTCTTTTCCCTGGTAAAATGGTTGGGACTTCCACAGGACCACCACTGGTCAACTCATTATTGATTCCATGTTTTGTTGTCAGTTCCTTTAGTTTCACCTGTATGATCGAAGGTGCCTGACATGTCTTGTCTGATTATCTGCATCTGGTGAAGTGAAAAATTGGGGCAAATGGAGTACTCTTGCCCCAAAAGAAGAACAGGAGAATATACTTGAACGTTCTAGTTGAGCTGGTTTGTTCAGAGGACTCTCCAACACACACATACATTTGCAAACTTTGACCTTTTACATGTGCATTTTTTCTTAAAATTGTCAGATATGGGTCATCGCCTTGAAAGACAGTCTGTTTCAAGACACGTTTACCTGACTGAATTGTTCATTTTTTAAAGATTTTTCTATTGATTTCTAGTATTAGACTCAGTAAAGAAGCAAAATTTTGGCACTTGTCTGATGTACTGCATCTGGAATGAGTGGAAAATTGTGTAAAATAGATTCTTCACCAAACTCTCAATAAAAGATTCATTGTCTCCTCTTTTAGTGACACTTACTGAGACGGAAGTAAAGGTATTCTTGTATTCTTACTGGAAGAAAGACATCTGAGTTCAGTTCAAACCAGTTGAACAGAGCAAGGTGGAATGAAGAATTACTTGTTTAGTTATAATATGTATGTACCCTGCTTGTTTCCTCATAATTCTGAAGGTAACATGCTTAAAGCCTTTTACATTTGGGTGTTTTACTGTCAGTCATCTGTTTTGGTTTAAAAAACATAATGTTTCATATGCTTGCTAAACAAAATAAAAAACCAAAGACACAGTACACTGGAGTGATACCCCTCAAGGGTGTGTCTTTAGTCTAAGTCATGGTTTGTTTAAACAGCTGGTTTTAGACAGCCTGATACTTATTCTGAATGCATTTATTTATTTATTTATTTAGTGGTAGTTAGATGTGATAAATAGATAATTGAGACATTCTGAAATGGAAAAAAGAAGAAAAATGAGACAAAAAATTTTAACAATTATTATTTCTTTATAAACCTTACACTCATTTTACACTACAACATTTTTGGAGCAATAAAATAGACAAACTACACCTGTTAGCCAAAAGCTATTATAGGACTGTTTATTTTTAACAGTGGAGAAATTTGTCTAATCCAATAAAAATCACTCTTTTATCACATGATATTTACTTTAGATTACTTTCAGCGTTGTTACAATAAATCATTAGACCACATGTTAAGGGGTGTGGAAGATTTCACTGATCCAACATCAGGCTTTTTGATTTGGAGAATTTGGATGTACATGTGCATACAAGGCATGATTGTGAATGTGTGTATGCAGATACATAAGTCTACATTGTATAAGTGTGTATGGGTCTATATGTACTGTAATATATTTAATATATTATATTATATTCTGAAATATATGTTCACATATATAATTGAACTAAACTGAAAGAGAGAGAGCGAGAGAGAGAGAGAGAAAAGAGAGCGCTAGAGAGGTGGGTGTGTCTCAGGTGCTGACGAGAGTCTATGTAAGGCTGTAAACCTGAAAGACAGTTTTAGTCTGAATGACGATGGAGATGGTCAGGACTCTGAGTGTGGTGCTCATTGTTGGCCTCCTAGCCAAAGGTAAGTTTATCAGCTGTTTATTTGGCTACTTAACACAGACTATTTATACACTTCAAAGTGGTTGCAAACAGAACTCACGCAACTAGATCATGTACAGAAAAAAAATCAAGTTTTAAAAATCCAGAATTATCCAGTGTTTGTTTCATTAAACACCATACAGACGGGGTTCAGCTTAAGTAAACAGATATTAAACTGTAAATTACCACTCAGCCTAAATCATTACTTTATGCAGTTACTATAAAATACTTTAGCTGGTTTTATACAAATCATATAAATACTAGTTTTAGTTCAGAAATACAGAAGAAATATTTACATCATGTCAAAATTCAAAAGCACTTTAAATTGTCTCCTGCTCTCTTCCACTTTTCACAGTTTATCCTTATTAGTTCAGTTTAATCTGGAAATTATGAAAACTATGAAATCAAACACATGAACTACAGTGGTTTATTCTGGCTAAATGTAAAGAAACAGGACAAGATTCATTTTCCATATCACAGAAACAAATGACTAAAATGTATAAAAAGAACTATGATGGGGTTCCTTATGCAGAAGACTGTAATATGTCTATGTTGTCCCTCAGTATTGTCCATTCCTTCAAAATCATGAGATCAAGGCTAGTTTAACCTTTGATGGAGTTGAATTAAAGATGTTAAATGTTGGCTACAATTTTTATTACTATTTTATAAAATGTATTTCCAAGTGTATTGTCCAGTTTTGTTAACCCACATTATTTCCTAAAACTTTACCAGCTTTCATTTCTTCATTACTTTACTCATGAACATCCACCAAACCATATTTGCTCCTACTGTTGGTTTAGACCATACTAAAGTATGTCTGAAAGCGATCACTGTAATGTCCAGTCAGGTTAGTGGGAGTCGCCAATAAAGAACATTACCTTTGTTTCAAAATGCTTCCTGGTCTTGCCGCTCACTGGGAAATTCAGTGCATGAATACACCCATCATGGGCATTCAGACATTATGCAAAAGGCATTAATTCAGCTTACAGCTATGTACCAACTGTCAGTGAGTACCTGTCCATATTACTGAGATACACACACATATCCGGACAATTACTCACCTCAAAATAATACTTTTTGATAAGATCAAACAAACACTGTATAGCAGATCTAGTCTTGATTTACATTTTTTACACCATTTAAAAACTACGGCCTTTCCGGTTTTGTGAACATTTATGATGAATATGTACAAAGTTAGTTTAAGGCTTTTTTCCCCTGTACATTTATAGCCACAGACATAGGGATTTCTCAGTGGTTATGATATTGTTCCTGTCACATTATTCAATTCAAACATCATTTACCTTTTCTACTGCGTGACATTTCATAAACACAAACAGAAATAGTGCTTTATTTTCTCTAAGAGCTCTGTACTCGGAAGAGCTTTCTGCCATTAGTCAAGGCCCTCAAGGTGTAAAACTGTTCCAGAGGTGTCTGGCTTGAGTAAGAGAATGTGGCCGTCCTCCACATTCTTAAACCTTAACCTGCTTAAAATAACAATCAAAACCTGTTTGGTGTGTAAGTCTCATTACCTTCATACCTTTTCTACGCAAGTTTGCCAACATCATTGTTCTGTGAAAATCTCACCATGACGTTATATCTTAGAGGTCAATGAATCTTGTTTTGTTTGTGTGTGTCTGTTGGAGATTTTTTTTGGGTTCTTTTTAGGAACAGTAGCATTTACCCAAACCATCTAGTTGAGCTGGTTTGTTCTGAGCAAACACCCACCAACTCCCCACGCACATATGCACACATACACACACACACACACACACACACACACACACACATCTATACACTTTTATCGTTAATACATCCATTATTCATCTTCCTCTCTTTTGAAACTTTTTTGACAAAAATCTCAGTGCACATTCCACATTGCATTTATAATGCTATTTAATGTTATTTACTGTTGTTTTTTTGTTTTTCATGATTAGAAAAGGAATGGTCCAAAAGTACCATTATTTACCATAATTACCCACATTTATCATTTTCTATAGTGACAATATGCTAAATCTGCATCTGTAAAGCTGGATCTCTCTCTCTCTCTCTCTCTCTCTCTCTCTCTCTCTCTCTATCTATCTATCTATCTCTTTTTCTCTCTCTCAGACTCTCTCTGACTTTGATTCTCTCTCCTCCTCTCTCCCTCCTTCTCTCTCTCAGACACACACACACAATCTCTCTCTGGTAATTTGAATTGGTGCATAGATTAGCTGATTTACTGCACACACACAGAGCATACACAAACTCACACCAGAAATACATATGTGCTCATATGTGCTCTTTGACCTTTCAAACGGGCATTTGTCAGAAAATTGATAGATTGAGGTCACTGCTTTGAAATGACCCATTTTCAGATGACTCATTTTGTCTGTGGGCTCAGGTTTGGCTAATATGTGGCTACCAAGACAAAAAAAAGCCCAGGAACACACAAATGAATGCAGACAAAATTTCTATGAATTTCATATATCAGACAAAAGCTATATATATATATATATATATATATATATATACAGTATAGAAAAGTCTATAGGCTATAGAAATGCACAAGACACTACTGAACCTTTAACTGAAACTGCAAATTAAAGTCAGATGAGAAAAATTGATAAAATAAATAGAATTATTACTCTATATGGAAACTGGTTACTTCCTCTTAAAGGTACCAACAATGCAATTAAACAAAATGTAAAATTAAAACTTAACGCCTACACCCAAGGGAAGGTAGCCTATACCTATACCCTATATCTTACTTTTTAAAAATCAACTGTGTTTGTTTTCTTAATGTGTACAAGAGCTAGCTGTCCATTGTTTCAGTATAACATGTCATCAATCAAAAGTACTGCAAATAACTTTATATTATTAAAAAACAATGTTCCAATATAGCAAATAATGATGCATATGTTTTGGAAAACCAGACTCTATAGAGAAAGTTCTCTCTAACAAAAGCTTTGGTTTGGTTATTGAACCTGAGATCTAATTACAAAGACAAAGCACTCAGTTAGATGAGGGTATGGGAACTTCCCCCTTCAGAGTCAGTGTGTGATGATAATACCCATGATGATTTTCCTGTCTGTGTGAATGTTACTGACTGAGCATTAACTTTGCTTTTTTGTTTCAGGTTGCCACTCACAGTCGGGCGGTAAGTTATTTCTTATGTTTAGGAAATATTATAGAACAATGATTAAATATTAATTCAGTAAACCAATACACAATGCACTCCCCTTATAATTAAAAGCACATTTTTTGTAAAAAATATCATTTTTGTGTGTTCCTCAGTTTGATTTATCACCCTATCACACTAACTTGTTTTGTTTATAAATGATCATTACCATTCCCTTACCATTGCTTCAAATGACATCATACAGAGGAAATGATTTAATCTGAGACTTTGGAGAACAGACAGAACAAGCAGAGCAACTTTTGAGAACATGCAGGCTCTAACATTTTACAAAACAATTTTATTAGACCCTTTTTTATGTTAAATGGGAGTCGTCAAGCTTCAGCTTACCACCCCATCATGCCAAATAAACAGGGAAAAGGTTAAAGTTAAAAATGTTTAATTATTAAGATGTTTATTATATATAAAATATATTTATATACAATATATGCAAACGCATGTATGTTAGGTTAGGATCTTGGACTACATGGATATTAGCGGTCATTTTCAGTAATTTCCCTCCTCGTCACATACCACTCTGTCACATTTATTAGTGTGACAGGGTAGAAAAGGTGGTACTACTTCTAATCTGAATGGAAAAATTAAATGAATGCTCATTTCCTCACTCAGCCATCTCTTTCTTTCTTTCTTTGTTTCACCCACTCCCTTATTTTCTCTCTCACTATTTCTTTCTTTCACCCACATCCATCACTCATCTTGTTCCTGCAGTCACTCTCTTTTTATCCACCAACACTCACTCACTCACTTACTCACACTCACTCACTCGCTCACTCACTCACTCACTCACACACTCAGTCACTGTCATTGTCTTTGACTCATCCATTCAATATCTTATTCACTCACATTCACTCACTTACTCTCTCTTTCACTCACTCTTTTGTGGTTTTTGGAGGATATATATATATATATGTCCTATGTTCTAGGAGGTCATTTGTAATTGAAACAAATAGAAATTGCATCAGGAATGTACTGAAATCTAAAGCATAAGGATAAATTACCCACCTAACTCCAATGTTTCTCTTTTCCCTCTGTCAGTGTGTGGTTTGGCTTCTCTAAATACCAAGATAGTGGGTGGAGAGAATGCCTCTCCTGGTTCTTGGCCTTGGCAAGTCAGCCTGCAAATTAATGGCTTCCATTTCTGCGGTGGATCCCTCATCAGCTCTGGCTGGGTTTTAACAGCAGCCCACTGCTTTGGAAGGTGCCACACAGAATACAAATTATGAAGCATTCAGAAGAGGATGATATTTATATTTACAGCATTTAGCAGACATGCTTATTCAGAGCGACGTACAACAGTGCTTGGTAGCCCATGTCTGTTCTATCTAGAATCAACAGCTGTCATCCTACTAAGATACCACTTTAAGTTACACACATAACAAAACCTTGCCAACCCTGTTTTAGGTTAACAGAGTAAACAATAAACAATAAATATGATGGTTAGTTAGTCTCCTAGATACTACTTGAAGAGGTGCATTGTGAGGTGTTGTTTGAAGACAGCAAGGGACTCAGATGCTCTAATTCAAGAGGAAGTTTGTTCCACTATTGGGGAGCCAGAACAGAAAGGAGTCTTAATGCATGTCTTCCTCTTCTTTTGATATAAATGTCTCTGCTCTTTTTTCAGTTACACTGCTTCACAAGTAACCGTGTATCTGGGTATGCAGTCACTGCAATCAAGTAACCCAAATTCAGTGTCCAGATCTATTACAAAAGTCATCATAAATCCCAACCACAGTTCAGTCACAAATGACAATGACCTTGCCCTGCTGCAGCTGAGCTCTAGTGTGCCTCTCTCACCATACATTACTCCTGTTTGCCTGGCTGCACCTGGAAGCACGTTCAACAATGGCACTCTGATTTGGGTCACTGGCTGGGGGAACACTGCCTCTGGAGGTGAGAAATGAAGGATTTAATTAGTAGTTAAAGCCCCTATGTATCTTGGCAAACTGAACACAATCAAAGTTATAGCCTTTGCATCGTCTGATAGGGAGGGTGTTTTTTCATGGTCAGTTTGGTCATATCATAGTAAACTAGTGTGGATCCAAGGTCAACATTCTTACTCTTATAAATTGTGTTGATTTTTGGCTTTTATTCATGATTTTGCATGTATTTCCCACTTGTAGGATTGCTACTTTTTAAATGAGGTGTGGCTGAGCACACAGCTGGTGCTTTGTGTAAGAGGTGGTTACACATTGCTGTTTTAAGGCAGTCAAGTGATATTGCACGTTTGACAGACAAAGAACAAATCTAAAGACAGTGGCATATTACTAAACCATACTTAAGCAGTGTGTTTTATTAACGTGCAGGTGCACAATGCTTGTTACAGACATAGATATGTGCTCAAAGACCAGTAATGGCACTCAAAGGTCCATTGCATGAACTGTGCTCCTCCCATGAATGATTTTTCCCCTTTTCCCAACAAAAATCAATCGGATTTGAAAGTGACTATTTGTCATTGTGAACACACTCAAGCACCACAACGAAATGCAACCACTGCATTTAACCCATCACATGTGCACACGTGGAGCTGCGGGCAGTTATCAACAGTACCCGGGGAACAGTGTAGCGGGACAGTACCTTGCTCAAGGGTACCTCAGTAGTGCCCGGGACTCGAACCTGAGACCTTCAGGTCTCAAAGGCAGTGTCCTAACCACTAGGTGGTTTAAAACAAGTGTATTGCAGCCCTTAGATGCATGTCCGTGTCTTTCAGACCTGATGCCAAAGTGGAGCATGATTTTCTGTTTTTTTTAAATAAAAAGTTTAACCCCTGTTGTTTCTGACGTGGAAAAGTTTTCTCTATATCAGTAAATATTTGGATATGTGTGTTATTCTCCTCAAAGGGGTTTCCTGTTGTTGTTGGGTTTTTTTGTCTGACACCAACACATGTATATCTTGTAAATAATGACTGTTATGACTGGAAATTAAATAAACAAAATGGCGATCTACTGTTTCCCAAAGTACTGTACCAAGTACAGTTTTAATGAGGATGATGCCTTGGCACACTGGCTGTAAACTGTACTAGAAACATATTGACCTTTCTGAAGATTTTCAGGTTGTGTCAACTAGTAAGATCTAATCTCACTGGGTGGATTTTTAGGAACAGGACTTGCCTTTGTAAGAAAGAGATTATTTGAAAGATTATTATAGCACAAATTAAATTTAATTAAACACAATTATCCTTCAAAGTATTGGGATTACAGTAATTATTTCTGTCAAATGTTACATTACAATGAGTTAAATGATCATAACTGTGTATTTCCTCAGTAAGTCTCCCTTCTCCTGGAACCCTTCAGGAAGTACAAATCCCCATCATTGGAAACAGGCAATGTAACTGCTTTTATGGAGTTGGAACTATCACAAACAATATGATGTGTGCTGGATTGTTGGCTGGAGGCAAAGACTCCTGTCAGGTAATCTCTTTTCAAAGTTTTCACTTCCTGTACTGTGTCTTAAACAAATTATGGATTTTAAATCTAAATGTATAGTATCTATCTTTCCCTCACAGGGTGACTCTGGGGGCCCACTGGTCGTTAAACAGGGCGGTGTTTGGGTCCAGGCTGGCATTGTGAGCTTTGGTTATGGCTGTGCTCAGCCAGATTTCCCTGGTGTCTATACCAGAGTATCTCAGTACCAGAACTGGATCAACCAGCAAATCTCCAGCAACCAGCCCGGATTTGTCACATACACTTCCACTGGCACCGACTCGGACCTGAGTGTGTCCTGTCCTGGCCTGCCCGCAGTTACCACTACCACTGCGACCACTACTGTTGCACGTAAGATTGTTTTCTTTTAACTGTGCCTAGAGAAGTCCTCTATGTCCAGAACACCATCAGAAGGAATTTAAGGCCCAATTTTAAGGAAAATTAATTATTTTTCACTTCTGGTTTCACTCTAGCTGTGGTGTGTGGAAGTGCCACACTAAATACCATTTCAGGAGGGGGGAACTCATTGGCATCTGCAGGTGTGTGGCCATGGATGGCCAGCCTGCAACGTAACGGGACACATATCTGTGGAGGAACACTAGTAGCAAAGCAGTTTGTCTTGAGCTCTGCTGACTGCCTCTCCAGGTAAAAACTACAGAATTAGGAAAATGACATTTACAAATAAGTCAGGATTAAAAACCATATCCATGTTCTTTACCCTGTCCTCCAGCTTCACCAGTGCTTCTGCCTGGACTGTAGTCCTGGGCAGCCTCACACAGAATGCCTCCGACCCCAACAAGGTCTCTTTCAGTGTGGCTAACATCTCACTGAGCAATGGTGCAAGTAATAACATAGCGTTGCTGCAGCTCTCTAGCCAACCAACACTTTCAAACTACATTCAGCCCATATGTGTGGACCAGGGGGACAACAGTTTCACCATCAACTCTCAGTGCTGGGCAGCTGGCTGGGGCTCAGGAGGAGGAGGTACATCTTTATTTGTGTGTGTGGGTGTGTTCTGGTTGTAACATTTTGATAAGCTGTATCATGTGCAAAGCCACTGTAGAAGATTCAGTATACACACGTATGATATGAGTTTTAACTGAATAAATGTATTATTGCGCTTAGTTATTATAGAGTGCTGTTGACTGAATAATCTTTGGTCATTATGTTGCTAAAATCTGTGGAACCTTGCAAAATCCTGTAGCTCCAGAAGTTTTTATATTTTTGCCCATGGAGCTAAACATCATCACATTTTTTGTATATTATTTTATACAAATTATTATATTTGTATTTTAAGTATATTATAAGACTCTCCAACTGCTTACTTTTCACTGGATTTTGGGTTAACTTTGCAATATATATTTGTTGATGCTGAATATTTAATATTAATTAAATTAATATTTTTTTAGGTCAAACAAAGAATCACTTTACAGTTTTCAGAGCTCAATAAATATAGATTCAGAGCTGGAAAACCCAGTTCTTAAAGATATTCTAACTGTGTTTATTATAACTTTATTTAAAATTCTTTGAAACTGTGGGAAAGTGGTAGTACTCATGGTAGATAGATAGAAATTTAAAGATGTTATTTTATTTCATCATTTAATAACATTTTAATAACTCACTTTGGTACTTTTCACTCTTTGTAATTTTAGGTTGTCTTTCAATTTTCAACATGATCAACTAGTAGCATTAGAAAACAATAAAGCTAATGAAAAGCGTGTTATTGCAAACTTGTTTGCAAAATAGGGGTTATGTCACGTATGTTGTTGGATTGTTGATAGGAAGTAAGTGCGAGCACCTTGAAATTTAAGTATTTATTTAATAAACAATAAAACTTAACATAAACTAAGGAAACAAACAAAGCTAGACTAGGGCAGGAGATCAACAGAAACACGGCAGGAAAATGGGGTAGCATAAAACAGTTCTCAGATGACACATGCAGGCACGCACTACAAACACATAGGGACACAAACACAAGAACCGACCAGGACTAGAACAAACACAAGAGACTAAATAGGGTACTAAACGATGAACACCTGAGGCCGAGACAAGGCGGGGCTAAGTCAAAACAAAACACAAGACAGGGAGCACATAGGAAGACATGAAACGTAATGATGACAAGAAGACGAGACGTTACAGGTTATTTAAGAAAGCAAGTATGTATTTAGGCCTTTCTCAAAACAAATGACACTTACAGCAGTAGCAAAGTACATAATCATCCATTAAAAAACAACCAACTAAACACAGCCACACTCATAAAACTCTGAAGACCACAGAATAATATCACTTAGCCGACCTGGAAAGAGTCCTCAGTCATGGGGGCTCCAGGGAGCTTACTGTGGTCTAGTGTCACTTAGCCAATCCATTTACATTTATTCATTTGGCTGATGCTTTTATCCAATGCGACTTCCAAGACGTGAAGCAGTGTAGTGGGACGGTACCTTGCTCAGTAGTGCCTGGGGCAGGACTTGAACCTGCGACCTTGCATCCAAAGGGCAATGTCCTAACCACTAGGCCACCGCTGCCCAAGCCAATATTCAAAGAACATTTCATGCCACAAGTGTAATCGTTCTAGACTTAGCTGTTGCCTTTAAGAACCCTTGGAGAACTACTTTTGGAAAGTTTGCCTGTCATTTATTTTAAATAATAACAAACAGTTATTAACAGTTTAACAGCTGAACATTTGTCAATTTTGTCATATTGTATTTTGTGTTTCAGGATACCCAGAGAATGCAGTAAAATCACTGTTACATAAACTGGATGTCATCGGGTCATATCATCTTGAAGTTTTGATCTTGTTCTTGCTCTTCTAATTTGTTATTTTCTCTCTCTCTTTGTTGTAGTTCAGCAAACTCTTCAGCAGTTTAACACTACTATTTTGAACTGTGGGAATGCATCATCATCTAACAGCAGCATCTGTACAGGAGTAATGCCTTTAGAACAGGTATTTTGAAACTCTTCAAAAACTCATTCTTACAAATGTAATTTAGAATTTAAAACCTGCGTTCAATCTATACTGTATATATACGTATATATATATATATATATATATATATACAATTTATCAAATAGTCTATATCTTATAATAGCAGGTAACTACCACCCAGGGAAATTGTTGATTTATTCCCACATATGAACATGCATTTTTTTTTTACCTTCTTTAATACAGTGTATTTACTTAAGTAATTTACTTAAACAGATGCTATATTCTTCTGTGAAAAGTTAGTGCCCCTTTGGCCTCAGAAGCTACTTTTCCCCCTTTAGCATAAATATTGTTTTGTAGGTGTTTAGCTTAATCGTCAACCAGAATCTGACACTGGTTTGCTAAATATTTTGCTCAGTCACCCTGCAAAATTCCTTCAGTTGAGTTCGAGATACTGAAGGGTTTGTACTGCCTTTTTCAAATCCCACATAATTTAAACATGCTGCAAAAAAATAAAAGTAAGAGTAAAAGTAAGAGGGGAGGTTCTAATCAATGGCACCTTAACTGGAACCCCTAAGTTATAATCTTATGTATTTGTAGGTGTGATAAATGTAAGGGGATTTTAAGAAGGTTTTTTCACATGACCATATAGATTAGATTTCTTAGCATTTATTTCAGTTAAAAACCAGGCTGCTTGCCTTTACTTTGGTTTTAAAGTCATCAAGAAGATATATTGTATTTCTTAAACTTACTCAATTACTATATAAATAAATTGTTTTTTGGCACCATCCTTTCCATTTTTCACTTCATTTTCACAAGTCCACCAAGTCCATCATCTAAATTCTGTAATCTTTTTTTTCTCACTCCCAGACTGATGCAGGAGGCCCTTTGATGTGCAAGATTGGACAATCATGGGTCCAGGCTTCAGTTTTGACTGTGGTCAGCAATAGTAGCACTAACACTAGCTCCAGCAAAAGCGTCAGGGTGGCTACTGCTTCAGGAAATGTTCAAGTCTTTACTAAAACTTCAGCCTACTCATCTTTTCTGCAGTCTGTAGTGGGCACCTTCCCTTCTAAAGCCACAAACACTTCCACCACAGTCAGTTCCATCAGCTCTATTGCCACTAAGTCATTGCACTCTGCCTTCACTCTCATTCTGCTCTCACTGGCTGTTCTTATTCAGATATTGAGTTAAGAATGTGCATGAAAGCTCTTATTAGTACTCAGGAAAATAAAGGATCAATCATTGTCTAAGAAGAAGTAGTAGATACATCTTTTAAAAAAGCTCTAAATGTACAGAATAACCATTTAAATATTCTTAATGCTATCTTGTATTTTTTTTTTAATGTAAAGCTGTCTAATCTGATACTTGAAGTAAATGCACTAATGTAATTCACTAGCATGCATTAATTAATGTAGATGTTTACATGCCAATTAAAAGCATGTAAGTAACATGCTTGTTCTGGGCAGGACCCACTGGGTTGAAATTTACTTAAAAAATGGTGTTCAAGTAAGCCAAAGAAGATTTACCTTACCTCTTTTCTCAGTAAAGGCTCATAATTTGAGGCCTGTGTTCTACTCTTGAAGTCAACTGTTTCATTTGTTTGTCTTTTTTAACTTATATTTCCATATAAACTAGAAGATTTTGAAGTGATTCTCAAAAAGAAATTTCTCTGTTTTTAAAATTACAATAGTGCACAGGGATTTTATAAAATCCAGATAAAATCAACTTCTTTCTCAGTACTGTAGACATAGGCATGTAATTTATACTAGCAAAAACAAGCTAAATGTGCATTAGGTACTGTATTTTAATAGTATTCTCTGGGACATGGACTTTCTGTGAACATTTTAAAATGTATTTCACTTTAAATGTATGGGACTTAAAATTGCACTTTTACTCAAGTACATTAAACTGCTACTTACTTTCTACTCCACTGTTGTTGTCAGTTATTTCCTCCTGAAAACATTTCCAAGTAAAGCTTCCCCAATAAACTGGTACATAAATCTAACCACCACAAAAACCTGGTGGTTTGTTTGTTTTAATTTAATTTTATATTATGGTAGAAAGGAGCCTGGTACATTTTAGGACACAGGGCATTTAGTGGTTTAAGTCTGCTCTCCATGTGGAAATTGGGGGACTAACCCACCTAGCAACAGGTCAACCAATTTTGTTCAGTAAGAGAACACTGTATGTCGAGTTATGTTCGGATTTTACACAAATCTGAAATCTAACAATATTAATTAGTATTGCACAAGTTTAAGCCTTTAACCTTTCTAATGCATTAGAAATTCCTGACTATTCCTGATACACTCCCTAAGCTAAGGAAGAAACCTTGGGAGGAACCAAGACTTAGGACAGAAACCTGTCCCCCTCTGGTCGAAACCGGATAAAATAACAAGGAGATACACCCCTTCTTAAAGACTGCACCATAAGCCAATCCGATGTCATCACGCAGAAGCAACATAAAACAGCCACAATGCAGGTTTGTCCTGACGATGCAGGCTGGTTGGCCATTGCCGTGAGATTTCTTTGCTCAGTGTGAGGGTGTGGGAAAAAACTCACTCCAAAACCATAAGAGCTGGAAACCCTAAACTGTTTTAATGTTCTCACACATAAGTCATTCTTTTCATTGCTACCACTGAGATTTGCTAAAGAACTTGTGGAGAAGGTCATTGTTTTTCTCTCGCCATCTAACATGGCAATAATAAGCTTTAGTCTAGGTCATGGGGCAGTCTAGTATATCAGGCATCCTTTTCAACAGGCTGTCAAAATCTGAAGAATAAAGAGAGGACAGTAAGTTATATGAATTATAAGGTATATCAATTTGTATATGCCTGTACATGGAAAAATAAGATATTCACTCTGTACTGTAGGCGGCAGCAACACGGCGCCCAGTCACAGCGCTCTAATAGAACTCGAAGAAGAAGCTGGAGCTTGTTGCCTGGACGACGCTTTTCAACTGCATCGTGAAATCTCACCAGAGATGATTTTAAGGCCAAGCTCATTTACTCTGTTTACTTTCTCCTTGTTTATTTGTTAGCTATGATCTTCTAGTTCACACATATGCCCAAGGATGGTGTAGCAAAATAACACGAACGTTTACAAGACGGGATACATGAATGTAATGACGATGGTATGTATGGTCACTACTAGCTAACCCAAGCTAGCAAGCAGCAGAGTATATTATTATCTAAATTTTTCTTTTTAAATGTCAGTTAAACGCCAAATAGTAATAGTTTACTAACCAGTCATGTGTCCGTACTACTGCTGAATAACACTGTTCTTTGTAATGCATCTGTTTTCCTGTTTTTCACAAAGCGAAGAAGATGTAAACAAATATCCTTAACCTTTACTGAATCTAAAGTAAACATTTTCACGTCTGTGAAATAATGACCCATTTTCTTATCCAAAAAACTGCTTGGGTACAAAAGTATTAGAACAAGAACCTACTAACTTTCTGAGTAACTTGTAGAACTGGAGTGGAACTTAGAGCATCCAGCAGGTTTGAGCATAGAAGTTCACTTGGCTCTATTCCATGCACATTCAGTCTGAAATGATAAACCTCAAAAGGCAGAAGTGTCACCACTTGCAAACTAGTACAGATACAGTACCCAATACAGAAAAAAAGATAAAATGTAGATTGAAAATCACCATGACTAATGTCAAGCATTGGCTAAAGAGGTATAAAGCCCCCACTGACCTAAACTATACATTCTCAAGATGTAAACCTTTTTGATGAGTTGGAGTGGTAATTTTGATCCAGAGCTAATTATCTGACCTTATTCATTTAATCTGCAATCAATTTCTTTCAACATTTCTCCAACATGTAGTGTGATTACTTCTCAGAATTGTACAAGCTGCAGCAAGGAGTGGGGAAACTCTCTGTTAACATCCTTGATATTAGGCTTTAGATATTAAAAGAAACTTTGAGTAACCCAATGTCTTTTGGATATTGCCCTCGGAGGACAAATATGATGATTATACATGCTGCTGTAGCTTGATTGTGTGTCTTGCTCTGTAATTTACTTGCTGACTATTCTACTTCTCAGGCAGTTCCCTTATGGGCTCTTTCCTTGCCGCTCCCTGCCATTGTCATGATCTCAATTGGACTCTATATGTTATTTCTTGCGGGTGTCTTGTGGTGTCATCATTGTCTCAAGGTAAGTATCCTTTTTTTAAGACATGTCTCATTCAGTCTTAGGCTCAAAAAAAGTGTGTGCAAAGCTACTTTGTGAGAACATCAGTTGTCAAAAGCTCTATAGAAATAAAACTGACTTGACCTGAAGTAATCTAGAAAAAAAAAAGCTTGTATACTGTTCCATAGATTAGTGCATAGCTGAAGTCTGTCATTTAAGGAGAAATACACAGTTCTGTATAAGTAATTATCATGGTATGTTTACACATGGTATGTGTAGCTGTATCTTCTTGGTGCATTGACCTGGTGTTTTCTGTTTGCAGGCCCAGTGTGATCCTCAGTGTACCAACTGCTGCCCAAGTGCTTCACCTCTTGAATATTGTCACATGTGTGCTCAGTCATGTGACTGCCGTCCACCATCCATGCACTCTTGCCTTGACTACTCCTGTCCCCCTTCAAATGTAAGAGCTTGGATTTTTGGAGAATTGTAAAATTTAAAGATCATAAAATGTACCTACACTTAGTAGCCTAGTAGTGCAAAACAGAGCTGGGTAGTAAAATGCCATACTTCTGCTCTTCACACTGAAAATGTTTGTCATTTTGCCATGAGACAACAAGCATTCTTGTTCCAAATCCTAGACTGTGGGTTGTAATTATTAAATTACACTCCATGTGGATGTTATTAAGATAAACACGTTATAATTAATCTGCAGTCCAAAAAAATAATTTGTAGTCAGTAATTGTCAGCTTCTTACACTCATTTCTGATTTATGCCACACTCACTTTTGGTTTGTAATTTAAAAGAAAGTATCATTCATAAAACAGCATTGAGATCTCTCAAGTGGTACATCTATCTAAGTGATGGCCCTGTCATTGGAAAAGCATAGGTTTAATATCTAGTAATGCCACAGCCATTTTTGGCTGGGAACCTAAAAGCATAAATGACTTCTTTGGGTGAGTAGGATGGCACTTTCTTTCAACTCATCAGCTCACATTTTAGAGCTTCTACAGGACCTGCACAACATTCTTCTGTTTTTATTTTTGTTTTTCAGTTCTACCTCAGTTTTATTATAAGTGACACTGATTTGAATGGCTGACTTTGACTTTCATTTATTGACATGTGTCTATCCATCCAGTGAACATTTTCATCAAATGTTTGATCTATGCAGTTTTTTTTTCATCTTTTCTAATGCAGTGTATGAAGTGGGACTGTACCTGTACCTGCCAACCCCCAGATTGTGACTCCATCAACTGCTTCTGCTTCGAGATCAAGTTTACATAGAGAGAAGAAGAAGAGTACAGGAATTAGTTTGTACTTACAAATGGAAAAATGTCTACATATTTTGTGTTGATATTTGGGTTTATAAATGTTTATGTGCCTCATTTTTTCAATTACTGTTGCAAACACCTCGCTGTCTCCTTTTATGTAACTGAGCATTGCATCACCTCTGACATGAGGCTAATCAACATTTTGAAAACCCTTTCTATCTCTGTTATTCACAAGCAGTTCAGTATTTACTATTATTGGATGTGCTGTTCTACCAAAGCTGAATTTTCAGCATTTATTTTTGCCTTTAAACTTTACAGCCTAGACGTCTAGAAGCCAATGCTACCACTGTGACTCCTTATCATATCCATTCTTTTTTGTCCCTTTGGCTGACCAGGTGGCTGATCTGGTGCTTACACAATGTAAACACATGGATGTTTTCATATACTTGGAAAAGGGTCAGTGTATGAAGCCTTATTTATTTTGTATGGTTAGCCAGGTTTTGTGTACTGTAATTACATAAAAAAAATCTAATTAATCTGTGTTCAGTCTTTATAGGTAATTTGTCAGTTTTATATTAAATATTTTTTTTATTTTTGTATTTTTATAGAGATGGACTTTGACAAAGAAATAAATATTTGATATTGTAAACATGTGCAGTCGTGTTTGTGTAAGAACCGATCACTTAGTGTTTAAATTGAGTAGTTCTAACATTTTATTGTGATTAGATAAGATTGAGAGTTGTTTGCATTATTGCTGGCCTTAGGATCTTTAGTCTTGCAAAAATCATTAAGTCCAAGTTAAAACATGGACTTAAGGAACGTGGACAATCCAATGCAACTTTTGACTTTTTGTTTTTCACTTGGGGGATGCTTTTTTTTTTTTTTACTATTTTACAGCTTCACAAATGATGCGGATGGCAGAAGCCCTAACTATTTCAGAAACAAACCATATACCAAACTTAGTTTGGATTCCCCATATAAGTGTTCATTTGGTTTTCTTTACGGTCATGTAAAAAATTAAGTACATTTCATGAAAATTGTTAATTATTTTTCAATATATTTAAACCAGCAAACACCAGTGCCTACAGTAAATATATACTCCAACAAATGACAAATAAAATTAACATTTTGTAGTCATTCAGGCACTTTAAAAAAGTAAGTATGCTGTAAAAAGAAATCTCTAAGAACCCTAGATTTTCATCAAAGGATGAGCTGTTAATTTCTGCAACTGGTGGTGTTAAAGTGTATATGTGACAAAAATAAGTAAATAAATCAACTGTAAGGCATGGAAACATGGTTTGGAACTGCTTTGCTGCCTCAGGGACTGCACAGCTTGGAGTCACCAGTTCAGCTATGCATTCTGCATCAAATCAAAGTGTTCAAAAATAGTTTGAAAGTTGATGTTGAGCTAGAAGTGAAGATTTCAACAGGACAATGATCTGAAGTAGTAAATCTACAGTACATCACTACTACAACACTAGTAAATCCATCAAGTAATGGCTCAAAAAGAAGAAAGCAGTGTTATTAAACCTTGTTGAAATGTTGTATGGGAATTGAAAATGGCAGTATAGGCAAGAAATCCCTCAAACATCTTGAACTCTTAAGGAGTTTGTCATACAAGAATGTTCAAAAATTTGATGATGTCAGAGTAGTGAACATGTATGCAAACGACCTACAAGAAATAATTACTGCTTGTCATGATTGTTCGTGTTTTGGTTTTCTATGTGTTCCTTGGTCCCGTGTTTATGTTTATGCTCTGCCCCGCCTACGTCTCCACCTGCCACCTGATCCTCATGTCATGCCCCACTATGTTCAGGTGTTTGTCATTACATATTACTTTATAGTCTAGTGTGTTTGTATCTGCAGTTGTCAGTTCTCTGTTGTATTGCTGTTATATGTTAGCCATTAGACTTATGTGTAGCTGTTGTGTGAGACTCCTGTTTTTGTTAAATAAAACCTGTTAAGTATTGCAAGCCTGCACTTGCTTCCTACAACCCCAAACATTACACTGCTAAAGGGGGCAATATTAGCTTCTGAGGCCAAGAGTGTACTTTCACAGCAGAATATTCCATTTATCATTATCTTCATTGAATAAATGATTAATAAAGTTACTTTTTCTTGTAGTTTTTTGTGTAACACCTTTATTTGAAGGCACTGTATTCATTTCCTGTTCAAGTATGTTGAAAAAAAAAAACAACTCTTTCCATGGTATGCACATATTCTTCACATGACTGGAGCTCCTAGAGGCTAATCTGATCTGATCATTTTCAACTTTCATTCCCTGCATTGCTCTTAAGGAAGGGGAAACATGTAGCACTCAGCTTTGAAGTTAGCCTGTAGGCAGAGAAGGGGAAGAGAGAAAAAGGACAGCTTGTAGTTTCAGTTAAGAGATTTTTTTGTCTATTTCCACACTATATGTATTTTTGTAAACCTGTTCATTGAATATTGCCAGAATCAACATATTGGTTGACTCTGACTGAGCATAACTGTTATGTATCTTACTCTATGGTAAATGACATGTACCATACGGAAGTATATTCTATTGGTACTCATGACAAAAATGAAGAAAATTAAAGAAGCTTTAACAGACTGGGGATGTGTTTTATAGGTCTCAGGTTCGAGTCCCGGGCACTACTGAGGTACCCTTGAGCAAGGTACTGTCCCACTACACTGCTCCCCGGGTGCTGTTGATAGCTGCCCACTGCTCCATGTGTGCACGTGTGATGGGTTAAATGCAGAGGTCACATTTCGTTGTGGTGCTTGAGTATGTTCACAATGACAAAGATTCACCTTCACTTCATATAATGGATAATGAATACAATATTGAATTGTGTTCCCAAAACTTGAAATATTGAAAAATAAACATTCTGGTTTCTAGCTTGTAGTGTTTCGATGTACATTGTATAGGTAATTACTGAATAAAATAACATTTATTATTAGTGACCATTGATTGAACGAATGATTGTAAACACGCTAGTAAATGCGGAACTGTTTGTCCGACATTACGCGTCGGGGGAGGAATTTCTTCGTTGCGCTCAAGTTGGACTGTTATAAGACAGCTGACGTTTCGAGAGATAAAGGAAGAAAAAAGCTTTGTTAGTTGGCCGCTTAGCTTATTTGCTTATGCGTATGGCGTCCTAATGAAGCAGATGTTAGGCTCGTGGAAAGCGGTGTCTAACTTGATGTATTTTAGTGTACATTCTAGGTTCTTACTGAATTAAATGTATTATTAATGAGGATTCCTGTAAACACACCAGTAAATGCGGGACTGTTTATCTGACACTGGGCGTCGGGCGAGGGATTTCTTCAGTGTGCTGAAGTCGGACAGCCACTTGACAGCTGACTTTACAAAAGAAAAATCAAGAAAAAAGAGTAATAAAATCATTAAAGTTAACCGCTTAACTTATTTGCTTATGCATAATGCGTCCTAATGAAGCGGATGTTAGGTTCGTGGAAAGTGGCAGCATATAGCTGGGAGCCAGTTTCAGTTCAGCTGTGGTTAGTTGTAGTTTCTCTGCTTTCACTTCAGTATGGATCCCACAAACAGTATAAATGCTGATTCTGGAACAGCGACCAGCACTGAAGGTATGTTTTATATAGCGTTCTGATGTAAATTCTCATGAGTGCTGATGATTATGTCGTAGTTAGTATTCAGATGTTGTCTTGTAGGTTACTTGTTATTTGTGCTTATGCACCACCAGAGGTGGAAAACCAGAACAATACCACAGTATCATTCAAGTTACCCTGGAATAAAGTAATAGAATGAAACCAAATTATTGAAATGCCCTTTGTAAAACTTATTTATAATAATTTAAATAAAATGCAACAATAAAATCATTGCAGTGTCATTTTAACAGGGTCATATCATAGTAAAAGTGTCAGTTACATGTTGTAAACTAGGGGTGTAATAATGAATTGATTATGTATCGATGAATCGACCAAAAGCATGATACAATGTATCGATGTAATTCATAAAAAACAGTGTGTCCGTTCCACAATGATTTGACTTCATTTAACTGTGTGCAGTGTTTTGTACTGGGAAGCTGCTTTTGCTTATGAGTAGACCAATGCCTCACATTATATTTTGTTTGGATATTTAAGTTTATAGCGGATTGTGTAAAACTGCATCGCATCGTATCGCATTGCTGCAAATTTTGAGTAATTGAAATCAAATCATTGGCTAAAATAATCAATGTGTTATCAAATCATGATTAAACTTAAACTGATTTACACCTCTATTGTAAACATAATTGTTTAACAATAGAATTGTGTTAAACTATAATATGATCATAAATGTGTAGTGACTACTGTCAGTCTGCCAAAATGTGTGATTAACATCAGTGTAGTTGTTAGTGTATGTATGTGCTATCACTTTGGCTTCTCTGCATCCTCAGGCCGTTGCCGGCGCTTTAGAAACCAAACAGGGTTTTGGTAAGTGTAGTGTTCTCCTCATATGACTTAAAACTTCTCTTTGTTCTTTTTGTTCCTCAAGTGCGTCAAAGGAGTGGAGGAACTATCAAAAGGAAAACACATAGATAAATAATGTGTCTCCCTTTATGTCTCTGCATAGGTGGCTTGGTCTGTGTAATAACTATGCCTATGTGGTCATGCTGAGTGCTGCTCATGACATTTTAAAACAACAGGAATCTCAGAATGCCACAGTGTTCGTAAGTATACAGACTGGTGTGCATATTGGACACCTGCTTAGTGTTTTTTCTAAAATCATTTGCCACAGTAACATCCTTTACTATTTTGAGAAGGCTTTTAACTAGACATTGGAACATTGCATTCATTTGCAAGAACATTAGTAAGGGTCAGGTCAGGAACTGATATTGGACAATTAGTTCTGGATCACAAATGCCAACACCAACTCAACTTAGGCTAATATCTAGGTGCCATCTGGAGCATCCCTATCTATTAAAAAGGCTTTTGTGTCTGTGTCTGTAACTGCATCTAAAAGATTCTGAATTTATGAAATGTAAGGGGTGTCGATAGTTTTGGACATGTACTTGGTCTGTAGTGTCAGTGAACCCAGCTGTTACACACATTTGTTTTGAGTGGAATACAATGTGCCTGAATACAAACTCTCAACAATGTTAAGAAGTTTGATACACAAGGAGCAACAAAGAAATATGGAATTAGATTTAAAACTCTCTTTCATTCATGTTGCTAAGTGTCTCTCTCTGTTCAGAAGGCATAGTCCCCTAGTTCAGCATCCTCCCTTTTGTTCACTTTGTTTCCCTTCCTCTAATGTCTTGTTGTTTTGTAGACCCCAGCTCCAGGCCTACTGCTGTCAAACGGTGGAAACAGCAGCAACAGTAGCCGCTATGACTGCAATCCTGTGTCTACAGCAGTAAGTCTTTCTCACACATGCACAGAAAAACTCCAAACATCTACATTTGTCTCATTGTTATAGTCATAAACACAATGTCACTTTCTGATTATTTTATTATCGTCACTCTAGCAGGCTGTTACTCTCAGTGTGTTTGCTTAACTATCTCCAGAGCTCTGCTTCAGCACTGTTTAGAATTGAGGATATGATCCTATGACTAGTGTCATGTTGTTTTGTGTCACATTATTCCTTCTCTGTCTTTAGGCTGTCCTTCTGGCTGACATCTTACCAACTCTACTGATCAAGCTGACAACACCATTTTTCATACACAAAGTACCTTATGGGTAATGGCCAGTAATGAATAGTATAAATGGACTTAACTGTATCAAGCAGCACAGTTTTAACTGCTCAATAATTCAATGCCAAACTTTAGATGTTGAGAAGAAGAAATAATTCATTTTATGCAGTTACAGCAACTCATTCAGTTCACTTTTAGTTTGCTTCAAAGAAAAAAAGGCTTAATTTCCTTTTGATGGATTTTGTGATGGACAGGTTCCGTGTTCTGTTCTGTGGTGCCACAGCAGCTGTTAGCTTCTTGGTGGTGTCGTTTTCTTCAACTGTGTGGATAAGCATCTTAGGTAACGTGTATATCTGTGTGTGAATGTTTTCCAGTGTTTCACTATTTGTCACTGCCTTTTACTAGTGCTGATCAAATGCAATTCTTGTGTTTGTAGGTGTTGTCTTTGCCAGTGTGAGTTCAGGACTTGGGGAACTCTCCTTCCTCTCCCTCACTGTCTATTTCAGCACGTATGGCCATTCTTTCCCTACCTAGCCCACAATACTGTGCACAGTGCCTCTCATGCTTATGTCATTTTTATGTCAATATAACATTCTGCCTCACCCTGAAAGCCATGAAATGGCTGTCACTGTCAAAACAAAACCTTGTACCTCCAAATACATTGCCATATTTACATTCCTGTTTTTAGGAAAAACAAACGCGAATTAAGAGACACAAACTAGACGGTAGCATGAGATAGACAAGTCTAAGAAAGACAACAGGGCTCGAAACACATGAAAGACTTCAATATCCGGTGATGACCGAGGCAAACACGGGTTTAAATAATGACATTAAACACAGAACACCTGACGGGGTGGGGGTGGGGGTGGGGGGTGTCTGTGACGTGAAACAAGAGATAGCTTTAAGGCAGGGCAAGGGCATGACTAGACAGAACGAACACGAGGCAGGGAAGCACATGGGAACCAAAACATAGCACGGACAGGGAACACATGGTAACAAGATGGAACTACACACATTTAAGTAATTTTGGGGCAAGGTGTGCATAAGTTAAGCATAAGTTTCACCTGCCCCTTCCCCTACTTTGCTGTGATAGGATACACTCAGATGCCCAGTTTTGCCCACTGACAGAATTCCTTACACCCTAACTATGAACCAGTCCATTCAACCATAGTAAATGCAGCTATTAAGCATTTATAAACATAGCTCAATGTGTGCACATGTGATGGGTTAAATGCAGAGGTCACATTTCGTTGTGGTGCTTGAGTGTGTTCACAATGACAAATAATCACTTTCACTTCACTTAACATAAATAACTGTATTGTTCTTTAATATTTCTTTGGAGCTTCACCAATTTCATGGTTTACTGTAGAGATGTCATCTTTTTTTTAACCATGTTTATTTTACCAAGATCTTTGTTAAATGTCTCCTGATGTGGATTATACTTGTGCAGCACTTAAGCTGCATTTGGAAATGTTTGTAAAGTTCCCTGTAAAATAAGGTTATTATTGGTTAATAGTGACTTTCGTTCTTTCCTCCGTAAGCAATGTGTTGAGTGGATGGGGATCAGGTACAGGTGGTGCAGGGGTCGCCGGGGCTTTTCTGTACTCTGCCCTCACACAGGCTGGTGTGTCTCCTCGTACTACACTGTTGATCATGCTATTCGTTCCTGCTCTTATGCTGATCAGGTCAGAGAAGTCTCCTCAACCCCTTCTCTAGCAACCATATTGTTAGTATGCTGGTGGATGCACATGTAACGATTAGGTTAACATGTTTTTTTCTTCTCCTCTCTGCACTAATTCAATTTAAAGGTTGCTTTTTGTTATCTTTTGTCCTTTTTCAGCTATTTTGTCCTCCTGGCTTTCCCCCCCTCATTCCCACAGTGGAGGCCCAGAGAAGTCTGTCAAGAAAGCTCCCATGAAAGACGGCCTTTAATATGGGATGATAATAATGAAGAGTATATTGAAGATGAGAGGGGAAACGGTATTACAGTGTTTCTGTACATGCCAGTCTTGTGTAATGTTTTAACCTGAGCTCCTGAGCTGCATTGTTAATCATGAACAGTTAATCAATAACTGTTGTTTATCATATAACGTTACTGGGCCTTCAACTTGAATCTTTTTTCTTTGGTATGGCAAAGTGAAGTTCAACGCTTGACGATAATGCATCAAAACAAAGGACTGCTTTGACGTGTTTTAAATGCAAATGCTATGTGAACATAGATAGAAGGAGCTTCAAAACATGCCAGTGAGCCACTGGAACCTGGGGCTTCCCACCTGGAGTGGGCAGTGGTGGCCTAGTGGTTAGGACTTGCCCTTGGCACCTGAAGGTCGCAGGATCAAGTCCTGGCCTGGGTACCACTAAGGTACCCTTGAGCAAGGTACTGTCCTGCTACATTGCTCCCCGGGTGCTGTTGGTAGCTGCCTGCTGCTCCACGTGTGCACATGTGATGGGTTAAAAGCAGAGGTTAAATTTCATTGTGGTGCTTGAGTGTGTTCACAATGACAAATAGTCACTTTAACTTTAAACTGTATCCAAAAAGGCACATTTTTACATGACCATTTTACATCACTTAAATCCCATAGAATTAAACAGGCTGCTTTTGGTACTGTGCCTTTAAGACATATGTAAATTGACTATTTTCTGACTGGCTGCCCTGTATTATGCGTCATTCAAAAAGCAGCCAGACTGAAACACTTCTAAAAAAATTCTGTGTGAATGAACATACCTAAACTATCAAAGGCTGAGTAGCTGGATATATTCAAATATGCAAAGATGAATATGCGATGAACTCAAAATAGGCTGTTTTTGCAGCGTAATTTCCCACATATTTTAGATACGTTTGCATAAGTGTGTGGAGGCATTAATGTCTTTAAACAAACATGAATTATTTTGGTGGAAATGAAACAGGTTAGTCTTTAACCATGTCCTATTAGTAGCTCTATTAGATTAGTTTTAGTTGCATTCACATTGCAATTGCAACTTTCAGTCACATAATGGCAATTATCTATTTTGTCCATTTTGTGCAGATTTAACACAGTGTTGAATCTTTTTAACTTGTATGGTAACTTATTCAGATAACTGTGCTGGCCATGCTTTCTTCCTCTTGACAGAGGACAGACAGACTGGCCCCCTTACCTTCTCAGACAAACTACATGTCCTGAAGGTGAGATCTGTGTGCGTCATGTTTGCATGTGTGTGCATGTGTGTTTTTAAATATTTGGCCAATAGAAATACAGGTAGCGGTCAGTTGGGTTGGGCAATTTGATATATTATTGATATTGTGCTGAAATTACATCACAGCTTTATTGTGTAGTGTAAGTATTTTCACAACACTGAGCAGCTGCACTTATAAAAGAAAAAGCCTGTAAACAACAAATGTAAAGTCATTACATAGTAACAACTTATTTATTGTGTCAGCGTATCTTGCTATTGTCTTCTTTAAATAATTCACATTTATCAGTTGTTTTTTCCGCCTCGTTTCTTTTTAAATTAGATAATTCTACTGCTGTTTATAAAAAATACTAATTATTATCATAATATATAATAATATATACTATAATAAAAATAATTGTCATAGCCCCTTTTAAATCTGACCACTATTTTGTTTGTTCATTTTGTTCATTGCCAGTTCTTTGCAAACCAAATTATTGTATTATTATTTTTATTATTTTTTTATTATTATTATTATTATGGTATAAATAATCATTTCAATATCAGTGGAGTTTTTTTCACACTTTTGCCTTACATGTCAATGTGCCAGTTTCATTGCTGTATTGCGTAAGCTTGCACTCACACAGCTAGTTGCTGACCTGAGCCTTGGCCACTATAGGCTAGAAGTCCTGGTCGTGAGCTCTTTGTATCTGTGTCTAGTTTCCTTACTGAAGTCTCACTGTTTGTGTTTGCACTTTCCAGCATCATATGCTGTGTGTAATGTATTCTTTACTGTTGTTTCAGGGTCTGTGGAGGTTTATATTGCCTCTGTCTCTGGTTTACTTTGCTGAGTATTTCATTAACCAGGGATTGGTGAGTGCTCTGCGGCAACACATTCTTCAGCTGAAGTAACTGAACTACCTAGAGCTGTGAACGTGTTTTTTCTTATAAGCTCAAAAACTAAAAATGTATTACGTGTCATTTTTTAAATATTAATTTTATTTATATTAAAACTAGCATGCATGTCTCCTTGCTTTAGTAACATCATCATTCCTGGCAACTGTCCATTTTAACCAACTCTTCCATGACCTGAGTGCATACAGTGTCTTTTACATACTTTGTCTTTGGATTTTACCTGCTGTTAAACACTTAGAACTGGGATTGAGGTCTATTAACCTTTTGGTGGTCAGTCGAAGAGTCCCAGTATTCCATCATTTCTGTTTACCAGACACTCACAGATTTGGACCAGTGTGCCATAAAGTTTTATAGTGGAATGTGGAATTGCCAGTGCTGTTATGTTGACATGGATTAAATAAGTTGAAAAATTATATAAAATGGACTTAAATCTCTTAAGAGGTTGGTGTATTGCTTGACTGGGAGGAGAGATGGTGTTATTAAGATAAATGGACACATAACAAAATACCAAAAGAACTTATACATAAAACTAACTGTTTATCTAGTAATAATTTATAATGTTTATTAATATGTTTTAATATTTTATTTTAATGTCATTGTATACCACATGTACTTTTTCCTGTTTTCATATTCTTGCCTTTTCTATCTTCTCCAGTTGGAGTTGCTCTACTTTCGGAATAATCTTCTCTCCCTCTCCCATGCAGAGCAGTATCGCTGGTATGATGCAGTTTTTCCTTTTAAATACTTGACTAAATACAAGTTTGAGTGCTACTCGTCAAGTTACACAGTTTGTTGATGTTGGAATGTAAAGTAACGCAGCCAGTGAAAATCCTTTACAGAAAACACACTTCTGCGAACTTCAATGTGGCCTGTGTGAAACTTATGGCACATTTAATATATCATTTGTTTTTGTGTTCAACAGCAAATAAGTAGAATTTATTATACAATTTTGGAAAAAAGTCACAAATCTCAGTATTTTCTCTATAGATAAAGTGTACATATTTTTCACAAAAACATTTGACTAAGGGTGTTCAAACATTTGCATACGACTATATATCACAGAAAGAAGCTTAATAGATGAAAAATTCAGTGTGAATCTGATACGATATAACCAATATTACTGCTTTATAAGTGAATTAAATTCCAGTGACGTGTGTAACGGAGATGTAATTTAACACAGTGGGTTTTTTTCCAGGTATCAGACTCTGTATCAGATCGGTGTTCTGATTTCTCGCACATCTCTCTTTTGCTTTAAGATCAAGAGAATCTGGCTGTTGTCTGTGTTGCAGGTAATAAATAAACAATGGATGGTATCAGTGAATAGGAAGAAATTTAGCTAAACCAGTTGTTCAGTGTCTCTCTCTCTCTCTCCCTCTCTTTTTCTCTTTCAGTGTGTGAATGCAGTCCTGCTGTGTTTTGCAGTGTATTACCAGTTTTTGCCAAATGTGTGGCTCGTATTCTGTATAGTTCTTTATGAAGGACTGCTGGGAGGAGCAGCCTATGTCAACATTTTCTACTTAATCAGGAATGAGGTATATCTATATAACTTCCTTTTTGTTTCCTAAAAACAGCAGTGTTATGTGAACTTAACAACATGAACGATTACAAACGTAATAAATTCTGTGCTTTTTTTTATTGAGCCTTTTCTGACTTTTCCATTGCAGACTGGTGACCGCGAGAGAGAGTTTGCCATGGCCGCAGCAAGTGTGGGGGACAGTTTTGGTATTGCTCTCTCTGGAGCTTTGGCCTTCCCTGTCCACAACTACTTCTGCTCTCTGTGAGAGAGAGGACAGCACCATGGAAAGACAAAGAGACCAAAGTGACTGGCAAGTAGTGAAGTTGGACTGGAGCAAAAAAAAAAAAAATACACTAATACACTTACTAACCTTCCTTCACTTCTCCAGAATAAATTTTCATTTTAAACATATTTTTTCCAGTACTGGGTACTGAGGGTTACAGCATGTTCCTGTTCCTTAATATGAGACTAACAGTTCCCGTTGCCTGTCACAGATTTACACCTGGTCACTTCATGTGACTTATATCTATATTGTATCTTGATCAGATTTTAGCCACATGCATTTACACTCGGTAGACAAATGAATCTCCAATTGCTCGTCAGATTTCTGTTCTATTCAAAAGGATAGCACAATTGTGCACAAAACAGTGTTAGAAGATGGCTGTTAAGAATATTAAAGGTTGTCTGAGGTTTCTCCAGGACAGCAGGGGGATGCGCCATGTGAGTCCTAGGAGTTGGAGGTTCAAGACTGTTTAATTTGTCACATACATAGTTATACAAGTACAACGAATTACAATGAAATGTACCCATGTTGAGTGGGGGGTTGGGTGTTTGGTTGTCGAGTCCAGGAGAGACGGATGCATTTACACTGCTTTAGCGTGGTTCAAATGTGTCTCAGGCCACCTCCTATAGTGCACTGAGCAATCTGATTTATTTGTTTTTTTAAGCATTTCTTGGCTTTAATCCTGTTACTTTGTATGCATTAAGTGAACACACCCCATCAAGGTGCACCACAGTGAAATGTGACTTCTGCATTTAACCCATCCACACATGGGGTAGCAGGCAGCTATCAGCAGCGTCCAGGGAGCACTATAGTGGGACAGTAACTTGCTCAAGGGTACCTCAGTGGTACTTGGGCCATGACTTAAACCTGCAACCTTCTGATCACATGGGCAAGTCCCTACCCACTAATCTGCCACTGCAGAGTGGGCAGTTGTAAAAAGAGGTTATGCTACCAAATCATTATAGTTTACTGTGAAAAATATATAAATGAAAAATGAGACAAAACACATAGAGCACTCTAAATATGGAGCCATGTGAGATTTAACCTTGTTTCCTTTAGTGTTCCTTTTCCCTTTATGCTGACCAATGCTTGGCCCCGGCTTTCCATAAACCTGCTTGTTTATTATGGCTGGGAACCTTCAAGTTTTCACTGGCTAAGGTCAGTCCTTAAACACCTTTTATTTCAATACCATTATAGGCAAAGACCTACTGAAATGTAGAACCACAAATAGAAGATTCTAGTACATTTAATACACATTACACAATCTTATGATGTGTGTTCAGTGTTCAATTGTCCATTCCACTGTAAAAGAAAAATTCCACTGTTTTAATCTTTGTAAATCAGTCATTGAGGTGTAAATTAAGTTTGTGGTTTCGTGTGAATTGGTTCCCTCTAAAGAGAAAAACTCTGGGAACGTTTTTTTTTACAGTGGTGAAAAAGGGGTCACAAAATCTACACAAATGTAGTCTCTATCCAAAACAACCTGTAAACATATGTCTTGAGTTTTCATATGTAATCATGATAATGATAATATAGTGAATATTGTTTGATATATACTTGAAAAACCTTAGACCTTGTCATGGTTGTGAATATTTTTGTCTCAAAAAGTTTCAAAATTGCACAGTTTCACATGGAAATTCTTGTAGTTACTTTGTGCCTATTGCAATGACTGTATTATGCAGGAACTTAAAAAAGGGGGTCGAATCCCAGTTAAATGCTGCTCCAGAATTAATGTTTTGCCAATGCATAATTGTTTTCAACTATAATCTGTCATTTTTAGATCACCAAATAAAGTTTCATTTTAGTTGTTTTAATATACAGTTTTTTACCCTGCTTTGTTTTATGTAATGAACAATGATGTAATGGTCATAATCCCTGTGTAAATATTTACAATAATATCACTTTTTGAGAAGGTTCAGTGTATCTAATGTAATAGGACTTGCCACTTGGAAGCTATAGGATTTGCAAAAGATAAATAATTTATCATAGTTTAGCCAGACATAGCAGATCATTAGGAGACTGTGAATTCATTTAGCCTTGGTACTACACCCCTCCGAGACCAGGAGTCCAAAGGGGCATAATCCGTCTTGCTCTGGTACGAAACGTATGCAAACCTTCATGCTCCCAGTTTGCTTTGTGTGACAAAACGTTTCATTACATAAGTGACCTGGGGCACCGTATCACACTCTAGCAGTAATACCATCTTTGAAAGGTTGTGAGAATTCAGACCTTTTCAGTGAGACTGTGGAAAAGTTAATTGAGATTTTAATCAACAGTTTTGATGTCCTGTGTTGCCTATGATTTGGCTTATGCCTGTATACTACTTATAAGGAATATGCAAAACAAAACCATAATATATCAAGTACCCCCTCCCCCCAATATTTATGAATTCAATTATGAAGACAAACTCTGAGTTGCATAAGGTTGTTTATTATATTAATCGTGATTACGCGTTTGTTCATGCCTTCAAATTAGTTAGACAAGCATATGGTTATACAGTCAATGACATACAATAACATTTGCCCTTAAAGGCATATTTTTTGTTTTGGTTTGTTTTTTTGCTCTGCATAAAGATAATTATGTTTAATGCATGCATTACATTTAATACTTTGGCAGTGTTTTCCACTTTCAGACTTAATGTAATAGCCAGGCAAGCCGTCCTGTATTTTATCCCGCTGATGTATTGATTGTTCATCCTTCAGTTTGAAACTGATCTTGTTACCTTTAGTCTGTACATAAGTCTGTATCTAATCAGTGTCAGCATGTTTTACACTGTGATCACAGGATCAATCCAAATCTATCAGAAGACTCATCGGGCTAAAAATTCAAGTGCTAGACTTTACCCTTGGTAATACTGTGTGTTGTGGTAAACTTCGCTAACATGTGGGTCTTGACTATAAGCCGAGGGTAATTTGTATACCAAAGGAATAATATCAAGAGAATCAAAATGTCGAACTTTCTTTGTTTGTTTAAAGGCATTTCCCATTACCCTCAGTTACCAATGGGCATTTCTCTCCTTCGCAACTGTCTGCAGAAAATGAGAGTGACTGGCATACAGGGGCTGAGAAGAATCAACGTCGATCCAACGCACTTGACCTGCATCATCTCCTGCTTGCAATGGGAGCTCACTTACACTGTCACCTAGTGAACAAAGACAAACAACCAGTCACTTAACCTATCTAATGGGCAGATCTTGAAAAATTAAGTGCCAAAGGACCTGCTTAAATTCTATTTTTGATGGCACATGCTTCCGTCCATTTGAACCATTACCAGTCTCATCGTGGAAGTTGACAGCAATTGTTTCCATCCATGAATTGTCAGTGTTTCTTGGGTCATCTACATAACCTTTATACACCTGAAAGGAAGAGATTTCCTAAGGCAATGCTTTTATTTTGTCTTTTTTGCTCTTTTTCTAACAAACATGTTTCTGACCTGAAAACCTTGAGAACTGAAAAGCTCAGTGATCCGCTTATGGATCTTTTCCAGCTCTTGTGGGGAGGCCTGGAGAGAGTTCAAAGCCTCTTCTGAGAACTCCCGTTGCAAAGTTAGAGACACCAACTCCCCTGGGTCCACCATACCCTAAACATATATTAAATATTAGAACCCAAGCATGTAACCTTGCAACTCAGAACATTTGATAATGTATGTAGGTGCCAGAGGTGAACTTCACCCAAAATATACTATTAAGGACAAAACATGCTGACCCCTGGGATAGCCCACTCGCCACAGTCTTTCCTTTTGATGGACACAAACTGCAGCACAGGAAGTTTAGAGACAGCATGAGAAACACGTTGCCCTGCAGAGTCTGTCTTCCACCTATGGGAGACAACAGAAGACAGCAGAAGAATATATGAAAGGACTTGGACTGTATGACTTTTCCAACAGACCGCCTTTGAAAAACTTTCATAAACGGAACTATGTGGCCTAACCACATAAAATCAGCATTGTCATCTTGCTGGAGCTCAGAGAAGTATGTATTACTTTCCACCTTGACAGCTCAGTAGCATCGTGGGATAAACCTAGCTAGAGTATGGGAACTGATTATGACATTTGGGATAAAATAAGGTTAAAATGAATGTAGTTATTATATATTTTTATTATTATTTTTGCAAACACAAACTGCAGCAGTATATTTGGCCCTCAAGAAAATCACTTGGAGACAGTTTCTAGGACACAAATGCATTCAAAACACAGACATACATAAGCCTGTGAGGTTGAGAATAACAGTCTTCTAAGAAATGGTAATCCAAGTGTTCAGAGTAGAACATATTTCATTAAAATGAAAGCGGAGAATACTATTGTTAAAAGGTGAGCTTAATAAAAAAGCGGCGCAATATTAGTAAACGCTGAATGCAAAAGGGCCAAAGTACAGTACCTGGTAACTACAGGATCTGCAGCATGATTAGGACCCCACCTACCCAGAAGGCCCTGGCCACTTAAACCAGTTCTTCCTCTAGGATTACTGAAAGACATTGAAAATGAGTCAGAGACTGCTATACAGATATGAGCCTTCGTTTAAATGCAGGCAAATGAAAAAGTGCTTGGCTTACAGTGGTTTACCATCTTGTACAGTGTACTCTCCTTCATGGCTCCTCCTATCCACAGGCCCATCAAGTGAGTTAAAGTGAGGGGAAAATGAACTGAAAGAGAAAGCGATAGATCAGTAACCAATATCAAGAAAACAAGGGGGTAATGACATGTTTTCAAATACAAATTTTGATTCTGAATTCAAGAGTTAATTAGGTTTCCAGTATTTTGTGTGTTCCAAAATGTTCCATTAATTAAGCTGATGATTTTTTTATAGACAGTAAATGAAAGACCCTTGGAACAGATCCAGGGGTTAATCTACAATACTGTTTTTTTTTTTCAATTTGATTCTTAATTACAACTTTTATGTAGAGATGGCATAAAATATGTCATACTCACCTAATCTCTGGATCAGCCCAGACTGGTTTCTTCAACACAGTTGGTGCTGTGTAGTTCACAGGGCTATATTCAGGCCATTCTGTTGCCCAGCTAACCTTATCATCTGGAACAAGGAAGCGGTGTGTGTTTGAGCCAGGGTAGACTGGACAGCGGGCCTTGATGTGCATGGCAGATGATGGCATAAAAGCAGAACTTAATGTGCAGAGACTCGGAACACCGTCGTTGATGGCTTTACTGGTCACAGGAGAAATTCAAAGAGCCAAGATCAGAGCAAGTCTATTGACCTTATTAAGACCCACCCATTTGAAGGAAACCACTGTACTGCGATTTTCTGCCTTTTAACTTCCTGCGTAACTGTCCGTTATTGCAAAATATAGAACAAGAACAAGAAGAACAGACATGTTATTGGAAAAAAAATATTGCTAATAAGTTACCTTGAACAGAGAACCCTGCTGAGAAGAAAAACAGCTTGACCAGTCCAAGATGGTTAAGCTAGCTAAGCTGGTAGAATATCTTGAATCTAGAATCTAGAATCTTAGCTGGTCATCAGTATGGAGTTTGTAATTATTTGAATTTGATGGTTTAGTTGGTCAACCAGCATGACTAACATGACCAAACTGGGCATCCACAAGCATGACCAACATAACCAAGCTGGTCAACTAAAATAAACAATGTCATCAAGTTTGTCAGCAACATGATTATGGTGATCAACCTGTTCAAGCAGCTTGGTCAGGCTGGTCAATCTGGGAGACCAGCTAAACTATCAAACTCAAATGAAAACATGCCCCATGACGATCAAGCTTGACCATCTTGAACGGTTCAAGCTACGTTTATTTTCAGCCAGGTTCTCTGTTCCATGTTCTTTTGAGTTTGTACTTGCAAGGTAAATTTTGAAGAATGTTCTTATTCTTGGTATTGAGAAACACTCACTGTTTTGTAATAATGGTCAGTGTACACAGAAACTTCAAAGACAAAAACTTAGATAAGCTGCTTCCGTTGCACGGGTGAGTCAGCGGTGGAAAACAACACATTCAAGTTTACTTTGTTTAGGACTGCAGTTAAGCGGATATGCATTGTATCTTTTTGGGACACACAGTTTCCACAGTCTCAAAATGGTAATGTTTTTCCCCTCATATTGCTAAAGCAGCAGGTTAAAACACTAACAAAGCATTGAACTGTGGGATATGAATGTATCCCAGTACTGCTCAAATGCAGTTTTTGTGAAATGGGACAAACTTGGACACTCATCAGAATGTACATGAATGCAAAGACCAATACACAAAACCGTGAACTTTCTGACAGGCTATTAAAGGGGGCGTGCTCTGGTGCTTTCCAGTATTAATTCAATTTCCCCAATTATCCCCAATAGGGGATAAATAAAGTTCTATTCTATTCTATTCTATTAGCCAGGCTGATGTTCTAGTTGAGCAGTGTGGGTGTTGTTTCCACTCCTTTTATAAGCAGCATATGGTGTAGTGTGCTCCACTGTTGCCACCTGAACGTTTCTGCTTGGTTAGCGAAGTAAAGTCATAAAATCACACCAAGGCCGTAATTATAATTAATATTGCTTTGGGGAGATTGCAGGGGGGCACAGTCCCCCAGTGTTCAAATATGCTCAACCCCCCAACTCCCACAATATACTGATTAAAAAATAGTACTGGTATTCTACAGCATACAGCCATGCACCACTGTCCAGCTAGTAACCATACACCCCCTGCCTATAAACAGCCAAAAGATTACGTACAGGCAGCCAATGAGTCCCCTATGAACACATTTTTACTATTTTTTAGAAGATAATGAGCACTAAGTGAAGTTGTTTACTCTAGAATGGCAAAATATATATATTCTCAAATAAAAAATAATTGCAAAGATGGAAAGTTCTCCTTAATATTATTTTACATTTGTGTTTTTTGCTATTTTATCCTTTGCTGTCGATCCTAGAGCTGCTTAACAGTCCATTATTATTGTCGTTGTTTAAGAAACAAACCTCTATTTTTATTCTATAGTCATAAGTTTGCAAGTTTTTCACTTTTGCACAATTTAAAATGCCTCCTGTCATGTGGTACAATTTCATGAGGGAAGGACCAAGAGAACGTCTTTCTTCTCTATTATATGCTTTCTTTTCTGTTTTAAAGTTAAAGCTGTTTTGGAGATACGAGGTTTTGTTTACGCAGCAAGGATATGTTTTATTCCGAAGAGATGCCGCCTGCCTTCCTGCTGAGGACCACCATAATTACCGTAACTGCTCTAATAAATGTGACCCCAAGCAGAAATGAATACTACAGGCAATACTTCTCCCTTACTGTCAAACACTAAACATCATTTCTTGTCATTTATTCACTTTAACCAAATAGAAACACGGCTGAAATTGCACAGGTGTACAGTAGATGTCACTATAAAACTGGATGAATTGATTGAAACAGATTGGTGATTCGTTTCGTCCATCGCAAAGTAAATTAATTTATATAAATCGGGGAAAAGCTTTGCCGATTCTTATCTGCGCTCACACACACAGCTCATCCGTTATTATAATCACAGGAGTAAAACTGTCGTTACCCAAAAACAAAGCAGCTGTCAATATCAGTTCATTTGATGGTTTTACTTACCAGATTCCACCTGTACACACTCCGAATGGAAGTCCCACGATAGTGAGGGCTACATGCACCGACCCAGCCCACAGTGGACCCACCCGCTTCATCACAGACACACCAGCACCACGCAAAGCCGCAGTAACCAGGAAGTAAACAGCAGCAGCTAAACCCCGCCCTTTCAGTAACGTAACACAAGCGACGCTGCATCAAGCGACGATTTTATAAACCAGTAATAGGAAGATAAAGAATTGTGCGTGTGTGTGTGTATGACCTTGATTGTAAATTTGAACACATTATTATTTTTATTTTATTGTTTTTATTAAGAAACAGTAGCAGTATGTGTGTATATGCTTTTTAAAATGTGTATACATTCTTCTTCTGATGATGATGATGAGTAATAATAAAAATATAAATAGTAATAATAATAAATAGGTAAATAATTATTTCACACTGTTATCAAAGTCTGTTATCCTAATTTGTATTGCTCATTTATTTAATAAATAAGCTCAAAAAGTGAATTAAATTTACATAAGAAAGCCCTGAGACGTCGCGTTAAAGCCTAGTCAAACTTGTCCATTCCCCCAAAAGAGAAATCAGATTAAAAATTAAATGTACAGAAACGACTCTTAAAGTTTCATTTGTCATACAACATGCTAAGGACATTCGTATGCTGACACCTTGTGATTAGGCTCAGACAATAAATATTTTCAGTAATTAAAACCAATCACCCCATTAAGTCTGATGCGGAATTTGTACTTCTCTCAGACTCTCCGACACTCGCCGTGATGGTCTTTGCTGTATCCGGATTGGTCCACTCGTTCTCTCGCTAGGTAACGCTAAATACCCACTGAACTCACTTGCTCCCTACTTGCTCCTAGCACAGCAGGATAAGAAATACTGGAGAGAGTTTTCCAATATATTTCACGAGAATGATGCGAATGTGGAAATATGGCATTTGCTCAGACAGATTGCTGGTGTATAAATTATATTTTAGGTGTAGATATATGAATTCTATCTTATGTTTAAAAATATGCTCGACGTCTTAATTGAAAGTGTCGTTTTTAAGTATAAAGTTCATTAGTTCAGTTGAGAAAATGTTGGCCTGTGGGCATTGACTTGTATTGACTTACAAAAGCTAAGGTGCAAATCCACGTCTAAAATTATTTTGTTTTACTTTTTTTAAATATGTTTTAACCCGTATCACCCGTATAATACTTAAACTTATTTGACTTTTATTTTGTTTTATGTTTTGGAAGTATTTACTTTCCATTGAATATTATGTGTAACTAATAATAATAAATGTGATACTCCTAATAAGAACAGCAGGGGGCGTCTTACAGCGTCTTATTGTATTTCTTCAACATTTGTCAGTCGCCTTTTCTGTTTAAGACCTGAACACTAATTCTTATTCCTTTCCATTAGGGAACTAGATTAGAACTAGAACTATGGTTAGCATAAAGGTTAGAACTAGAACTAACCCTAACCATAGAACTGTTTATACTAAAATGCCATTTTTGGCTTCCTACATTGAACCTTGGTGCCTACCATGCTGTACATTTAACAGGCCATGTAGCTTCTTGTTGAGGTGAAAACAAAGTAATTGCTGTGATGTGCTCCGATATGAAGTGGTTCATTGTAGAGAAACAGACGGACCCAGGTTTTCTCTATAAATCCACAAGGGGAAATTAGTCTCTGCATTTTACCCATTCCGAGCAGTGAGGAGAAGTGAGCTTGTGCACACACACACCAAGAGCTGCGAACAGTTAGCGCAGGACAGGTGGTAAGCTTGAACAAGGGCACTTTAGCCATGAGTGAGAGGGAGGGGAAGGTGCTGTTCATTCACTCTGTCCCACAACAGTCATGTGAAAGTGTAAGTGAGATCTGAGCACAGCACACAGTGCACCACAACAAAATGCAACTTCTGCATTTGACCCATCTGTGTAGGAGCAGTGGGCATCTAACATGAGCAGCGACCATGGAGCAGTTCTTGGGTACCTCAATGATATTTGTACCAGGCTGGGATTTGAACCAGCACCCTTCAGGTTACACGGGCAATTCCCTAACTGTTACACTATCACTGCCCAATCTTCTTGGAAGTTGAATCAGCAACTCTTCAGTCACAAACCCACAATGTCTACAGTGCAAACACAGCCATTTTACATTCCTTCTGTATCCCACAGTGAACATCTATGTGTTTTCTGAGTTCTTGCAATGTAACATTTCATTACATTGCAAGAACTCAGAAACTGTGAAGTTGTGGTAATTGTGGGGAAACCTGAAACTGGAGATTAGTTTGCTTTAAATGCTCTACATCACCACTGTGAATCCACTAATAAGAAGTATTGTTTTGGGTCAAAAGTTTGTCAAAACTATACATTAGGCAAGATGAGATGCATGCACAACTATTTAAAGTAAAAGTATTTTATGAAGGAGAATGTGCAAAATTGCCTCACAATGTACATTTCAGAGAATTTCACATTATACACTAATACCTTGTCTGAAATTCTGAATTTAGTTAGGAATGGATCACTTCATTATCACGTCAAGAAAATAAAGAGTTCCTGTAGGAACAAGTTCTTTTCTGCAGTGTGCACTGTACAACATTAAACATTTAATACAGTACAATACAACTGCAATTTCCAAGTAATGCCACTGTTTTGGTAACATCTGAATACATGCTTCTCTTTACAATACCTGCACTTTATTTCTCATTACCTGTAATTTATATCATCTTCTGCACATTGATTGGTGAAGATATCACCAGAATATTATTGTACGGAATAAAAATGACAATTAAAATCCCTCTTTCTCTTACTCTTTAAACAGCACAGGTCTACTGAGAGCTGTGGCTTCTCCCGCAAAACTTTAATCAGTGCCACATAATCCACATTTTCATCCAAAATCCACAAAGCAGTAAAAGCATTACATGATCAGCCCCCAAGTTAACACTCAAGCAAACAAAGCAGACGGTACAGTGTGCATGTTTGATCAAGTATGAGGCAAATCCCTCATGTGGCTTTTCTCCTGGCCTTATCAAATCAGTGCTTCACTGGAAGCATTTCTGAACGTGCACACGTGCAAAGTTTCCATAGATTATTAAAATCACTTTAGACAGCGTACAAGACCGTCTGATCGTCGTGAAGCCGAAAAAAAAACTTTCGCTCTTACAGCTTATGCGTTTAAAACATGGGTCAACGTCCATTAAGACATCAAGCGACCTGGGCCTAATAATCTTCATAATAGGCGGGGCAGGCCTGCACACGCTCCGCCCCAGCGTAGCTTTTGCACGGCAAGGATCCGCGTTCACGCACGCTTGCATAGTCTTTATCGAAGAGGAGGGGGCTCGGTTTATCGACTCCTCTTCGAGCGAGAGGCGAGTGCACCGTCCAAAGGAAAACGACAGCGCCCACGAATCAAACGCGTACACACACAAACAAACGCTGTCGTTAAGCTGAACGCGGTGTACAAGGCCCCCTCCCCGAAAACTTACTGATCCAAAACAGCGGATTTGCGGACAGAGCGATGGCGGACTCGGGCAGCAGCGCAGCGGCAGCCGGGGCCGCAGGCTCGAATGGAAGCGCCGCCGGGGCCGGAGGAGCGGTGCCGCCCGGGGGAGCGACTGGAGCCGCTGGACCCAAAGCCGGCCTGGAGTCCGTGAAAGGGCAAAATTTTGACGTGGGCCCCCGCTACACCGACCTGCTGTACATCGGGGAGGGGGCCTATGGAATGGTTTGGTAAGGGTGTGTTTGCGTGTGTTGATGTACGCTGTATTATTGTTGATCTTGCCATTTTTAAAAAAAACATTTCACCCCGTTATTGCAGCAGCTGCTGCAGTGAGGCGAGCTCAGTTCGCAGAGTAGCTAGCTAGCTAGCGTGCTAGCTTAGCTGTACATTCTGCTGGTAAAGGGCTAGATGGCGTTGCTTTTTCTGGTTGTTTTTGAAAAGACGCGAAGCATATGCAAAGCGACTATATTTTCGATATTACAGTATCTAGCTCGAAGAAATTGAGGGAATTTTGCTGCCTCCCCAACAACAAACTGTACGGAAGCTAGTCCAGCTAGCTGTCACATTTGTTGCTCATCCTGTTAGCTGGGAAAACTAAAGTTTTTATCTTTAGCAGCGATCTGTTTCCGTTTCTCAGTGGCGGAAACCACGCTATAAAAATGTTTCAGAATGTGTTATAGTGATTTACACGATAGATTTTAAGGTGACCCGTGCTCGTCGAAGCCCAAACAAAAGCATTTGTGCAGCTGGTTAAGCCCGGGGAGCTAAACCTGCATGCTAATCCATTAGCGCTCAGCTAGTTGACATTTGTAGGAAAGGCGTGGTTGTGAGGCTGCTAATTTGGTATTTTAACGGGGAAGTGAGAGGGCAGAGACGGTGCTGGGTGCCGTTTTGATGGTAAAATCGCCAGGGCTACTGGCCTATCTAGAATGAAGTTGTGATTTTTAAGGGTGCGTTTGAGTTGGCAGTCAGTTTGGTGAGTACGTCGTACACAGTAGCGTTTGCACCTGCACGGTGGGAGAGTACAGTCCTTACTTTATTCCGCTTATTTGATCTTCAACAAATTACCCCCCCCTCTCCCTCCGATATACAACTATGATTTGAGTCCGACATATGAAGACTGATCAGATTGTGGAGTATCTGTCTTCCAACTTTAGACTCATTATCTGTGCCTGAATGTGAAAGCTCAACCAAGAGAGACGCTTACCTGTTCAGTTCCAGGATTGTGACTTTAAGCTGCATCATATACTGAGATGCAATAACATGCAGAAGACTGTTGAGTAGGGGTGGGTGAACCTCCTATAAAATCATCATAGTCTTTTTTTTTTTTTTACATGCCATTATGTGTATTGCAACCCATTTTGAAATGTTCTGTGCAATATCTAGACTCACATACACATGAGCTCACCTATTAAGATTAAGTTTCAAACACAATACTGCCTTAAAGACACTGTCCCCAAAATGTTCATTAATACCTGAGCTCAGGCTGATCTCAAACGGTAAAGAAAACTGTACTCAGCAGTCAGTAGATAACCAGACAGATTTGTCAAGTCCAAGTAGTACAATTAAAACTGAAGGCTGTAGTACAATGTGAACAGCATAGAAGTGCACGTTTCAAATTCGGACACTTTCAAACCTCAGATAGTTTCAGCTTCGAGTTGTAATCAGCAGCCAATAGATAACCATAAACTAAAGGATTTTGGAGTACTTCGAGCCCAGGCTTTGAAAATAGTTAATTGTAAACAACACATACAAAAAGTGTGTGTGTGTGTGGGGGGGGGGGTATCATTATTTAACACTTGAAATCAACTGTTAATATAACAAAACTGAAAGAGAGTAAAATTAGAAATACCTGATTGTGTATCTGTACCACTGTTGCACTACTAATGTGGAGTACTTTTCTGGCACCAGCTCCACCGTGCTGCTAGCTCAGATTGAATAGAATATCAAATACGTTGTGGATGAAAGGCCGTCTGTGTTGGAGACAAGTGATATAATTTCAGTCTTATAATCAGCACATCCATCTAGTATGTAGCCAATCTGTTGGTTTGTAAAAGTAGGATGGATCCACTATTATTACTAACCATAGAAGTTTTATGGGAAGTTTGGATACGTTAGTATGAGGGTATAAATGACCACAATGTCTGCATTTCCCTTAAAATATAATATAGTATAAGTATAAAATAATATTAACCAATTATTTCATGTTTCACCACTCCCCTTTGTTCATCCTCACCTGTCATCAAGCAAAACACTGTTCGGAGACAGTCTTTAATATGCTTTACCTAGAAATGTCACAGTGCTGAATGAAAATGTTGTGATTTCTAATTCATTATGCTTAGATTTTGTTTTTCATTCCACTAATAATTCAGATATAATTCTGATATTATGAGGTGCGTAAGCATATCATTACATTTATGACTCATGCTGACCATAATTATTTTTCAGTCACAGTCATATGTTTGCATTGCAACAGAATGTGACCGTGTTTGGTTGACTCTAATGCATGCACATTAGATTGTGTTAAAAGTTGTGGTATCTGACTTGGTGCTGTAATGTAATACCACTGACATTGAGGGTAATGTTTGTTTATTTGAGCTCAAGCTGTGGCTGTCTTCAGTTACTATGTATCACTGCCTCAGAACCAATATATCTAATCAAATTTGGCACTTAAGACAAGACAATTGTCATTTATTTGGAAATAAGCTGTCATCTAAAATGGTCAAGTAGGCCATTTTATTGTGATTGTCATTTTAACTAAATACAGTTCACATAGTGAAATGAAACAACACACCTCCAGGACCACTCTGCTACATGAAACACAGGACCACAAAAAACTACACACATGCCCACATAAAGGGCAGTGTGTGCACGCATTGAAGGACAGTGCAAAAACAGACAGGTACAAACGAACACAGTGCAGCAGGGACCAGTGCACAGTTACAGATCTACCAGGTGCAAAGTAGCAGGTTGTTTGAGTCTTTTTGCCTGCGGGACCACTATGCCCAAATGCTTTGGTACCTTCTTCCAGAAGGCAGGAGGATAAACGATTAATGTGAGGGGTGTGTCGGGTCATCCACAATGCTGGTGGGTTTGCAGATGCAGTGTATTGTGCTCCAATATTCAATTAATATAGTAAATGTAATATGACAGGTGATAGGCTATTTAAGCCTGTCTTCTCATTTCTGGTTCAGCCAAGAAAGTTGTATTATTGGTGCATGCTTTCTAACCCAAATCAACCCTTTTCTGCCCTCTCATCAATGCCCTCAGCTCTGCATTTGACAACGTGAATAAGATCCGAGTGGCCATTAAGAAGATCAGCCCGTTCGAGCACCAGACCTACTGCCAGCGCACCCTGAGGGAGATTAAGATCCTGCTGCGGTTCCGACATGAGAACATCATCGGTATCAATGACATTCTGAGAGCACGCCGCATCGACTATATGCGGGATGTGTATCCTTGCACAAATAGTCGGCCACGCCTGGAGAGGCAGGCTTCACTGCAACGAAGAGTCATGTTTCTAGCCTTTAGCGGTCAGACTAGGGGTGGGGTTTATAGACTTGTGAGGTTTTTGACTAGAGTCAAGCAAATACCTCCAGTGTTTTCTGAAGCACTTTTTAAAGCCAGAACTAAGATTTTGTTTGAATATTTTTATTTTATTTACAATCCCAAAAGTGTGAAGTTTTTAGTTTTGAACTGGAGCAATGAGGCTAATAAATAATAAAATAATAAGTAATAAAAACATATTGCCATGAGTTAGCTTTGTGCAAAGTGCATGTCCAAATCATCACATTTGCCTTAAAACACATTAAACATTACTTAAGTAATCTTGAATGGGCTTGCTTGATTTAATCAATTAGCTTGCGTAGTTCTAATTGTAGAGGTGTAGCCACTGGGCTCGTAGCTGCAGTGCAGAAAAACTGTATAAAAACAATTATTGGCTGATCAACTAGTGGGCAGCTGTGGCCTAGTGGTTAGGACATTTCCCTCGGGATCTAAAGGTCACAGGTTCAAGTCCCTGCCCAGGCATTACTGAGGTACTCTTGAGCAAGGTACGGTCCCACTACACTGCTCCTGGGTGTTGTTGATAGCTGCCCGCTGCTCCACATGTGCACATGTAATGGGATAAATGCAAAGGTCACATTTCGTTGTGGTGCTTGAGTATGTTCACGATGACAAATATTCACTTTCACAATCACACATGGAGAAAGGGGAACATTACCTAAATTGTGTTTTTCTCCTAACTAACACCAACACTTTAAAATGCTAATAAGATAGCTTGTGTCCCTCATCAGTGCTGGTTTGACTTTCCCCAGCTGGCCCATCAGCTGCAGTGAGGCCTGTTAGTTCTTTGACTCCCTGCAGCTATATCGTGCAGGACCTGATGGAGACAGACCTGTACAAGCTGCTGAAGACTCAGCAGCTCAGCAACGACCACATCTGCTACTTTCTGTATCAGATCCTCCGTGGGCTGAAGTATATCCACTCTGCCAACGTCCTCCACAGAGACCTGAAGCCCTCCAACCTGCTCATCAACACCACCTGTGACCTCAAGGTGAGTCACAGTGTTTGGACAGCCCCCCCCAAATTGTGTTTTAAAAGTACCCAATTTTTTCTTTTGCAGATGCACAAAATTAGCAATTGTTGATTTTTGTAGTTCAAGTTCTGCTTTTTTTGTGTTGTCTTTGTCTCTTTTTAGATCTGTGATTTTGGCTTGGCACGGATAGCTGACCCTGAGCATGACCACACTGGGTTCCTCACAGAGTATGTGGCCACACGCTGGTATCGTGCACCTGAGATCATGCTCAATTCCAAGGTAAAGACTAGGAATCAACACACAAAATCTGTTAACCATGTTGTCATTACATAACCACATATTCACTTAACATTTCCAGAGGGGTTTCGGGTTGCCTGTGACCAAATAGAAAAACAATTGCTGTCTTATCTAAATTTTAAAGTTAAACTTAAATTTGAGGCCCGCAATGCTTGTCTTGTGTCGATTTCTTTCGATAACTTTCTACTATGAAATGGTTTTGCTTTATAATGAAAAGTGGTCCAATTACATGTTACATTACACACGTGAGTTCATTTTTACTTTTTAAGTAATTGATTACTTGGGGGGTTTTTATGTTGCAGAACTAAACAACAAAATGATTAGAAATGGTCCTCACTAAAAGTATTCTGCACCAATTTGATTGTATAGATGCATGTATGCTCACTACCTCTTCCCTTCTCTCTGACAGGGCTACACAAAGTCTATTGACATCTGGTCAGTGGGCTGCATTTTGGCTGAGATGTTGTCCAACAGGCCCATTTTCCCTGGAAAGCACTATCTGGACCAACTTAACCACATTCTAGGTGAGCTACTGCAACTGCACACGTCCTTCGCGTCACCTCACATTATCCCTGCCCACACTGAAGCGGCACAGACACTGTGTAATGAGTGATGCTACTATTAGCTTATGTTTGATTTTTAAAAGCGCTACAATTAAAGACGAACCACTGTTGGGAAAAAATAAGTCGAACCATGTTGGCTAATCATGTTTATTTAATAAATGGCTTACTGGACTAAACTAATTATGTACCAGATGGAATGCCAATTAGGATTGCTAATGCTGGCACGTCTGTTTTGTGCGAGTGCATGCTTTGCCTGTGGCTTCAGAAATGTAGTTGAATTCAGGTTTCCTAGTGAAGCTTAATTAAGGGTCAGCTCTGTTAAACATGATTTAAGGTTCAAGCCAAAATGTTTGTAATGATAAGCACTTGATTGCTGTTCTGGTTAGATTTCACACTGGTTCATTATAAACGTGTTTATTGTATTGCATTTTAAATTAGTGGGTAAACATAAGGGAACCGTCTTGTGACGATAAATCTTAGGCGACTTTATTGTCATCCGTGACAATTGTTTAATCCAGTACAGTGATGTTCCAGTAAGCTGCTACATATGAGATATTCCGCTTCCAGTCGTATTTGCTCTTTGCTTCTTTCATTTTTCTCTGCTAGTCTGCAGGACACCGGAATCATCTGTAGTATTTGTAGGACAAAAACAAACTTGACAGTTTCTTGTTTCTTACGGAATGAAGAATGTCTGTATCTAAAGGCTAATGTAGGTTATGTTGTGGTCAAAGATTTCCCTTAAAACTCTGTTACTTTATTATGCTTAACCTTGAATGTACTACTGATATAAATTTACTGAATTGCTTTTCCCACATAAATAGTAGATATGAGTGGTGGTTCTTGATCTAAAGTGAGTCCTACTTCAAAATAAAAAACCAGACTCTTATTAACAGGTATGTGTGTTTGTTCTGCTAGGTATCCTGGGCTCCCCTTCTCAGGATGATCTAAACTGTATCATCAACATGAAGGCCAGGAACTACTTGCAGTCTTTGCCCCAGAAACCCAAAATTCCATGGAACAAGCTGTTCCCCAAGGCGGACAGTAAAGGTATGCACGCTAATTAGTGAAAAATAATAAAAGACTGATTTAAAATATTTGCATTCCAAATACAGTTGTAGGTGTGCCTGAAGATGAGGGGTTGAGCATATTTTTATGTGACCGATTGTTTTATAGAAAGATGACTTTATTGACAAGACACCTAAACTAAGGACATGAGCGCCCATGTCCCGCCAGTTCTGGGTTTGTTTGAGGAAAGGAGCTAATTACTGCAGGTTTATTTTCACATGGGAGAATTTCTTTTGAATCTTTGATTGATTGCAGAATTCCATAAGTTATATTTTTTTAAATAAACCTAATAATTATTATTTTCAAAATGATAGAGTAGGTTCATCCCTTTTAAAGCTCTTAAAAATAAAGGAATAGTCCTTTATTTTCAAAAGCATTTACTGGATGAATCTACTCTATCATTATGAAAATAATAATTAATAGGTGTGCTCTGAAAAATATTAATTATAGAATTATGCAGGTTTGAAGTAGGATTGAACTTTCACTGTAACGTTTTAAGGTGGGCTACTGACACAAACCGTGATGGTAGATATAGGAGGCTATTGGATGTGCAAAATGTCTCCATGTACAAGGCTGCACAAGCCATTCTCATTAAAGATGCTTAGCCGTTTAGTCTGGCACAAGATTTTTTGATGTCTCCAGTATTATACTTGAATTAGGGAGTAATGTAACAAAATGAATCGCTCATGTCCATTGATGTTGGACATGTACTCCTAGGACCACACTAGGGTTTGCCTGAAATAAAACCTCAAAGCACTGTTTTCAGGACAACATGGAACACCTTGGCTTAAAAGCCACTTTCACACAGCGTTCACACAAATGTATCAGGCCCCAGGTCTGGGGAAAAATCACTAGTGTGAAAATGCTCTGAAAAGCATTTCCATTGGTGATTCACCTTTGCCACTACTATTTAGTTCGGCTAGGCTTAATGGAAAAATGCCTACTTAAAAATCTTTAAACCATGGTAAAATCAGGTGTCTATTGGCATGCTTACAGTAAGTCGACCAAAAACTGTAGAACTATAAAGAACGCAACATATTTCTCTGAGAGTAAAAGAAATGAAGTGTTTTTTTTTTTGTTTTTTTTTATTGGCTTGTGTACATTTGTGTGTCTGTGGGAGAGTGTGGGAGTGAGAGCTGGGGGGTGACTGTGAACAAATGGTGTGGAGAGATGTGAATGCATTGTGCAAATGTTTTGGCATGGCTAAATTTATTAAAGGCATTTTATTTAGTGTTTCTGATTTAGTTTGTATTTGTCCTTGTGCATATCATGCCAAGTGGATGCATTTTTGCAATGATTGTTAAAGTATACGTGAAGAATAACTGCTCTAAATGCTTTTGTGCCATTAGTGAAACAACACTGACTCTCATGTCTCATCCCTGTTTAGCTCTGGATTTATTGGACCGCATGTTAACCTTTAACCCCATCAAGCGTATAACTGTGGAAGAAGCACTGGCCCACCCTTACCTGGAGCAGTACTTTGACCCAACTGATGAGGTATAAATCACTCTCATCCTTGGGCATTTAGCCTATATGTCTCACTCTGTAACTGATGTAACAGTACTCATATTTTCAGGCTTAATCTGCAGTCAAGATTACATTTATGTCCTAAAATGTTGTAGTTCTAGACGGCTCCAAAGATTGTAAGCCTTACAATTTCTAGGCTTTTTTTAGAGGCTTTCTGAAGTCACCCTCCTTGTTCTATCTTCTTCTAAGACCAGGGGGAAATGGCAATTAATTGCTTAACAATGCAACTTAGCCATTGCGAAGCCAGACTACAGCAAGAGCAGCATTAACCAGTGTCATTTAAGCTGTGAACAGCCATAGGTTTACTCAAATTTAGTATAAAACATTGAAATAACTCCTCAAACCTGAACAAATATTATGTTCCTGTATCACAGGAATTGAACTTGGACCACTGAGTTAGTAATGGAATATGAACTTTGCTCTCAATTCAGAAAAGCACCTAAAGTGGCTGTAAAAAGCAGATCCCTAATTTTTAGAATATTTCCATCTTGAACTTAAACTTGTCTCCTTGTCTGATGTCTAACATTATAGCAGATCTGTTTCTCCATGTCCTTGAGACATGGAGAGACATTAAATTAACCAATTTAATCAAGGTCAAGTCAAGTAGGCTTTTATTGTCATTTCAACCATATACAGTTCACACAGTACACGGTGAAACGAAACAACGTTCCTCCAGAACCATGGTGCTACATGAAACACAGGACCACAAACACTACACAACTAACAACACAAAGTGCATTGTGTGGAAATATGTGCAAATATTGCAGGACAGTTCAAAGACAGACAGGTACAAAGACAGTGCAACAGTGACCAGTGCAGGACTACCAGGAGCAAGTAGCAGAATGTGCAAAAAAAACAATGTGATTATGAACAATGACACAGGGGGCAGGAAGAATGTCGCAGCATAAGTTCTTAAGAATTGCCAATAAGTATTGTAAACTCATAAAATGCCATTTATGCCAGCCTTGCACTCTATTAATAACTGATTTTAAATGCTCTTAGAATTTATGAGCTAAATAATGAAATTGTCAAGTCACTGTTGTCTTTCATCCCATATGCTTAAATAACTCACTGTATCTTTGTTTACTGTTGTTCTTCATCATTGTCCATTTAAGGCTGCAGTAACCGTGAATTCAACAGATGAATGAGATGAGATGTATTAATTATTTTTATTCATTCTTGGTTTAAATAGAATGATAATCAGGTTCACAGATTTTGCTTTGAAAATGTTATGGAAGTAAAAAAAAAAACCTAGTAGGACTAGACAATTTGCCATTTGAATAGTGCATTATTTAATGCATGTTTAATGGTGTTTTGTAGCCAGTGGCTGAGGAGCCCTTCACCTTCAACATGGAGCTAGATGACCTTCCTAAAGAGAAGCTGAAGGAGCTCATTTTTGAAGAGACCGCACGATTCCAGGCTAACTACCAAGGCTCCTGAGGGAAGCAAGGTAAACATGCAACACCCACAGCACAGAACGTAAAACGCACAAACCACACACATGTGCCTGTGGACTGAAGTCTTTATCCAGATTACTGAGACCTGTACTGGTGAGTGTAAGAAGTGATAAAGCGATGAAAATGATTAGTAAACACTTCACTGGAATTCTGTAGTGGTGTAACAACCTGGGCTGTCTCAATAAAGCCTTCTTTATGCTCCCTTTATGTATGAGAATAAAAACGTTAAGTCTGAACAATGTAACCATCACTGCCCACACACTTCCTTGCGTAGTTTTTGTTGGCATGGATGTTGAGTGGTACTTCCACTAGAGGGCGGAGTCAAATGTTTCTGACAACAAATGAGGCAAAAGCAGAGGAAGCCCAGGTGACGTAACACCATACTGATGGTTCATATTCTTGACTAAAACTCCCATAAGCGCTCTCTAAAGCGTTCTGCGATTTTTAGCAGAACTGTGTCTCGGTTGTAGTAAAAATTAGTAAAGCACTATAGATACAGATTCAGTGTGAGGGCACTCCCTCGGCTCAAGTTATCTACGTAATACCCATGGGGCAATTCAAAATAATAAATTGGCAGATTGCTTGTTTGGCGTGAAAAAAAATTAAACCATTGCTGTGTATTTACACTGGTCTGTCATGGCAATAGACATAGATGAAAGGGCATTATTACTTTTTAGCTGACTGCATGTCCGATTGCAAAAAGTTACCTACCTACAATTGTTCCCTACCCTTTCCCTGCAGTTTTATTTTCCAAAACCTTGACGTGATTACTTTAGGATAGGTTTGTATTTGCAGTAGGGATTGGTAATCTAGAATTTTTATCACCATATCTCGTGGGAATTTTTAGCGGTAACTTCTGGGTCGCATGGGAACATTTGGAATGCGGAATAAATATTTTAAACAAGTTGCAGGCACGAATGATGCAGACACTTCCTGGCTCATAATCAGGTAGACTCATCACATGTGGGTGTGGTTGGCGAGTGAAAGGATACTCGCTTATGGGCCAAAAGGTTGCAGGTTCAAATTCATACAAGTAACACTCTCCTACTGACAGAACATTGGGCCTCTGAGCCAGGCCCTTAACCACACATTGCACCAGGGAAGCTGTCCCTGTAATTAGGGAAATGGAAGTTGCTCTTGATAAGCATATCTGATAAATGCTGTAAATGTAAAGGCTTATCTTTTTCCAGCACTGCCAGATCCATGGTGCACTGTGCGGCTGTGTCTGACAAATCCAGCACTTCCCACTGAACGTGAATGTTGTGGTGCGTTTAAAAGCAGACCAATGTAAATGCATTGCAAGCTTTTACTCAGACCAAAGCTACAGGGTCCAGACTTAAGGCAAGGCTGTGCCTATGTCAGGAATAGCAGCCCTTAGTAATTAGCTGCTAAAGCTCTGGTTGTTGTTTGTTTCTTAAAAACTCTTGTCTTTTTCTCTCCTCCTTTCTTATTAGCTCTCCAAGAGAATGACCAAGCCACGTGACGGCTGAGAACAAGATAACTCCAAACAAGTTACAAAAGATTTACATACATATATGGTATCCAAAAAAAGAAGATAAATTGTACATCTAAAACTTGAGCGTTTCTTTTCTTTCTCCATCTCTCCTAGTGGGCGGTTGTGCGCTGTTTGGGGGTTTAACTTGCTATGTTAATGCCATTGAATGGGGCTGTTACTCACAATCTCACTCCTTGCTGCGCACAGCCCCTGACCCTTCATTCTTGCTCCCTAATTTCTCTTTCTGTCTCGCACATTTTTTTTCTTTACTTTCTCTCTCCCATCTTTCCACACTCCCCCTCTCTCCATTCCTTTAGATTTCTCCTCTTATTGGTTCTGTGTATTGCCCTTGAATGGAGAAAGAGTAAAGAGGGAGAGAAAGAGTGAGCGCATGGTTATTGTGAGCTCTAACTGGGTGTGTGTACATATTAATATGGGTGGTTTTTTTGTTTTTGTTTTGGGATATTTTGGCATTCTGTTGGAGTATTGTATGTCCGATCTGTTTGTACACTGTAATTTAAACGTTACCAGTTACAAAATGTGTTTTGTATGTTGGGAATTTATATTTGAGTATCCAAAAAATGTTGTTTCTAGCTTTATTTTTTTCTTTTTTAAAGACAAAATACATTACATGTGATGAGCTTGATTACTTTTGTTTTTTGGCTTTCGTGGAAGAGGTCTTGCTCAGATTGTGATGTGTATCTTGCTAGCCAATGGATTGAATATGTAAATGGGAAAACGTTCACGCCAGGTGAAGGGAAGAAATAGCAAGAGATGGAAAAGTCTCCTGCTTTTTACCTACTGTACAATATCTGATTTCCACTGTTAGGATTCGAGATGCTTTCTCGCCAGTGCTTTTGGAAAATGAAGCCATCAGTATCATCAGAACTGAAATGTCCTATTCACATTCCTCATGCCTCTCTTTTTATTTCTCTTTCTTTCTCTTGCTCTCTTGCACTCGCTCTATCCTTTCTCTCTCCTGTTTGTTGTCTTTTCTTTTTTTCCCTTCCTCCTCACTCCATTTATGCTTAGTGTGTTTTTTCATTATTCCTTGTGTAGCTCTTAACAAAGGTTGTCATTGGTTACAATGTCTATGGCAACTGTTGCCATGGTCTCTTTCTTTTTTCTTTCTTTTTTCTATTTACCACGAGCAGATTTTTAGCTGTGCTCTTTCAAATACTGCTCCCCTGATGCTTTCATTTCTCTTGCAATTTTTTTGTTCTGTCTACCACATCATTCCTCCTCCTTCCTCTACTTGTCTTTCTCCTCGCTCTCTGTGGGTTGAGGTAACGCAGCCAAGCTGAACGCTTTCAGAGCCATAGCACACGGTCACCCCCCCTCCCTCCCCCTCCCCTAACGTGATGTCAGACTTTTTGAAAGGGCTTTTCCACAGGGCTTGCTGACCTCATGCCTCTCTTACCTGTGATTGGTTGACCTTGTGTTCTTGTAGTCTGTGATTGGCTGACTTTTGCATGTACTGCATCACAGGCATAATTGCTATTGGGTCCCTCTTTATAGAACTGTTAACTTTTTGTGCAAGTGACAAATGTCCTTACCAAGTAGAACAGATGCTTTTGGCTGGTTGTGGTTGAGGAAAGCAAGCTCTAGGAGGAGTGATGCCGAAATCTGTAATGGCACAGGGTGTACTTGTTTTACTTAAAGGCCGGTCTTCATTTCCTGCATTGAACATGGCAACAATGGGGGTGAAACAGTGCTTTAAGTTTACTTTTTAGACATGTAGGATGGTTGCACATGAATAAAATGCCAAATCAACACCGTTGCTCATTCAGTGTTTTCTTACTCTGGCAAAAAATATTAGTGTAAGTACAATCGATTGGTTGATGTTTTGAATTGTGAATTCAGAGCACTTTAAGTGAAACAGTACACCCTTCAGCAGATTTCGTATACGCCGTTACTCAATCTGTGCACCTGCACTTTGTGTCTCATGACCAAACTTTTTTTTTGTAGTGCAACTATCTGTCTTTAAAAGAATTTGAGGTTTGGAAACGTCTTTGGTCTCTTCTGTTTTGGTCAGTTTTCAGTCGTCTTGCATCTGTTTTCCTTGCACTTCTGACCTTTATCGCATTCGGTTTTCTTTTTTTTTTTTCCACCCCCCCCCCCCCCCCCCCCCCCCAAAAAAAAAAATTTTTAGAAAAATCCTGCTTTGCTAGTGCGCATTGTGGGACAGGAAGGCACAGATGGCAGGGCTGCATCTGCGCCCGCGTCTTGTCTGCATGTCTGTCCATTTCAGCTTCAAGCTGCTCTTCTCTGCTTAACCTTGGGGGGGTGACACCACACCACACGCTGACCTGAGGGAAGCAAAACATTTACCAAGGAAAAAGCTTCTTTCTATTATGCTGTATTGTTGCTGATGTAATGCTTATTTACAAATGGGACCATAGGGACTGTCTACAATCGTACACACAATGCACATTATCTTTCTTGCGTGCACACACACACACACTTACAGATATCACATGAAAACAGTATATGATTTGAAAGGCCTACAAATGAGTAATGTCCTTTTAATGGCTGTTATTATGGTTATTGCTGTTGTTATATTGGTGAGTCATTTTTTTAACTGAAAAGAGATTTACTTTTTTTTTTTAGTATGGTTTTTATTTTTTTTTTTCTCATTTCTCTTTATGGGTGTGGAAAATAATTGGCTGTGTTGTCTCTCTTTTGGAAATCTATTTTTTTCCCCTTAATCTTATAAGGACTTATTTTAAAAGATGATTTAAAGATATGATTAGATATGTTAAGAGAGATGAACCATGAATGGTTATAGTCTATGTACATGCTTATGGGTATTATGAATTAAACAATTAACAAAGAAACAGAATTATATACATATATTAAATAAAATTCCTCATACTGTAAGTTGTTGTCTTAAGTTGATTTTTTTTTTAATATGTTAATCTCCACTAATAGATGCTGAAAATAGCAGAGAAGTGGCATGATTAAGTGTGTTTCCACTAAACCATTTTTTTTTCTTCATAACTTGCAATACGGATGGAGCAAAAAACCATCTTCTCATCTTAGGGGCTCTGAGGACCTGTTTGAAGACCACTGTAGCGGTTGTGTAATTCTTTACATTCCTGACCCTTACATAGCACCAGTAAGACCCCTCATCTATAAATAAGTTTTTTATTGTTCTCTTGCCAATTTTTGAGAACTTGAGAATTGCACGAGACTCCTGGCAATTACCTTCTTTTTTCAGCCTCTGCAGCCCAATATACACACCTCACTGCCAGCTTGTAAATCATCCCTTTCACTTTTGTCACAAATCTCCTGACGCTGATTTCCACCCACTTCACCCTACCTGCACTCTCCACTTTCCATTCTTTTGAACAATGACCTTGGGTGTTTATCCATTTTTGCCTCCTCTACTTGCATCCTCACCGCCCTCTGTCTTCCCTCTTGTTCACTCACGTATTTTTATCTTGGTCTTATTGATCAATCCTTCCTCTTCTCTTCAGTGGGTACCTCCACCTCTCCTGGCTCTCCTCAACCTACTTACTGCTCTTGCTGTAGATCACAGTGTCATCTGTAAACATCATAGTCCACAGAGACTCCCGTCGATCTAGTCAGTCAACCTGTCTATCACTGCTGCAGACCTCACCACTGTCATGCTGCCCACCTACATATCTTACACCACCCTTACATTCTTCTGTCTCACTCTGGACTTCCTCATGCAATACCACACCTCCTCAGTGAAGCATACATTTGCTTGAATTATACAACACCACAACGCAGCTCTTCCAGATCTTCTCTGTACTTCATCAACACACCCAAAGCAAACATTGTATCTGTATGGCTCTTTCATGAAACCATGAACGTGCTTACTTTTCAGGTCTGCTCTTCTTAACCTAGCTTGCACTGCCTTTTCTCATACCTTCATGCTCTGGCTGATCAGCTTAATACCTTAGTATTTACTGCAGCTCTGCACATAACCCTTATTCTTTAAAAAATCTTTACCAGTGCACTTTTTCACACTCCTTAGACAGGCTTTCACTTTCCAAGATTGTATTAAAACAATCTGGTTAAAAATCCCACCAGCATCTGTCCTACATATCTCTATGCTCCCCATGTGGTCTGGACGCACTGCTTTTCAGTTGTCTTCATCGCTTCCCTTCCTTCATCTTTGCTACTCCAACCACACCATATAAAAATACACATTGTTGTACCACCTTTCATTTCCAGCTATATATCCATCACTCTGTACAACCCTGTCTTCCCCTCCAAAATATTCTTGGCCTACTTTTCCTTCAGTATTACCACTACCACTTTCTCCTTCCATTCACGTCATGATGGAATAGCTTGAACCTAGCTATGCCCCTTGTTGCGATAAATGGTTGATTACACCCTGGCAGTATTATTGTAATCAGTACACCCTGGCCCTTTTCAAACAAAAAAAACCCAAACTTAATAATAAAAGTAAGTCTAGGGGACTACAGTTAATGCACATTTACACATTTCAGTGTAAAAGTATTGTTCTTTTGTTGCATTCAATTTATCATTAAGTAATTCAAATTTTGTTTATTTTTCCAGTATGTTTAATAGAAATTGTGCACTTAAATTAGTAGGAAAGTCCTATTTAAGTTTGGCAGAAGGTAATTTTTCTAATCCTCATGGTGTTCACTTTTAAAAAATGTGACAAGAGAATGGTTAAAAACTTACTTTAAATATGCTACAGCAGCTGTTTAAATACCTACTTAAAATATGGGAAAACAGCTTGCCAGGAAATCAAAATGTATTTTAAGTGAAAATACGTACACATTCTCTACAACAAGGGTCTTCGGTTGGGACCGCACACTAGGTGCATCATAATATTGCTCTAAGCGTACTCACAATGATAAAGATATAGCAAAAATGCAAACCATCTGAGGGGCTATAAGGAATGGTTTGAAGACCCCTGTTTATGATCTGCATATTAGGTTTGGCAGAAGTTCTATACCAGATGCCCTTTCTAAATCAGCCCTCTCCATTTTCTCTCTCTTCTTTATTTGTGCACTATTGGAATCAGACTGTGGCTCAACAAGTCAAGTTAATTGTGATTTAGAACTGAACATGCAAACTCTGGCAGTTGTCTCGTTTTGCTGTCTTAGAAAGGATTCAATTATTTCAATTTTATCATTAACTTACCTTTGTTTCCTCTGTTGTCACATTTATTGAAGCATGGAACACTGGGTAATTTGGGCCAATTGTGTTAGTACTACAAGTGTTAAACTTCCAAGTTCATCAGATAGCAGTCTGAAAGATTGCCACTGTTCATTTAATTGAAACCACTAATACAAAAATGTATTTTTTTAATAGTTCTGGGAGGTCTTGGCTAATTCAATGGTTCCCAAGATCAATCCTTGAGGGGTTTCCAGCTCAAGCAGTTTGTGCTGTTCTTAGTCAACTGGATGACAAGTCGGAACAGGTTCTGGTAGTTCAGGTGTTGCTTTAGGACATGGTGGCTGAGATGCATGACATAACTCAAACACTCTAAATCATGTTGGGACCGAGAACAGTGTTTGTTATATAGATGGACAGCAACCACACTTAGTGTTAAAAGGCTCATATACTACATTTATATCTAGTCCTTTCTTTTTACCATTTCCCCCCTTAATTTCACTTAACAGGATTTGTAGGCTTGTAAACCGGCTGTTTTTGTTATGGTGCCTTAAAGACGTGCATGTAAATGAGACATTTCTGATAGGCTGTCTTGTATTGTGCCTCGTTTTAAAAAGACATCTGGGCTAAAACACTCTGTATAATTTTAGTGTGAATGGGTGCAGCTAAACTGCTTTTGGCTGAATAGGTGTATACACCACCTGTCTAATGTGGAGCAGATCCCCCTCATGCTGAATGTGGTGCACTGTGTGTTCTGACCCGTTTTTATCAGTCAGCATTCACTTTTTAAACCACAGTAGCTCTTCTGTGAGATCGGACCAGATGGGCTAGCCTTCCCTCCCGACATACATCAGTGAGCCTTGGGTCTCCGTGGCCCTGTTGCGGATTCATCAGTTGTCTTTCTTTTAATCACGTTTTGTAGGTAATATCTTCTGCAGACCTGGTACACTCCACGTCAATTTGGAGATGCTCTGGCTCAGTCATCTAGCCATCACAATGAGTTCCTTGTCAAAGTGGCTCAGATCCTTTCACTTGCCCATTTCTCCTACTTCCAGAACATCAATTTCAAGAACTGACTGTTCACTTGCTGCCTAATATATACCCCCTGACAGGTGCCACTGTAATTAAATAACTAGATCGTCAATGTAATTCTCACATATATTCATGTAAACATAAAATGAGCCATATTGCAGCATTTTTCCCATATATGGACTGTTAGTAAATTATAAGTTTAAAATTCTAACATTGTTTTCATGTATCATTAAACTCTTTAAAACTTAGATTTAAATTAATATTATAATTAATTTCAATTAAATTCTTGATATGGGCCTATTAATTCTTTTGATATTGAACTGAGTGACTCTTGGCACACCAAAGCTTTGGTTGGATAACACTTATTCATCTCCTCCTGCTTTTGAGTTTTTATCCAGTTCAGCTACTCTTCCACTTCCAAGACATGTTCTGGCAAAGGCTAAGGGTGCAGCTTGAGGTGCTTTTAAAAGCCTGGATGCTATGGTGAAGGGTATAAATACAGCCAAACTTTCATCTCATTTGTCTTTGTTGTTTTCCTGCTTTTTTTCTACCTAGCAAAAAAGGCATTAGGCTTTTCTGTTTTTGCTGTAGCGTCTGCCACCAAGTGAATATGCTGTTTCTTACTTTTTGCTTTATGTATTGTGACCAAAGTGGCAAAGTGGAATGTGTGTTGAAACGGCAGTTTCTCCACCAGAACTGCCTGAGGCACATTGAAGGTGATAAATACAAACACTATTACTTAATTATACTGCTTTTCTGAACATGCAGGATAACAAAGGAAAAAGTGTGACTGAAGTACTAGTCTCAGTGTGTACGACAGACAAAGTCTATCCACAGATATCTGATGCTCATCTGTACAAGAATTTATCAGGCATCTCATGCAATGCATGAAGGGAAACCAGCCATTTAATAGGATGGGTGTGTTCACTGATTTTGAGTGATAATTACCATCACACTATTAAATAAAGCACAGTGTCTAAACTCACCCATCATCAGTAAAATATTCTTGTTTAGTATATTGTCGTAAAGCACTTTGGTGCAACTCCTGTTGTTTTTAAATGGGGTTTATAAATAGACTTGACTTGACTAAACATGTCATTTTACTAATAAAGTTTTTTTTAAAAAAAATTTTTTAAATTCTATATTTCAAATATAAACCATATTAAAATACTGATATGTCAATATGATATGCCATTTTAAGTAACCTCAGCTAATGTAATGTCTCAGGTAGGTGGCAGAGTTCATTTAGCCAACGCTTTTATCCAAATCAACTTCCAAGACGGGGAGCAGTGTAGTGGGACAGTACCTTTCTCAAAGGTACCTCAGTAGTGCCCGGGCCAGGACTTGAACCTCCGACCTTTAGATCCCAAGGGCAATTTCCTAATCACTAGGCCTCCACTGCCCATATGCCTTATCTTACTGTCTTTTCATGACGTCTGGTTCCAATCTTTGCCACTGTGATTAATTCTGACTTGGTAAGTTTCTCTTAAACAGAGCTTTACACTTCAGTCACACTAGAAAACTTTACAGTTAAACTTTGAACCTGTTCTTATTGTATTTATCACCAACATGCTATGTTTTACAGCTTTGAGACCTCACAGGGAATGTCTTACATCTTAAAGGGCCCATTTCATGGAAAACTGTGTTTTCCACACATTCTTTTGAATAAATGAGTTTGATTTAGTAATTAAATATTTTTAAAGTTTTAAAACATTCACTTCCCTGGTCTGATATGTGTAAACTAAGCTGCAAGAACAGACATTTTCAATTCAATGTTATTGTGATGTCACATGTACATAGCATATACTTACTGCATACTACATACTGAAGTTCTAAGGGGTGTTTCAGCTCTCAGACTGCTTTTTGAAAGTGCACTATAGAGCAGCCAATCAGAGCACAGATCATTTATGTGACTTGACAAATTATGGTCATGCAAAAATTATAAGATGGCCCTTAATAACTTGATTACATTATGCCACAATTTTTAAAAATGGAGTTACAGTTTGTTCAAAACTTTTAAAATGATTTGAATAATATATATATATATATATATACACACACACACACACACATTATATACACATTATATATACGCACACACACATTATATATACATATTTATAAAGAAATAAAATGCAAGATAAATTATATGGTTTCTTTACTGCCTTGGCTACAAAAATCTTATTTAAGGAGCATTTCTTCTGGTCAACCACCAAGACAAGCCTGACAAGCTAAAAAGCTGGAATATAATGTTCAATAAATAAAAAAGTGTTAATTTTAAGTGTTTTTTTGTTTGTTTTTTGTGATATGTGGGTCTGCAGTTTAGGTCTCTCTCTCTCTCTCTCTCTGTGAGTGAGTGTGACTTTTTTTTACTCTATAGCAGTCTCTCAGCAGTTCTATACAAACCTACACAATACAACACCTAAACAATCTGCTGATGAACTGAACTTTCACTCAGTTCATGTGCACCTGGTGTGTGTGTGTGTGTGTGTGTGTGTGGAATTAACATTCCTTGTGCCCAACCTTTGTTAAATAACCACAACTGTGACAACATACAAACGTGTCATGCATTGATGCAATTCCAAATACACCCAATGTTTCACTGATCCACCAATTGCAGCCTATTCTTTTTTTCTGCTCCCATCTTCACACTTTTATGCTGCTGTTTATGAGATGGTATGATATAGCATGGAAATGCTGAGCCCAAGTCACTCAGCTGCAGGAAACTTGGAACAGTGATGACAGCTCGCTCGGTCACACCCTCCATTGTGCCCATTTTCACTAGAAGGAGCCACAAACTCCATACACCTCAGTCTCACACCACAGGCTGTTTCAATTCAAATCTGGGCAAAAATACAGCTGCACACGAACAAAGAATTTATAGAGAAACAATGAGGCCTTTTTTATATACAAACCTGCATGCATGTTCACAGTGAGAGAGCAAGAGTGAAACCATGCTGTGGCCAATAACTACCTAGAGGCAGTCTTACATTAACCACCATAAACATTGACGGAGGGAGAGAGGGAATGTTTGGCAATCACTGACTACCTCTAACTGGAAACAGGTTTTCATTAAAGAGCCAATATGTAGTATTGATTTATTGATTCATTCATTAATTCATTTATTTATATGTGTTGGTTTACTAACCAAAATCAGTCACAATTCATTTACACAACCCTTTTCCAACCTCTCTTTATTCCTTACATTCCATCGGCTGTGTTTGTCACTTTTCCTCAAACTAATGTATGTAAAAGACCTCTGTTCTCATTGACTCTCTCTGTACTGTGCCTCGTTCAGAAAGCCTTGTGAATAAAACATCATCATTTCATCATGAATAGGCTGCTGCACGCCCAATATGCAGACATATGTAAATGTGGTGGTTTTTGTGACATCACAAGCACAGCACATTCAAAACATCCCATTAATGCAGCCTATTTTCCATATATGGACTGTAAAGACTGCAAGTGAATATGTTCTGCAGCTTTAAAAGTGTTTACATATGACATCAGACCCTAATGTCACAAAAAATGAGGATTTCCATTGTATAGGCCCTTTAACTCAACACAGAAAGAGAAAAAGAAGTACTGCTGTAGCATTGAGGTCAGGTTTTATACTGCAGTTATCTCACTTGAACAGAGTGGAGGGAGGAGTGAGTGTTCTCTCTCGCTCTCTCTCTTGTTCTTCTGGTTTTTGCTTTTTGCACCATTATCACAGTGCTCTCGTGTTTACCCTGCAGGAGAGGTGGCAATGGAGGGAGGGCCAGTACACATGAGGGGGAAAGGGAGTGGCAAAGAAAGAAATTGAACAGCATAGCCGTCAAAGAGAATGAGTGAAAGAGAGGGACATATGGTTTGTAAACCAGCAAGGAAAGGGTGATCTCTCTACCTTCTTCTCCACTGAAGATAAAGAGACAGGAACATACTGCAGTGGGTTTATCAAAACCAGGTAAGCCAAGAACAGCCTTGATCAGTCCTAATCTATGTGCTCAATCAGTTTCATCTACTCACACTAGCAGGGGATTTTTTCTTAAAGTGTGGCAATCAATTTTGGTTGATCTCAGAGTCTCTCTTGCAGTCACGTGGTCCTGCTGTCAGGATCTCTGCCTTGGATTTCCTTGGGATTATCTTTGATTCAGCAACTTGTGGGAATTATGGCCAGTTTCATGTACTACCTCCTCCCTGCAGTAGGAGGCTACACGCTCACGTCCCTGTACCTGCTGAAGAATCCACACATTCTGCACAAGAAGAAGCAGACCACTTTCCACTGTACCCACATCTCACACAGGGGAGGTAGGGTTTGAACATCTCAGAGCATGTCTGGTCAGACTAAGATTTAGCACACATAATGTCCCTAGAACTATGCTGCCTTTTATTACTAGCCTCAAGTTCAAAACATATTGTTTATTCCCTGGTCCATATTTGCAAATTAAGCATTTTAAATTCACAGGTTTTGTGATGTCACAAAACTCAACTAATTTGCAGATATCCACCAACACAGCCTACAGTAGTTTAGCCCTTCCTTTCATAGTGAAGAAATGAGGAGTGTTTCATCTAGCCGGCTTTTTGAACAAGACACTGTCATCAGAACTGAGCTGATTCACATATATCCAACTTAAAGTAACAGTAACAAAAGTGACTATAGAGTGATTCATTAAAGGGCCACTCCTGGTGTGGTTCACTACAAGGGCCCGTATCCTACATTTACTCAGAGGTTTCATGATGATGTTGCTTTATGTAATGAAAACAAGAATCATTAATTTCCACAAAGTTTCCATAAAGTCCTTTTTCCAACCTTTCTTCATCCCAAAGTCCAGGGGCCTTAAATTCCGGTCCTGCAAGGTCAGTATGCAGTGCAGCTTAATCATTTCCCTGTTTAAACACACCTACCTACCTGGTTATTAATGGATGAGCTGAATCAGATGTGTTTGAGCAGGGAAATGAACTGAAGTGAAGAACCATGCTTTAGAAATAAACAGGCAGTTTTTGTCTTTAAGACTGATCTACATCAGTAAACCACTCTTTAAATGTGCAACACTGTTAATTTGCATTTTGCAGAATATGCTTGAAAGGGAACAAGATTTTAAATACATCACAAAAACAATTTAGGAGTGAACAGTATGTTTTGAGACTTTATCTGAGTTTACATGTCATATCAAACTCCAATAAGTTTCCAATAAGTAAGGAACTTCAGCTTTTCCAAGATCTGACACATTTTTCTGTCTCTGCACTTTCTGTGATGGGGTGTGTTCACAATGACAATAGACACTTTATTGTTTATTGTAGTATTTGATAGAGCATGGGGAAATTCCACAATATGGTGAGCAGGGTTCTGAGAAACAGAATGGGCCATACAGGATTGGAATCCACCCAGTAATATGCAAGTTCAGCCATTTTTGACAAATGACTATGCATGCAACTTTTACACTGTGACTGTAGTGTCACCTGTTTTCAATCTGACTCATTCTTTCAGTGATTTAAACAATGAAACTGGCTGAGAGTGCAGTTAGAGCTCAGGGCTATTTGTCATTACACTAGAATGGGGTGGGCAACTGCAGTTCTGGAGGGCTGGTGCCCAGCACAGTTTGGTGATGTCTCTGCTCAAAGTGTGTTTGAGTAGAGGAACTACCAAACTGTGTTGGACACCTGCCCCCCAGAACTGGAGATACCCACCCTTGCACTAGAACATGATTTCTTAATCCTGCTACTGGTGACCCACAGCAGCACTTTTTCAGTTATTCCCTAACCTAATAAACCAGATCCAGCTGATCAACCAGTTATCAAGCCCTTCATGAGCTCATACAGGTGTGTTGGGGCAGGTAGTCGTTGAAACTGTGTCAGTCAGCAAGAGCAGGATTAGGAAAGACTTGTCTTAAAGGACTGTAATGTCTTGTAAACACCATTGTTTCACAACCAGATACTGAGGACATGCCAGATGGTGCACATTTTTTTGCTCTGTCCCAGCTATTAAGAACACTGAATGTCTGGCACAGGTGCACTGGGACTGGGGTTAGGGCACAAAAGTAGTGATTTTCCACTGAACAGCACAGGTGTCATAGCTGAGGAAATAGTTGAACTGCTTACCCAAGGCTGTTGGAAGGGTGCACAAGGGCTGTGTACTAAAGACATATGCTGTATTATGCAATTTTCACTAAAAGATTAATGGACAAATGTAAAAGTCTGAAATTATTTACATCCATAATATTGGAGGCCCCCTCTTGCCTCAATGGTAAGCATTAGCTTGGGGCCCAGAAATGTGTGGAGCATGCTTGCTGAACAGTGTTGAGCTAATCACTGAACACAAAAGTTAAGGTAGAGACCCTCCAGCACAGCCCCTTTCCAGAGACTCTATATGTATTTTTTTTGTTATATAAGCTCAAGCACACTTATGTCAACCCATCAGGTACGTACTAAGTCAAGCTGAGTCAGGTGTGTAATACAAAGAAGTAAACATCCCACCATTTTTGGTTACATGGAAGATTAAGAACCTTAACCTCCTCTATGAAATAGAGACTAGAGGCAGACAATAGGTATGTATTTAATTCTGTACAAGCATTTCCATGTATATCTGACTTTGTACTTTTTTCTGCTAGGCTCTGGTGAGAGAATTGAAAGCACCATAGACGCATTTACACAGTAAGTAAAAACTCATCTATACTGATCTATACAGTGGCGACCTAGTGGTTAGGACCTTGCCCTTGTGAACTGAAGGTTCCAGGTTCAAGTCCTGGCCCAGGCACTACTGAGGTAAACTTGAGCAAGGAACTGTTCCACTACACTGTTCCCTGGGCGCTGTTGATAACTGCCTCCTGCTCCATGTGTGCACGTGTGATGGGTTAAATGCAGAGGTCACATTTTGTTGTGGGCTTGAGTATCTTCACTGTATCAAATAGTCACTTTGTCATCTTTTCCTCAAAGCTGTGCCTCTTCAGTAGTGAGCACAGGGTGGACAATATAACATCCTGACACTTGATTTCACAATGTGGTACATATTTATTGTATAGGAATGACATTATTAAGGCCTCCTGATTGGATCTGTCATGTAAGGTTGTTTTTAGACTGTGAGTTCAGTCTCCAGCATTGCCACATATATTTGTCACCGTCAGCTGTAGTGATGTTAGCCAGTAAATGTGTCTTGTAGCTGATGTAACACATTTAACGGTTAGTGTTCTACTCCCAGCGTGCTGAAATGTCCAACAGCATTGCATCAATGCTGGTGGTGTTTCCCCATATTTCAGAGGAAGCGTGGGCTAGCCTTCACCTTTCTGGCCTGCTTGCATGGGAGGAGACCTAGCAAGCAGGAATTTGCAGTAAGTAAACTGGAGGGAAACCTGATATAAATAAATAAATAAATAAACAAATAAATAAATAAATATCACAATAAGCTGACAATCTATCAACCCTCATATCTCCTGTTCAGTTTACACAGTTACTGCTCACTAGCTATTGTTGTTAACAGGCTCTAAAATGAACTTTTTTAGGAAACATAGCTGTTCATTATTCTACAAGAGTCGACTATGCCAGTGATATACATAGAACAGCATAATCTAATCAAATTTCTCACAATAATGATAATATGTTGTCATATTGCCCACCCCTAGCTACCCACAGGTGGGCAGTGGTGGCCTAGTTGTTCGGATCTTGCCCTTGTGAACTGAAGGTCGCAGGTTTAAGGTCTGGCCTGGGCACCACTGAGGTTTAGCAAGGTACCATCCCACTACACTGCTCCCCGGCCGCTGTTGATAGCTGTCTACTGCTCCACATGTGCACATGTGTGGGGTTAAATGCAGAGATCACATTTCGTTATGGTGCTTGAATATGTTTACAATGACACTTTTACCAGTACTCTTACTTTTCACTGTTGCTGTTTCTTAAATCTCTTTCAGTGCAGTAGAAGTTGGCACAGAGATGCTGGAAATGGACTGTCACATGACGCGAGATGGTCATGTGATTGTTTCACATGATGAGAACCTTCTGCGCCAGACTGGGCAAGACGTCAGCATCTCCTCTTTAGATTATGAGGTCAGAGGTCAGAGCTCAGTTTGAGCTACTTCTTTGTAATAGGAGCCTTTGATTACAGAGGGCATAATTTATTATAGTGATTTGTTCCTTTTTTGGATGAAAACACACATCGATATTATAATGCACCTGGGCTAGTGGAGATTGTTGTGAGGTAGTTAGCTCTCTATGCTTTATACTTTATCTTTATCATCTGAAATATAGCATATTAATGCTGAATATTAATGTTGACCTTTTTGCTTCGTTTTCTCTAGGAGCTGCCGCTCTATAAAGAAAGACTTGAGGTCACCTTCTATGCAGGTGTGCAGAGCTACGATACTTACACACAGTATTTCTGTACAATTGTGACACATTTCTAACACACTGTCCATTCACAGGTCACTACAGCACAGGTTCTGATAGAAAGTTTGCCCTGCTGGAGGATGTCTTCCGCACATTCTCTAAGATTCCTATCAACATCGAAGTGAAGGAAAAGAACAGAGAGCTGATTGAAAAGGCAAGGGGTCCAAATTTATATATAATTCAATACAACATTTGTTAAAGCGACTTAACTTTAGCCACAATATATTGTGGCTGTTCATATAATAATAATAATAATTATTATTATTATTATTATTACTACTTGTCAATAAATTCAGGCCAAGCTCAAATGTAAGTAGGTTACCAGGAATATTAGGAGCATAGTTACAGAATCACTGTTCTATTTCCAACTTCTTTCCTCCATTTTCCTCCTTCTTTCCTCTCCTTGACTCCTGCTTGTTGTTGAATTTGTGAAAAGGCAAACTTTAAACGCTTTTTGCAGCCGTATTGGTCACAGCAAGGTGTTCTTATTCTGTAAACAATATTGGCCCAGATTGCAAAAACTTTTCTCTCACTCTCTTCTCTTTAAGAATTCTCTCTCACTCTTTGTTTCTCTCATTCGCTCAGTCCCTCTCTCTCACCAATCTTTTATCTCTATTTCTTTATAATATCATCCCTTCATTGTTGTTGTCTCACAGGTTTCTGCTTTGGTGAAGAAGTATGATCGAGAGGACATCACAGTTTGGGCATCTGTGGATTCTGCTATCATGAAGGAATGTCGCAAAGTGGTGTGTGTGTATATGTGTTTGTGTGTGTGTGTGTGTGTGTGTGTGTGTGTGTGTGTACATGTGTGTGTGTGTGTGTGTGTGTGTGTGTGTGCATGTGTGTGTGTGTGTGTGTACGTGTGTGTGTGCATGTGTGTGTGTGTGTGTGCATATGAACCTCTTTCTACCTGCCTCACAACATAGGAATCAATATGAATTTGGCCCATTAAATATTTGCTGTGGTTTTGTATCCCTTTTCCTGCTTCCTTTTCTGACTCTCTCTTCATCCTCTCTCTCTCTCTCTCTCTCTCTCTATGCTAGAACTCCTCCATGCCATACATGTTCACTGAAATGCGTGGGCTGCAGCTGCTCCTGCTCTACTACACAGGCCTCCTACCTTTCGTCTCACTGGGGGAGAGCTTCCTTCAGTACTACCTGCCACATGTCTTTAACAGGTGTGTGTTTAGTGTTTCAGTTAATTTTTTTTTTTAAGTTTGTTTATACATAGTATATATTGTTGCATGTCATAACAAAAGCTGATAATAGAGAACAAATAACATCTGTTTTACCATCATAACACTGTCATTTGAATTTAAAAAATAGTGATTTACTCTGTGCTGTGAAGCACTTTGAATTTTTATGTATTAAAAGTGTTATATAAAAATTAATAATATAACAATTAATTAATTAATTAATTGCTTATTTATTTATCTATCTGTTTATTTATTTGTTTGTTGGTTTGTTTATTTGTTTGTTTATTAAGTCTCAGGGAGTTTTTTTTTAAGAAATATAAAACACCCCAAAACGTCAACATTTCACCATGTGAAGGACAGGGCAGAGTTAAATATACTAAAACATGTTTAAGTGATGTAAATAGGTCAATTTCCTTCCAGGACGTACATACCAGATTCTGCCATACTGAGGAACAGAACAGTCATCTCGTTGATTAAAAAGTAAGGAAAGCTTTTTCTTGTTTCAAACGTCCATAAACAGAAATATTGAATGCAAATAGCGATAACAATGTTATTACTATTTAAATAGTAGAACAATTGAGTAATTCATATTTGCTGAATAAGCCTTTGCCTTCATTTTGTTTTAGGCTGACTCTGAGGAAAAGCTTGTTTCAGCATCTTAAAGACAGAGGGATTCAGGTAGAAATTGGTCTTATTAAAAATTGTCTTTTTTCTTTAAAAATGAGACCCACACATCCCCAGTCAACTACACATAGAGGAGGAGAAAGCATATAAAGAAAAGCATATAAAAAATTATATGATAAGATTCAAACCCCATTTTTAGAATTTTCCAAAATGCAGTAAAAACAAAAATCTGTGATTTGTAAATGTAAATTCACCTTTATTTAACTGACAAAAATACAAAGAAAAGATTTTACTGACCAACTTAGTTGTATCTTGTTATTAAACACAAATTTAGATGTATAGATTTTGATGCTGCAAAACACTCAGAATAAGTTGGGACACCATTTGTTTACCATTGTGTTACATCACTCTCCCTTTTAATAGCACTTTCAATCATTTTGGAACTGAGGAGACTAATTGTAGTAGTTTTGCAAGTGGAAATATTTCCCATTCTTGCTTGATATGAGACTTAAGCTGCTCAACAGTCCACGGTCATTGTGATTTGATTTTCCTCTCTGTGATGTGTCATACCTTTTTATTAAGAGACACATCTGGACTGGCAGCAGGCTAGTCAAGCACACACATTCTTTGTTTACGAAGTGAAGTTGTGTAGCTTGTGCAGAATGTAGTCTTCCTTTGTTCGTAATGCAGTTTCAAGGTGCATTTCATGAGATAGTGACAGACCGTGTTAAGAGGTAATAGTTTTTATAGACAATGCTGCTACATTTAACAGCGATTTCTGACCTTGCCCATTACACACTGAGATTCACAGAGATCATGGAATTGGCTGAATCCTTTCACAATATTATGTCCTGTAGATGTTGAAAGACCTAAATTCTCTGCAATCTTGATTTTTTTTTTAAGTGACTAACAATTCTCTGACAAATTTTGACACAAAGGGCTGAGCCACAACCCATCCATGCTTGTAATGACTGAGCCTTTGATGGGTGCCTCTTTTATACCCAGTCATGATACTTCACTTGCTACTAATTAGCTGCTTAATATGGAGACTTTCAAACTGGTGTTACCTGAATAATCTGTGCACTTTTTAATCTTATTTTAACTCTGTCCCAACTTTTGTTCAGTGTGTTGCAGCCATTAAACCCTTGAATAGTGAATTTTTACCAAAATCACAGATTTTAGTTTTTATTCTATTTTGTGGAAATGGGGTTTGTACATGAATGACATTCAAACGTTTTAATGTGCATAGCCATGCAAAGTCAGCATTTAAAAACACAATTTAGAATCAAGGCATGTTTTTTATATTAATGAAATTTTGGTGCTGGAAGTGTGCTCATTACATACTGTATTCCTTTTTAACAAAATCTGGGTGCAACTAATGGGCAGTACTTGTCCTTGCACAAAGATGAATTAGCATAATTATAGGCAGCATCATTTTGCACTAACATGATATTTTAATGTGAAAGGAAAAATATGAATCTCCTTATTGATTGATATAAGAAGAGACCGTAGGAAGGGAGATAACTCAGAAAAGGACTGGTCTTGGAACTTGGACTGGTATTCTGGGCCATTTCTGTATGAGCTAGAAGGCCAGACCCACGTTTTAATGAACAGAGACAAGATCTAGCAGGGTCTACTGTACTGTATTTATACTGTTTCATCTCTGTCTCTCTTTCTTTGGCTCTTAGATTCACCTGTTTGTGTGCAATGAAGAGCAGGACATTGAGACTGCGTTTGCAGAAGGAGCCACTGGAGTCATGACTGACTACCCCACATTGCTGTCAAACTACCTACAACGGCATAAACAGAGCACATGAATGACATGATGTACCACGTGCATACGTATACGCCACATTATATGTGATCAATGACCATTCCATTTATTACATAGTCTTTACATATTCTAAGACGTGTCACAGTCTCTAGACCAAAATTTTCCTGTTCAAAGACAAGAAAAATACCCCTTCTAATTATCTTGAAGGTGCGGTTATAGGAAGGAAAACTAACCTCCTAGGAAGCTGAACATTACATCTGTGTTTATTAGTCTCTACATCAGTGGCAGTACTAGCAGTGTGGATTTCTTCATGCATGCTGGACATCGTAGAGACAGAATACTGATGAATGAAGTGAATTATGTCAAATCGATGAGGCTGAGAGATGCAATTTGACACTACAGGATGCATCATTACATCTTAAATAACAAATTGAATGCTATTTTAGGTCCCTTTAAAGTCTTTGGAATATAATGGATATCTGTGTGGTTTTTGATTTGGCCACACAGCTCTAGAGATTCTGACATTGCTCTTGGGACCTGAAGGTCACAAGTCCAAGTCCCAGCCTGGGCACCACTGAGGTACGCTTGATCAAGGTCCTGCTACACTGCTCCCCAGGTGCTGCTGATAGCTGCCCGCTGCTCCATGTATGTGTGTGCGTGTAAATGCAGAGGTCACATTTTGATGTGTGTTCACAATGACAAATAGTCACTTTCATTATCATAGAAAACCCATTTATTTAAAACCCATACATCAATTCCCTGTCCCAAACGAATGTAAAATACATCCCTTTTATATTTCGACAAATATGTCATCCTATTCAACCCACAGCAGTTTAGACCACCCATTCAGCCCAGACTGCTTTTTGGATGAGGCCTAATACAGGACAGCCAATCAGAACAGAAGTCATTTAAATATATCTGTCTTAAAGATAAAGTATCAAAGGCAAAAAAAGAATTATGACTGTTTTGGCTGCATTAAACCACACAACCATTATTGCCGTAATGGCCCATAAAGAAAACCTCTAGACATACTGCATTTTTTGTGGCAAAAAAACTGTAGCTTAGCAAGTTTTCGCAATACTGAAATGTCAGTTGCTGTGCCCCTATAAATGATATTTCACACATCAAAAGACATTGGCTCCAGAAGTACTAAAAAGTTACTTTACATATTATAGAAATTTCTAAATTTTGACAAAATGGATGTCAGAAATTGCCCAAAAATTGCTTTGTATCTAGCCTATTTCAAATGGTGCTAGCATGAAGAAACTCATCCATAGGGACACAAACCTCTTATTCTTTATCAGCCATGTGGAGCTACAATCATACCAAGGTTCATGTGAATTAGTAAATCTAAGCTTGTGATATCATCGATAAAAAAAAACAACAATAACGTATAAAAAAGACCTTTGACAAACACTATATGACTGCGATTTGCTGCATTGGTGATCATAATCAAATATATCAACATGTAAAACATGGGCCTTTTAGTCTCACTGAGAGTACACCTACCTGGTCCTCAAGAACACAATATTGAAGAAGTGTTTTCTAGTCTAGATTTTTCCCAGCTTTAGCACACCTGCACTGTATAGTTTAAGCTTATTTACATTTTCTATTGTGACACCTGATTCAGCTGAAGAAGGACTTTAAGATTAACTAATCAACTGCAGGGAAAACACAGGTGAACACCCAGGATTGGAGCCAAGAAACATTAATGGCTTCTTTACAAACATTCAAACTATGATAGCACATGACATTCTTTGATTGCCTAACTCTCATAGTACAGAGAGTACATAGTCCAGCTGGGTGCTCCCTTCAAAACAAAAGCAACATTTATAACCCACTCAGTATGTTATGGCACAAAAGGACAAGGAACAATTAACACTAGAATTCCTGGAAAAAATAGTCTCTTCCAGTGAGGAGTTCCCCAGTGATCTGCCCACCTCCTTCTTCAGTGTCATTAACATTGAAACTAATGTAAGTAGAAGACATGGCACTGTTAATTTTAAGCGGGTGAGACAACTTTGTATGTACTCAGTTCACATGAATACCTGATGTCACTTGTCATACATATGCAATTACAACTAGTATAGCTCCATACTGTAATTTGGGGAACAAGGATCACATATCTTGTTCTAATGCAGTTTCCCATCTAAGCCTATATGGGAATGTGTAACACTAGGGGACCTATTTTGCACTAGCAGAAAGTAAACTAAAAAGTAACTAAAATCTAAATATATGCCTCAGAGTTAATGGTACATTTAAGTACATGCAACTCACCCATGACGTGGGCACTGATGCACCCTCATACCATCACAGATGCTGACTTTTGCACCTTTTGCTAATAACAATCTGGATGGTCGTTTTCATCTTTGCCTGTTTTTTTCTGAAAACTGAGAACATGACACTAAGATGTCTCTGAATTCTTTGAATCTTTTCACAGTATTATGTATATTGAAAGACCTATGCAATCCTATGTAAAGAATTGTTCCTTTGAACCAACTAACATTTCTCTAACAAATTTTGGCAAAAAGGGGTGAGCCACAACCCATCCTTGCTTGCAAAGACAAAAGCAATAAACCAATAAAAATGGCAGGATGCATGAGCTATGGTGGACTGCTATTATAATGGCTTGTTTACCTGTCAGACCAGATCATTTTTGCCAAGAAAAGAGACCTGCTTGTGCACAAAATGAACATTATTCACAGAGCAGCACTGTTCCATTTAAGCCTAAGCATTTGGACTCTTTGTGGCAATTACTTCAGTGTTGCCCTGTGCAGCTAAAATGCTTGATTGTTCCTGTATCCTGGAAGACGATTAAAGCGTCAGCTTAATGATTACATATTATTGTAAATATAAAGTGGCCAAACTGAGTGATTAGCTATTTTACTTCCTAGCTGTCAAATAGATCTCATCTAACGACAGGCAGAAATAGTACTCCCCACTGCCCTTTAAAGGTGTTATTTCACAAGACGAATCATGTCTTAATAAATCCATTTTCAACATTTTCAACCATTTTCATATGATTGCAAAAGCTAAAAACTATGGCAAATGATTATGATCAGCTTAAATAACTGCACTGAAATTATTCTTTATAAATTATAAATGCGTGACAGGCCTAATGGCTGTTTAAACATTGATTTTTAAAGGCATAATTAACAGAACTCATTAAAATCCCCATAACATACATAACCAAAACAAAAGGTAGATAAAAGAATGATGTATAGACATAGAAAAAAAAATGGCAAGAATAGCTGCGGAGTTAATAATAGTATTGCAAAAGAAATTATAACAAAAGTGCCACAAATATTCATAAGTAAATAACATAACAGATGATTTTATATAGTCAAATGATGGAGTGTATTAAAGAAATACTCAAATGGAGTAACTGAATGTGCTGTGTAGAACATTATTTTAATGGTTCTTCCTATAATTGTCCAGCTGTAGGAAAGTTAAGTTTCAAGGAACTTACAATATGGATGAGATTCACTGTAAAGTTGGCCTATTAGAGAATCAGTGCAATCAGTGTAGTCTGATAGTCTGAGTGAGCGACATAAAATTGTTAAATAAATAACAATTAATTGTTCAATGTGTGTTGTATTTCTTTAAACATATGAGTTTATCACTACAGTAATGCTTGGAGCTGTAAGATCTGCCTGGACCCAATACCAATTCTCTCTCCTAGGCCCCACCCCTACTCATCCCTTTTGCCTAATCTGGTGTAATATATGTCCCCTTTCTATTGGGCATGAGGGGTAGTGGTCATCTATGCCTCCATTTTTTTTTACCATTTTTATTACCCTCCTGTTGTTTTCAGATGCAGAAGTGGTAGAAGAAAATTCACACAATGCTTTTTTGAGCCAAGGTGGTGTAGGGGACATGGCAACCGGTGCAGGGAAAGAAGCCCATAAATTAAGATATATTTTTGAAAATGAGCATGTGAAAATGTTTGATGTTTTGAATGAGCCATACAAACAAGAAACATGTCCAGCACTCTACATAAGCCCTGATGTGCAATGTTATTTCGACTTATACATTATTAGTTTACTTGGTCAGCAGTGGCAAGCCATACACACACACACACACACACACACACACATATATATATACACACACA
>JBBPDA010000030.1:7583262-7602580 GCA_037974385.1 Arnoldichthys spilopterus
TATAATATTCATACTTAATAGCTCACATAGTAACTTAACTCTTTTAGAAAGAAACACGACGTTAATAATAAACAAGCTGAAATACAGTGATAATAATTGTAAATATCGACCGTACTTCTATGTTTTGAGGCTCGGCTTTTCCTTATTTAGCGAACATTAAGGCATAACAAAACGCCTGTCTCGAGCCACATGTGAAGCTGCATTTGATTGGCTGACCCATATCCATGAAGTCCCGCTTTAGACTGTGATTGGACGGTGGTTTGTTTGGTTTTTTTTCCTTGTGACGTATGTGAAACCACTTCGGGGGGAAGACGCAGTAAACAAACTCAGCTGTGACAATATTTACTCGCTTGTCTGCATAAAACTTACGTTTTTACTTGTTTTTAAGTTGTCGTTTTTAAAGTCACGCGTCTTGGCGACGACATTGAGTGCATATGAGGTAAAAAGGAGGGAACTCGACAGGAGCAGCAGCGCTTGTTTTGTTTGGTTGAGTGCTGTGCTCGCCACCACGCTTGCTTGCTTGCGGCGGAGTAATTTAGTTCTTCCCAAGAACATACGCTTCTGATGCCTTTCCGTTGATCGCCAGATTCTCTTGGGGACTGCCCTGTTACTCTACTTCTGCTGAAGATTAAAATTACATTCAGGTGAGTCAAGTTTTTTCAAATATGTATTCGCTTGTTTGGCGCCTCAGGCGTAACGGCGCTATCTATCGTATGGACAGTGTGTGTGTGTGGTTAACTCACTAACGTTGCCTCATATGCTCAGACGCTTAAAAACATTCTCTTAACCCTTTTTTTAAAAGTCCTAGTTGAAAAAATGTTACCCAAATGTGACATTTGCTAGCTTGCTAACCTATGCTCACCGTACATGTTGCTTCTTGTGTTTCTCTATTCGCTACGTTGCTATCGAGGCCCTCGGGACTAGCAAATATCACAAACATGAGGTTTTCTCCGTATAATCTGCATCTGCGGTTGTGCAGGAGTTAATGTGTTTTGTGGCACAGAATCCTCGTCAAATGCTCTGGATGTCCGCTCAGGTTGTAAGTTTGTTGCGCTAAATCCCCGTTTCCCCTCATTGCTAATGTGCCATATATGGAGCAGCTAAGTGCTGCAGTGAAGGCAGCCAAGCGAAGTAGGTCAGTTGGCTGTTTTTCGTTGTGCCTGGTGTATCATTGAACCGGGAAATGCAACTGAAATAAGGCCCAGCACACAGCCTGCTCTTCAAGTGCTCAATCAGGGTTGCGTGAGAAACCACGTTCCATTCTTTAAATCGTTACAAAATGCACATCTTCTCCCACGTACTTTTAGTGCAAGCACTTGATTTCATGAGGTCAGGTGTGTGCTTCCTACTTACATATTTTCACTTTGTTACTCAGTCCTTCACACAGTGTTGTTCAAGTTCTTGACCTTTTGCTAATGCTACTGGGAGATATTTCACAATGCTTGGTTTCTCATCTGATCCCAGATAACTTAAGCCTAAGCTAAAACGTGCTCCAAAAGAACGGGACAGTATTGAACAGGCATATCCATGTTATCTGGCTAACTCAGATCCTGATTGGTAAAATACTCCCTGGACTACAGTTTGATCTGTGGACTGTTTGTTTATCTTTTGTTCTCTTTTTTTCTACAGCGCCATGGTGAAGCTGACTAAGGCCAAAACGTTCCAGGCGTACCTGGACTCTTGCCATCGCCGCTACAGCTGTGTCCACTGCCGTGCCCACCTGGCCAACCACGATGACCTCATCTCCAAGGTGAGGTTTGTGAATGAATATGTGTAGGGTGGGAGAGCTGTTGCAGTTTGTGAGAAAAAGAGTTTGACTAAATGTGTCCCATTGTTTTTCCTGTTTTTTGCAGTCTTTTCAGGGGAGCCAGGGACGAGCCTATCTGTTCAACTCTGTGTGAGTATCTGATTTAAGCACAGATAATTTCACATTAAATGCTGTTATTATTAGAACTGTGTCGCATGCTTTTCTGAGCAAATTGTTGATATCACCAATATTAAATAACCCAGACTTGCTTCCCAGACTACATAATTAGTCATGTTTAATTTAATTTCCTGCACTGTGTGAAACGTGGAATGAACACTATACTTCTAATTTTTGATAGTATTTTAAACTTTATCTGCTCCAGCTCCTAAACAAATTTAAAAATGAAATGTCAGGATCAGCTAGATGTTGTGTATTAAAAAATGTCTTGTAATTTTTGTAATATTTTATTTTTGTCAAATGTCCAACTCTAATCTGCATGTACAGAAACTAAAGTACCATTTATTTTTTTTAGGGTAAATGTGGGCTGTGGTCCAGCTGAGGAGAGACTGCTGCTGACTGGCCTTCATGCTGTGGCTGACATTTACTGCGAGAACTGCCACACGACTTTAGGCTGGAAATATGTAAGCACTCCCACTAAACATTCTTTCACCCCTGCCAAATGCAGCCAAAAGATGCAGTAAGCAAAGTGTATATACGGGGGATGCTAGATATTGGAAGTTATTGTCTGGTTCAATATGATTTTGCATTCTGAGTTTAAGATTTTGATATTGGAAGTGTTTTAATTCTGCAAAGCTCTAATTATAGGCTATTTTTTTGGCTTCAGAAAACTACACATTTACAGAATTACATTAAAGAAACTTTAGCGGGTAAAAGCTCAGTCATTTGAGTCTGTGGGTGTGTGTATATATCATGAACATCTCCCCCTTTCTGGCCCACTTTACACACAGAGTGCATCCACCTGTTTAGTTTTTGACATTGCTTTTAATGAATAATGGCAATTTAGACCATCAGAAAAGATCAAAGGCATATAACCTTTAGAAGTTTTTTTTTCCTTTTTTACATTTACTAGATACAAATTACCTTCTTAACTTTGTTTTTATTTTCTTTTTCTCTGCAGGAGCAGGCTTTTGAGTTGAGTCAGAAGTATAAGGAAGGAAAGTACATTATTGAACTGTCCCACATGATTAAAGACAACGGTTGGGACTGAAGTCTTCAGCGCTTGCCCTCTTACTCTGTCCATAGCTTAAAGCTTTGCCAGCAACAGCATGATGCGCCTTTTTTCCTCTTTTTTTATACATATGTTCCCTACATTTACTATTGAGCACCTTTTTCCTCTTGCTATCCTAATGCACCAGTTTTACTTTTGAGGGTGAAGTGAGGAAAGTCTTTGAAATGGAGATGTGCATACGTGGGTGTGAGAAATTGGGATTGTTTCGCAGCCTCTAGTTCTCTAAAACCTTGTTGGGAATTAGTACATGTTCTCCGTTCCAGCCCCTTTTAAGTGCAATTCACAAGGCTGGGACAAACTTTGAGGTCCAGTGACTTTTGGTTTCCCTTTTACTTTGAAGGTTTTGAACAAAATATTAAGAGTGTGATTATTTTTGGATAAAGTATTTTACTCAGATATTAAGTTGTGTGGTATTTGCCACTTGAGGTATCCATTTTTATGTGGAGTGGGTTGAGAGACTAAGTGCAATATGTGTGTTTGTTTGCATGCGTTGTTTTTTTTCACTTTCTTGGATTGTAGTGAAGGGGTGAACATGCATTCCTCTACATTTTCAGTTTTTATTTGACAGGTTACAAAGGAATCCCAACTAAAGAATGGCTGCATGGGTAAGAGATCAAACATAATCTGTTGTAGCTTATTGAGAAGATGATCCACATTTGGCTTTTATTGAGACACATCAGTTAGAGCTTTGAAAATGATTGTAGAATGTAATTGAGATTTTTACTTTGTTTGTCTTTTTTTCTTTGTTTGTCTATGGAAAATGTAAATATAGTCTAACTTTGAGCAGCATGTACAGAGACATTTATAATCATGTTAGAGGAAGCACCATGGATGAGGCTTATGTGACTGAGAAGCACATGACTCTTAATCATTAAAGTTTATTGTATTAATCAGATGTATTTACATTAAATTATGTGACGAATAAACATTGACTTGGTTAATTCTTTCTGTGTTTAAGGTAAATATGGTGAATACATAAAAGTATTAATGAAAGATTACCTAGATGGAAAAGAGTTAACAGAAAATCAAATCTGTCCCTTGTAAGGTGAGATGATCAAGCAAACGGCTTCATGCCGGCCAAAAGTCAATGCCATTTTCTGAATGGTAAAAAGATTATATTGTTTTGGGAGAGAGGCATGCTCTACATAGCAAATATCTGAATGTAAATACATATTCCAAAGGCAATACATAAATCACATGCCATATTACAGGAATAAATCCTCAGCAACGTCATCGCTAACACAGACAAGAAACTAGACCTAGAATGTACATGTACATTCTGGGCTTGTTCCAGCATGCCACAAATTCTGCTAGAGTGGCACTGAAAACTTCTGCATAATGTTTGCAATACATCATGTGCCCATATCCTTCAAAACTAAGGTTTCCCCACTTTCTAAACAAATTTTACATGTATGTAAATGTTACTAAAGTTCTCAAATGTTTCATTTACTTCCCAATCCACATATGCAAACTGCAGAAATGGCCATGATTGTTTTTTGCAAAAACCAACAGATTTACACTTCCCTCCACCAGCAGTTTAGCCTTCCCGGTTCAAGTTGAAGTTAGGAAGCCCATTGAATATGGCACAGTACATGGCAGCTAATCAGAAGATGAATCATATAGGCTTTGTTTACACTGCAAGGCAAATCAAATGTATTCCTCAATAGACTTCAGTGCCCAGGTTTCAATCTACAAATGACCAAATCTGATATGTATGGCCAGTCTATGGTCACTCCTTGCATATCAGTGGTTCTACAATGGCCATAATAACTACATTCGTAGATATGTTGGTTAGGAAAGGGCAGGCAACATATGATTACAAATAGAAGAAGATTGATGCACTATTTCACAGCAGTATTGTGCTTTTTAGCAGCTAGAACAGGATCAAACTTTGCATTTAAAGTAGGCTAACTAGCTAACGGGTTTTACCATTAATACTCAGACAGATATACATTCAGATCTACTTAAAGCACATACAGCAGTACATACAGCATACAAAATATGATCTGCAAGTTTCTGAGCTTCAACTGTCCATTAGAAAACGTTAATTAAATATGTTCTTACACAGTCAAACTGATGTGTCTGACCGTGAGATCTCATTTTATACTACCTTCTAAAGTGGCACAATAAAGTCAGAATTCATGTGGCATTGTGCTGTTCAGACTTCAGAAAACTGATTTTGCAGAAATATCTATGCAGAAAAATCTAATTTAAGCTGCCTCTCTAAATAAGATCTATGTATTAAGATAAAGACAATTCAGAGTTATAAAAAGAGGCTGGAGATGCTCAGATGAAAATAGTACAAATAGTAAATGCATTGGGAATGTTAAAATACATGAAAAATAACTTTTTGTACATTCTTACAGAATTAAAAGCATAGTTTGTTGCTATCAGACAAAAACCTTGTCCTAAATAAACATTTTAAAAGACATGCACAACACTTTTGATGGAGATTAATGTAAAATGCACTTTTTAAATATAATTTAGAACCATTTCTTTTACGCAAAAGAAATTTTGACAAATTAATGAAACACATCAAATGAAAAGGAAATACATGCTGACAATCACATCGTTAAAATTTCATTAAAAATGGGTTTAAATGATCTTTAACAAGTATATTTTACATTAATCTCCATCAAGTTCAGAAGGGTTTATGCTATTTGAGACAAGGTTTTGTCTGACAGCAAAAATGGAACCTCAAAACGCTCCTGTTCATAATAAACACGGTAGGAACAAGGCGGAGCCTAACGTTAGCCAATCCGATGAGAGCGGCATTCTTTGTAAAACCACATTTCCGGAAGGTCTTTGCGAATAGCGGTTGACGTGGCCGGCGTTCTTCAGCGGACCGGGGTGATTCAAACTTCATTCAGCTAATAACAGGATTTGTTTCCAAATTCGAATCCTAATTACGCCTTGGGAGCTAAGCATCCTATCTGTTGTTCTTCTCAAACTACAACCTTAACCTCTAAGTGGTCGCCTAGTGTTGTGGGGGGTCGAACATGTCGGGGAAAGTGAAGAGTCGCAGCGGGGCGAACGCAGACTCCGTGCCGGGCGGCGTGTCCTGCGACGAGCGCATCCTACGAGACTGCCACAACCTGTACACCCAGCCGGACAGTGGTGAGCTCCGCACGCACACCTCGAGCAAACCATTTTTTATCCTAAACTTGATCTTGCAATGTGTCTGTGATGCTAAGCATTGCTACAAGCTAAAGCTATTTAGCTAAAGCGGTTAATGCTCCGCGCAGTTCTCTGTACAAGCGGTTATAAGTGGAGTTCATTGTTGGTCTTCGCTTACTGCGTTAATCTTCATCTGTACACCGTTTTACTCGTCACTGCTCCATTGCTTTGACCTGCCGTTGTTCATCTTCTCCCCCAAACATAGCGGCTCCATTCGCATAAATTCAACATGTTTCCAGCAAGTTAACTAGACATATCGTGCAACTGGCAATTAATTAGTACATGGTACATTAATAAATTGTGAATTTTTTCTTTAGATATTTATTTATTGATCATTTATAATTTTAATCATTTATTTAATACATTATATTTAATATGGTCACTTCTCACCCTTCATGCTGTAGAAGGCAAAACAGAATAAGAGCCTGTTTGTAATCTCCTGCATGGTTTTGGTGCTTTAGGTTTGATCACAATAGCCCAGTCTGTTGGAGTGACCCTGCTGCCACCTCGTAAAAAGATTACGGTCATGCTGATGGGGAACCACTCCGCAGGAAAGAGCTCCTTCATCAACTGGTATGTTTATGTGTACACACACACCCTCCACTTTATTAGAAACACATGCCGGATCTCCTGCTCACCCGTCCTGTTCGTCAACCATGGACCACCTGCATATTATCCTGTCAGACCAAAACTTTGTACCCATTTTGTCATACCAGTTGGCATTTGCGTTATATAAGAATTTCACATGGACCAGAAGTAACGGTTCTAAATTACTTACAAAAAGTACATTTTACATTAATGTCCATACATTAAGGAGTTGCAGGCCTTTCATGTAAAGTTGTCATTTTGGAGATACAAGAGTTTTGTCTGACCAATGATATGCTGCCCATCCCCAAAATTCAGTCACACAGATGCCAACAGAAGCTTTTGCCACTTACAGACTAGCTCATCCTAATCCTAACTATAGACTCTACTGGTCATCGGTGGCTGATCCTAATTTTAACTATAGACTCTACTGGTCATTGGTGGCTAAGTCTGAATAATTCTGCATTTTTCTAATCATCTCCCAGATGAGACTTGGTCCCTCACAAAGTTTCTTCCTCCAGTTTCTGTTGCTGTTTTCTTGCTCACTAAGGGCTCACACCTGGATTCTGTAATGCTGCTTTGCAACAACGTCAAAGTAAAAAGGCACTTTATCAATAAAATTGACTTGTATTAACTCCTTACACTTAGAACTAATGGCCCAGTGGCTTCCAGCCCTAGTTCTGGAGTTCTGTTCTACCTGTGTTCCTGCAGTAACATGCCAGGTAGGATGTGTCTGTAAATGAGCTCATTATTTGCATCAGATGTGTTTGCATCAGGACCAGGGTTGGGAACCTCTACTCTAAACCCTTAGTCACTGCTCCAGTTGCCACACCAACACAATAGTTATGCTACTGTGTGGTGCTAATCAGTTCAGCTCTGCAACCTAAAATATCCAGCCAAGAGCAGTTATATGGTCTCACACTTACCACTGCTGAAGAACTAGAAAATGGCTAATTCAAGGCTTCATCTGGGCTATAGTCATAAAATGTATATCAACAAGGTGGAGTTTGAAGGTAGGGGTTTCTGATCAAGTGACCAGGAAATATACAGCATGTTAGGAGAAGTAAAGGTATTTTATGTAATCGCAATTTTGTCCCTATTTTGTCCTTTTTGGAAACTGTTCAGCGAGCCAGAAACTTTGGTTTTGTGTTCATCTGTGTTTGTTGCCTGTTTGTTTCTCATTTAAACGTTTTGTCTAAGGTACATAGAGGAGCACATCCAAAGGACTGGAGTTGCAATTGAGACGCAGGGCTTCACTTTTGTCACTAGTGGTCGTAAGAGGGAGTCCCTCACGGTAAATACTGTGGTCTGATTTTATAAATGCCTTTTAAAATTCATTGCAAAGTTGTGTGCACAGTGTTGCTTATTGGCGTGTTATTGTCTTTGGTTTTGACCTCATGTCCTTGTTCGTTTAGGGTAATGCAACCCTCCACCTGTATCCCCACTTTAAACCACTTCAGGAATTTAAAGGTTAGTTACCAAAGTCTATTTTTCTTTTAGCACATGTTAACAGTCTCTGTGCTATAATGCATGTTTTCTAATTCTACTCTCCTTGCCTCTGTCTCTCTCAGGTGTGTCTGAGTATCTTGGCACTGAGATCTGTACTTCAAGGCAGAAGCGTTTCAGCTTGGTGACATTTGTGGACACTCCTGGACTGGTGGACGGTGATATGAAGTACCCCTTTAATGTGGACCAGGCAGTCCTTTGGCTTGGTGCGTTTTCTTCTTCTTTGTGCATTTCTGTTTGCTTTGTTCACTTTTAGTTGTTCCTGTTTACAATTAGCATTAACATATGATCACTGTGATCCAACCATGTTTACAATTGCTCTTTTCAAATGCAGCTTCTGCATCCAGATATTGATTAAATCTCTTTTTCTTACCATTTCAGAATGTTTTAATTAGGCTGAACGTGCCAGAGCAGAGAAGGCAGCCTCTATACAGTCTTTACATTTACATTTATTCATTTGGCTGACGCATTTATCTAAAGTGACTTCCAGGACAAAGGAAACAATTAAGCATTAGCGATGCACAGGGCAACACTGAAGGTGGTGCTACAAGGAAGACCAACGCATTTCTCGTAACAGGCGTAGCTAGTACAATACATACATATGCCAAGTGCTTACAATAAGTATAGACAACAACTACTACAAAATACATATGCCAGGTGCTTGTAGTAATTACCGACGGCAATTACTACAATAAATACATATGCCAAGTGCTTACACTAACTACAGAGAGCAACTACTACAATAAATACATAACCAGTGGACAAGTGCTACAGTAAAACTAAGTGGAACATTATTTTTAGGGTGACATCCAGTCGGTTATCAGGTAGCAGTAGTTTATATGTGACTGCTAGGCTGAGGTGGGTGCAGAACAGTTGAGTCTTGAGACGCTTCTTGAATGGGGCAGCTCATTCCACCATTTAAGGAACAATGAAGGAGAAGAGTCTGGAGTGGTGCTTGATTCCACGAGGGGATGGAATCTCCACCTGCTGTTCCCTCGCTGATCTAAGTGACCTGGTGGGTGTGTAGGTCTGGATAAGTGTTTTCATGTAGCCTGGAGCTGATCCATTAATTATCTTGTAGGTGAGCATCAAGGACCTAAACTTGATTTGAGTTGAGATGGGGAGCCAGTGCAGGGAGCGAAGTAGTGGTGTCGCATGAGCGCATTTCAGCTGGTTGAGGATCAGCTGAGCTGCTGCATTCTGAATCCTCTGGCGTGGTTGCCTGAGGTTGCAGGTAGACTGGCCAGCAGCGAGATGCAGTAGTCAAGGTGAGACATAACCAGTGCCTGGACTGGTAGTTGCGTGGCATATTCTGGAAGGTATGGTCTGATCTTGCGGATGTTGTAGAAAGTGAATCTGCATGACTCTGAGGTCGATGCAATGAAATCCTTGAAGGTCAGCTGCTCGTCGATGATCTCTCCAAGACTCTTTGCAGCTCTGGTCGGAGTGATGACTGATGAGCCAAGTTGGATGGAGATGTCGTGATCTATAGTTGGGCTGACAGGTAGGATGAGCAGTTCAGTCTTGGATAGATTGAGCTGGAGATGTCGGTCCTTCATCCAGCATGCAATGTCTGTGAGGCATGCTGTGATTCTGGAGAAGATGGTGTCATCACCTGGTGGGAAAGAGAGGTACAATTGAGTGTCATCTGCATAGCAGTGATCTGAAAAACCATGTGAATTGATGATCTGGCCCAGTGAAGTTGTGTACAGTGAGAAGAGGAGAGGGCTGAGCACCGATCCAGTAGGAACACTGGTGTTCATCAGGAGAGGAGCCAATACTTCTCCTCTCCAGGATACCTCATAGGATCTGTCTGTGTGGTAGGACCTGAACCAGTCGAGTGCCCTTCCAGTGATGCCGAGACTGGAGAAGGTGGAGAGGAGCAGTCGGTGGTTGACAGTCTTTGTATTCAATGCTTTATAAAAAAAAGCATCATTTATTTGGAGTGATGAATGTTCCAGGAATTTTAAGTTACAGAGGGAAAAAAAGGCAGGTAGTTGTACATTGGCCTAGTAATAACAGCTTTAAGAGAATAAAAGACCTTGGTTGATGTTTGAATACAGATGGATGTCTAATATTAAAAGTTGTACGGGAAGCGCACACACAGTGATAAGGGGTTTAAGGAATTGGAGATGACTAAATTCAGCTTGGCATTTTATCACAAGACAGCAGCAACATTATGATGGTGAGGGCCTTTGAGTCATGTTAAACCAACCACCGCTGCTGGACATTATGCAGTTTTTGGACAAAGGGAGAGGGGGACCCATACAATCTCTCTGAGAGAACGAAGGTATTTGTGCTGTCTTGGGTTCCAGCCACGGAATGACTGCAGCACCGCTGGGGATCAAACTCGTGACCTCCCAGTGATCTGGCCAACACATGTTTGCTCCACTCAGGAGCCCCCTCCCTCTTGACTTTTTGATGATGCAATCCATATTTTCAACATGTTTATGGCCTTGTTTATCTCTCTAGGTGATTTGTGTGATTTGATCCTCGTCTTCTTCGATCCAATGGGGCAGGCTCTATGCAAACGCACCCTAAATATTGTTGAGAAGCTCAACGACAACCAGGGAGATCGTCTCCGCTTCTACCTTAGCAAAGCTGATGAAGCTGGAGGAGAGTCTGACAGACAAGTCAGTTTTTTTTCTTCACCTTTCCCCGTTTTTAATTATTTTTTCTCTTTTCATGGTTTTTAGAAGCTAACAGCAAGCAGATTTGTCTAATTCTAGATTGTGGTTATTTCAGAGAGTGATGATGCAGATTGTGCAGGAGCTGTGCAAACGCCCAGGACTTAACAAGTGTGGATTTGACATGCCTACTATTTATGTCCCCAATCCCAACAAGGTATCATGACACGTTCTGTTAGTACTGAGAGATTTATTTATTTATTTTCTATGAAATTGTTTTACTTCTTTATAGTCTATTAGATATGATTCAGAAATCAAATATTGCTTTTTAACATGATTTCTACTGTCTGTGTCTCCAGCCCAGCCGGTGTGTTAATCAGATAGATGAGGTGTGCCGCACCATAGAGAAGACGATCAACCAGACGGTGCAGAACACACTCAACTCACTGGAGAAAGACTGTGAGCTTATCTCTGAGGCTATAACGGACACACTCCACAGTGACCGGTATGTAATTCAGTTAGGGATGTCCTGTTTTAAGTTCTTTGTCCCCAAACCTGATCAGCTTTTAAAAATTAAATATGGGGAACTATAAACGGTTCCTCCAGTCGAAAAGCATCTTATTTTTGGTGTGGTTGTAGTATGACCCCTTCAATTTTGTTAGTTTTTTTCCCAGCTGTTTTTAAATGATTGTTTAATGCCATGTTGCTACGTTTTTAAATAAACTTGAGGGAAATTCCTCTTCCCTCTGCTTTAAATTCTGCTAAACCTGTAGGAGCCGTAAACTCACTTTCAGCTTGTTTAACCATTCTGAAAAAAGGCAGCTAGCATAAAGGCATGATTTTACTAAAAATCAAATTTACCCTTACTTCCACTTGTACACAGATGTAAGATAGGTTTGGAATCCAAATCTTGCTGCTTTTTTTGGCACTACAGATAAGAAGTGAACATTGAACACTAGAAGTCATCCCCCAAAACTTCTTTCAACCTGTTAAAAGCACATCCTTTATTAAGATGTTACAAATGTGGTTGCTCTGCGATGGGTTGGCATCCTGTCCTGGCTGTAGCCTGCCTTAGGCCCGTGGTCAGCTGGGATTGGCTCCAACTTCCCCACGACCTGGAAACGCAAGAAGCAGTTTAGAAAATGGTTGGATGGATGCATATGTGGTTTAGACTTGGATAGTTAGACTGACCTGCTCAGAGGGATTTTGAGACACCACCAGTGTTTGCATAGAGGCATTCTCACTTGCTCTACACATTAGCACGAACAGAGCAATTGCACCGTTGCTCAGCCTGAACACCCCCTTAAGAATGATTGTGTACACATGCTTCACCATTGCAGCCTGTGGATAACAACAGTAGCGTAAATTAAACATGATTGAATAACAAAGGATCAGAATGCTAACGTAAAAAGTGACCAGACCGGTTTCAGATCAGGACACCCCTACTGTCAATAGTAGGGATTCATTCATACAGACAGCAGCAGTACCTAGTAAAAGTGATGACAAGACCTCCTCTCTAGAGCAGTGGTTGCCTAATGGTTAGGACTTTGCACTTGTGAACAGAAGGTCGAATAGTCATGTCTTGACCCGGCGGCCACTGAGGTGCCCTTGAGCAAGGTACCATCCGGCTACACTTCTCTCCAGGCACCGTTGATAGGTGCCCGCTGCTCCATGTGTGCACGTATGATGGGTTAAATGCAGATTTCACATTTCGTTGTGGTGCACTTTGTGTGAGAAAGTGTTCACAATGACAAACAAGTCACTTTCACATCCTTTCCCTGTTTTAGGCAGTGCAGCGTGGAGAACAGACGGGCCCGCTGTAAGGGCTGTATTCTGGGGCTGCTGGGCTTCACTATTCCCTTACTGATGCTGTTTGCTCTCGTGATTGGCAGCCTCTCCAAAGAGATGCTGGACCTGGCACTAGGTGCTAATGGCACTGAGGTTCTCTCGCTGTATCTGGTAAGTGTGTGTGACTCGAAACAGTCAGTTGATCAAGATGTGCTTGCTACATGAAGCTTGTTTAAGTTTGCACTGGTACTCTCAGGCTAGTGTAGCTAACAAGTAATGGCAGTCTGTATCTACTAATGTATTCACAGATTCATAGCATTAAAGAATATGATTTTGCCAGAATGACATTTACATTGACTGTGAAATGAATGAACAAAAACTTAAAATGGATGTTATCCAAAGTTAATTAGCTTACTTGACTTAAGTGTCTTTGAGCAGACAAAACCGTGTACAGCTCTACTGTATATTGTATTTATGCTGCATAGCTACACTGTATAGAAGACCAGTTCACAATAGAATACAGAAGCATTTAACCCAGTTATTAAGGATGGATGCCTGAAGGTGTGCAATTTTCCACTTACCCTGATCATCAAAGATGTGTAGTGTCCAAATTTTTTCTTCTTCAGTTCCGCACTACTGTTGCAAGGCTAATGTAACTAACAAACACTAGAAGCCGATGGTCACTTGAATTATTTCCAAAAATACATCAACAACTCTCAACCTGCTCAAGCTACATGCCATTTCTTTATTAAGGTAGGGAAGACTTGTTAGTGTGGTTTAGGAAACTGTATGGCTTACTGTAAGCTCTAAATATCACTGGTGCAGACAAAACTAGGGCTGGTATTCACCAAGTAGTCAAAAGGAGGCCTGATCTTGGATCAGAGTTGTCTGGTTTTTTTTTTTTGGTTTTTTTTTGTCCAAATGGCTGTCCATGTTCATTGCAGATGAACAAGGCAGTGGCCTAGTGGTTAGGACATTGGTTAGAATGAAGGTTCCCAGCCTGGGCACCACTAAGGTACCCTTGAGCAAGGTACCGTCCCGCTACACTGCTTCCCAGGTGCTGTTGATGGCCACCTGCTGCTCCACATGTGCATGGTTACGGGTTAAATGTAGAGGTCCCATTTTGTTGTGGTGCTTGAGTGTGTTCACAATGACAAATGTCACTTTCATCTGCATGGTAAAGTTTTTTTCATATTTATAGCTCTCAGTAAGTCATGCTGTGTCCTAAACCTCATCAACAAGTCTGCCACATTAAGGAAATGGTGGATGCGGTTTGAGTGGGTGAAGCTTTAGAGCTGTATTTATGGAACAGGTTTTGTTGACTTGACTTCTAGTGTTTGCCTCGGTTTCAGTCCTAAACTAAAGAAACCAAATGTAAATAGCAAACATTTTGGTTCGTCGACTACATTTAAGTAAGTGGGAAATTTTTGTCTTCGGATTTGTAATAAACAGTTACTTTATTGGCTTACATGTTGGTGTAGATGCTCTACTTTTGGATGTAAGAGTTTATATTCGGATTAGAGAGGCAGTTGGTGAAGGGCTCCGCTTTATTTACTTTGTTTTTGTGTTTTCCTCCCTCTGTCTTCTCTTTTTTTTGGTAGGCTCCAGTCGTGAGGGTATTTGAGTCCGTGTCAGTGGAAATGCAGCTCTATATTTGCGCTGGCCTTGTGCTCCTCTCCTTTATCCTCCTCATCCTCTCTCGCTTCTCCTCACGGTCAGTATAGTGTGTGTGGGTAGTGTAGTGTGGGTGGGAGGATACATGCCTTACATTTTCACGTTCATGTCTGTTTCTCTTTGCAGCATTAAGCCTACTCTGTCAGGAAAACAAAAGAGGCAGTTGCAAGAGAAACTGGAGTATGTGCGGGAGGTGGTGAAGACTAAGAAGGTAGTGGACATGTAGTTTTAGTAGAGCTCTATGAGGAGAGAATACCTCTGTTTTATGAACTGTGTGTATCTGTGTGTCTGCAGAAGGAGCTCTATGAGGAGTACCTCCGGCAAAGTGTTGGTGATCAGGATATGAACTGAAGATAAGATTGGAGTGGAAGATCTGATGGAGGAGTGAAAAGATGGATGTGAGCGGAAAGAACAATGAAGGAGTAAAAGGAAGGAAACCACTAAAGCACCACAAAGCAATCCTGCACTGTAGAGGACCAATGGTAATATAGACTCGGGCTTTTCAGCGCCACCCTCCAAATATCATGCCTTATCAGCACCCCTTCAACTGTTTTGGGGAGAGCATTTTTTAAAAGCCAACAAACATGTTGGCTCAGTTTACGATCACTGTACGCACTTAGAACATGTCCCAACTAAGGTATGCACTGTTAAACCTAATGTATAGTTTGTGCTCATCACATTGACTACCAAAAATGCTGTAAAGTTTGTAAAAGACATAATCATGTGTTTGGACCAAATGTTTTCCTGCCATCCTTGTTTTGTGCATTGGTAGTGCTTATTTTAAGGTTACTCATTCATATACAGTGCTTGATAATGTATACCTCACTTAATGTTTAGCACAAATTTTAATAATGAAATGAATGGTGTTGGAAAGATGTCTGGTACTTCTGATGCTCCAAGCTTAGCCAAGTTTTAAGCATATAAGCAATTAGATCTATTTTCTATCCTTTTCTGTCATTTTTACTCTTGTCTTATTGTAGTTATCGTAACATTGTAATAATAAACATACAGTTTAGTCAAGTGTTTTGTATGATTTTTGTAAATCGCTTGTCCGGTTCTGAAACCAACTCTTCAGTTTTATAACTGCTGGATAAATAGGTTATTAGAAATATCTGAGGCCTCTCTAGCATTTCCTCTAGGGAGAGCAGACTATTTCCTGTCTCATTTCCAGTTTGTGGCTACGTTCCATCTTAATGTGGAGGGGTTTTTTTTTAACCCCCTTTGGCTAAGCCCCTTCATTTTTAAGAAATATTCTGTGTATATTTTAGATATTTTTAGATAAAATTCTGTTTATATTTTAGTATTATTGTGCACTTTATAGTAATACCACACAAGGTTTTATTTATTTTATTTTTTTAAATATTATCAAAATTAATATTTACTCAGTCTAAAGAAGTTTGTGTCTGTAACCTAATGGTATTGCCCTAGTCAGGAATTTGAGGATTTTGTTACAAGAGACACTAAATAGTTTGGCATTGCTCACGGAATTCAGTGGATAGATGCTTATGACGCACTTGGACAGATGTGGTAGTTCAGCTACAGATCCTACTCTCAACAGTGCACCTTGGTGAAGAAATGTGTTTAAACACTTTTGTTTGGAAACTAGTTGGTTAAACTCATGGACAAATGGTGACCACAATTAAATCTTTAAGGCGGCAAATATCCCCAGAAACTCTTAATTTTGGAAGAAATGTTGGAAAATGATGTCTACATTAAGCCAAAATTGTGTAGTCTTTGTGGGAAAAAATGGGGAGGCCGCAGTAAGAGCAACTCAAACAGGTGTGCTAGAGTTTGTAGTTTTCCCCATAATGAATCAATTCTCTAATTCCAGGCATTTGGGAATCACGCTTTGGATTTATCTTGTCACCATGAAGAGGAGAGAGTGCCTAAAATATATAAAATGTCAAATTTGTAGCACAAACATCACTTGAGATGAAACCCTGATTAATAAAATACAACTTAGCCAGCCATTACGAGTTACAAGGATCAAATGGGTATACTGAAGTCTCGTGTCCCTGAAGAATAGCCAATGGAAGCAAATATTCCCTCATCAAGCATAATAGTTCACTGTAGAATTATTATTGTACTTTTTACAGTGTCCTTACCTACGTCTCGCTTTTCGGAACCAAAATTGTGTTGCATCGACTCCCCTAAATTAGAATCACATTTGGAGTCGACTCCAAAAAAAATCTGGATTTGAACAGTGCATCTTTTCTTTGTCGCATGCGCAGAACGTAGGCGCGCGTGTCCTTCCCTGCTACACCGGCTGTCAAGGCAACTGTCAGTCATTAAGTTGACTGTTTCCTGAGGCTGTTTTTCTGGCCCCGTGTAGAGTTTGTGTCTTCTGGGTGGAGAAAAAACGCTCAGCAGTTTTAGAGCCGTTTTGGCTCTTTGAGCTGTCCCTGTTAGGGTTAAGAGGAAGGATGATTGCGTAATATCCGCAGGGTTAAACCGGGGAAAGTTGTTTCCTCTGAGCGCTAGGGCTGCGGACTCCTCTCTTCGTGTGTGGAGCTTTGCTTGAGCTTCGGTGTTGACAGGAAACCGGAATAAACGTCCGTGGATGTAGCATGCTGGCCAGTGTTCAGCTGAAACGGACGAGACGGGTCCAACCGAATGAGTTTTAGAGCATGGAAGTGACGGACAAGCCTTCGAGTGGCCAAGAGGACAGCGAAACTGCTGGTATGTAAACATGCTAACGTACATGTATGTTAGCATTCTAGCAATGACAACACAGACGGTGCAGTAAAGAAATAAAAGTCGTTTTACTGCTGTGATACTGGCCAGTTATTTCATTTTAAGTTTGTCAGTCCTTTTTATGTCATAACCATAATTTACTCTTAGTGCCAGACAATTCAACTCTTGTTTTGGAGAAGGTTTACCTCTGTGGGGGAATGCTAGAGAGCATAGATTGCTAAGCTACACGTTAACTGATGTTAGAGTCAACAGGTGGTTCAGTCTTGACTTCAACTGCTGTCGTGGCTTTGAATCTGTGAACTGATTTTGATTAGTGCTTTTTTTGTTGTTGCTTTAACTATAAGCAGATCTCTGCATCATTTTGCTGTTTCCAGCCTCATGATCATCTGCAGCAACTGCTTTTTTTCTCTTTGATTTTATTATTTTTTAGACCTACAGTGGCCTGATCAGTATCAGTAGACAGGGACGTACATGTCATGTGCTTCCTCTTGGCTTTTTGCAGTGTTTTATCCCATAATCGCAACTTTTGTTATGTAAGTTGTATGTGAATTGCATGGACAAGGTCAGTTGAAGTCAGTCTCTTTCATTTTATCCCTCCATCAGATCCAACTGACGATAAAGAGAGTCTGCACACCCAGCTAGCTGATTGCCAAGCTCAGCTGGAGCACTGGCAGGGCGTGGCCACGATCTGTGAACTGAGCAAACAGGAGGAGCTACAGGAACTTCAGAGACAATGTGACCAGGAGATCCAGTCACTCCAAGAGGCCCTTAGAGGTGAGGGGAGGAACAGAAAGTGAAAGGGAAGAAAGATCGAAGTGTTTCAGTTTTTTTTGCTGTTGTGCTGTGGCTAGAAGGCTTGCATCATAAAAAAAAATAAGAAAGAGACACAAAACAGACTATACACTAGTTCTACATCTAGAACTACTATAATCAAAGCTGTAAATGAATGCTCCTTTTCTTCTACCCTCTTTTGTTTTCGCAGAGACAGCGGCACAGTATGAGGCCAGAATATCTGTGCTACAATCAGAGCGTGCTCAGTGGAGAAGAGCAGGCTTCACTCCAGATAACAAGGTGTGTCTGTGTGCTTGTTTTACAGGGTTCATCATGAAAACAGGTTTGAAATATGGCCCATGTTTCACTTTAAAACAAAATGTTAAAACCATTTCTCAGTTCAATTCAGACCTGGTTTTGTTCTGTTTAAGCTGTGCTAACCCCTAATACTGTACATTTATAAATATTCATGTTCTGCATCATGAGGAATGAAGTACTGCCAAATTTAAACCAACTTCCTGACTAGTCAGTCATGGCCATTTAAGGTTGCAAACTGCAAATATCTAAAGTGACTGTGGTTTTTAAAGTACCCTTTCTGTCTTTCTTAATTCAGTTCTCCTTTTTCACTCCAACTGTTTTTCTAACTGCAGGACAGCATAAAGAAGGGAAGGATGGAGGGGGCCTCCCCACCTAGTGAGAAACTCCAGCGTGAGCCTCATTCCTCAAAAGGTGCTGATTCTGAGGGTGTGGTGGGGGATAGTGAGCCACGGGACCTTGTGGTTGAGCTGTCAGACACCGACAGCACAGGGCTCCATATGGAGGGATTTTACACCCAGCATGGCGACTCCGCCTCCCTTTCTTCCTTCTCCTTGGACACACCTTCCCTACCCAGACGCCCACCTCCTCAAGATGACACTGCCTCTCTGGTTTCCACTGGAACACTGGTGCCTGAAGCCATCTACTTACCTCCACCCGGGCACAGGCTGGTTGCACATGTGGATTGGGACGCTCTCCAAGCACAGGTCATTGCAGTACAACAGCTCAACAGCTGCAGTCTTAAGTCCTGGATCTTTTTTGGGGCATTTTTTCAGTACTGTGCCATACATTGCAAAAGTATGAAAAAATGAATCCTAAAGGAAATACAATATATGTAAAGGGCCATGGATGTATATCAGTCTTTTTCACAATCTACATTGTGTCTTCTAATTTGTTGTTTTGCCATACTGGACTGTACTCAGTGTTACTGTCATTGTATTTGATCATACTCAACCTCCCTAGAAAGATCAGACAGTTGTGAAGATAGTAGCAGTCTTTATTGTTGAGTCAACATTCACTGGTGTGACCTTCTTTCTCTTCCTCTGTAGTAGTCTTGTTTTCAAATCTTTGTTTAGTTAACACTGAGAACCAGGGCATGGTTATTACGTTGAATATTGTTATACTTCACTCTGCACTTTTTCACTCTGCACTTGAATATTGTTGTACTGCAGCAGTTCGTACAAG
>JBBPDA010000030.1:7602680-7616334 GCA_037974385.1 Arnoldichthys spilopterus
TGTTGCCTCTGTCCTGGAAGTCGCTTTGGATAAAAGCGTCAGCCAAATGATTAAATGTAAATGTAAATGTAAATGTACGTTGTTTTTCCATCTTCGCCACTGCGCTTCTGAATGAGACTTGAGCATTACTGTTGAAAAGGCAAAATACTGTAGAACTTGTGCCAAATATGATGAAGCTTGTTACTGTACATAGCAGTTCATTTAGAGGTGAACAGTAAAGTATTGTATCCCTGTGCCTAGTTTCCCAACTTGGAACAGTTTACTAAAGTAAGAAAACATGATTTCTGTTCTGGCAGTGTTGTCATTGTGTTGTTATAAATCACTTGTTCAACTGTGTTTGCACTGTGTCAGGTTGCCGAACTACAGGAAGAGTTAACCCAGCTGAGAGAGCAGAAGGCACAGCTTGAGAAAGAACTGGACACACAGACCACAGAAACCCAGAAACAGGTAAAGAACCATTTCATTAGAGATGAAAATGTGTTTTTGACAAATAAGGCATGTTAAAGGTGAGGTCTTTGAGAATAATTTCTTTACAATTTCATTACAGCAGTTAGATCTTACCCAACTCAGCGATATTCCAATAGATCCAAAGGTTGCTAATGTTTGCCATACACTGCGCCTCCTTTATTATTATATTAATGTTTAATAATTAAAGTTGTAATGTTTATTTTCAGCATTAAGCAAAGTGTACTGATTCAATGACCCTAACAACCCTTGGCAGCTCTTCATGTAAACTGATTCAAATTGAGATTTTGTTTTGACAGTGATAATATTTGTATGTAAAGTTTGGGCTTCGCTAATCAATTTCCACATTTCCAGTTTGTGACTACAAGGGCCAGTATTCCACTTGCAAATAAAAGCAATATACTGTATAACCTTAATTTGTAAGTTGTTACTGCGCTTCCTCTTGTGCAGACAGAGCTGTCTCTCTCTCAGAGGAGAATGTGTAGTCTTAATGTAGAGGGTTTTTTTTTAACCCCCTTGGCTAGGTTCTGTTTTACTCACTTTGAGCTACGACAAGCATTTACCACCTAAAGACTTGAATTTTATTGGACATCTGTTATTATATGTGAGATGATTATATGCAAGGCATGCATACAGGAAAACCTTATATTTCTGACCTAGAAAAGTTCTTAAATGAAGAAGAGAGAATGACTGGAAGGTGAAAACCTTCTCAACATTCAATGCATGTTGATGTAAAAAAAAAAAAAAAACATTTTAGGGTCTTTTCTGTTGGTCCATTCATCATGAAATTTGTGCACAGTGTAATGTGCTGGTGGTATTTTGAAAAAAGGTCATACAGCATTTGTTTTGAAAGCAACAATATGTACTGTATGTGGGACTGTGTCAGAACATCTCCAAAACCTTAATTCTTGAGGGGTGTTCCTGGAATGCAGTGGTTAGTACCTACCAAAAGTGACAGAGAGCTGCTGTAGCATAGAACACACCATGGACCACAGTCAGTGCTGTTTTGGGCAGTGGTGGCCTAGTGGTTAGGACCTTGCCCTTGTTGAACTGAAAGTCGCAGGTTCAAGTCTCAGCCTGGACACCACTAAGCCATTGAGCAAGGTATCGTCCCGCTACACTGCTGCCAGGGCGCCGTTCATAGCTGCGTGCTGCTCCATGTGTGCACGTGTGATTGGTTAAATGCAGAGGTCACATTTCATTGTGGTTCTTGAGTGTGTTCACAATGACAAATTTGTCAGTTTCACTTCACTTTGGCAGCATGAGGTAGACCTATACAATATAGGCAGGGTATTAATGTTATGGCTGATATATGCATTGGTCATATTATAAAAGTGTCTAAAATGTGTCTGTCTGTGTTTAAATCAGGTGGCAGTGCTCCAATCTCAGGTACAGACATCAGAAGCCCTCCTTCAGGAGCTGCAGAAGTCCTTTAGCCAATCACAGACTGCTGTACAGAGCAGACTGGTGAGTGATGGTTAAATGATTCGATGGGAGAATTGCATTTATTTGAATGTGTGTATGTGTGTACAGAATCTGTGATAATTGGTCAGGATGCTCTCAGCGTATTCGCTACTACAAGGGCCAGTATTCCACTTGCAAATAAAAGCAATCTACTGTATAACCTTAATTTGTAAGTTGTAACTGCACCTCCTCTTGTGCAGACAGAGCTGTCTCTCTCTCAGAGGAGAATGTGTAGTGAGCTGTCCAGGCTCAAAGGAGAGGAGATAGAAGAAAACAGCACAGCAGGAGAAGAAAACCAAACTCTATTTATACAGGTGAGAAACATAAGACAGGTGTTCATGAACCTGCTTTATGCTATAAAGCAAGTAATGTAAGCACAATTTCTCTCAGTGTTTGACAGAAATGAGCTAACTCAGGTTGTGTCTGTGCAGGGAGCACACTCTGAGGAGCGTCTGCGTATTGAAATAGTAAACTTGAAGGAACAGCTGGACATGCGCACGGAAGAAAGTGGTTTGTCCTTTCATTTGCTTCTTTATTACCTTCATCCAAAGTTTTTCTTGCTGTGTATTTAAACGGGTGCATATAATAACTGCTTCCTCTCCATTTTCCTCCTCTTTTTGTTTTCCAGAGGTCTTAGAAGGTGAGTTGGATACATTTTTAAATGTATAAAGTTCTGTACAGTTTGCAACACAGTACTAATAAGCTGTAACAGTACATTTGTATTACTGTGGCATTGTATTGTGCATATTTTACAGAATAATGCATGGCATATATACAGCAATGTGCTACAGTACTGCTTGAAATATTTGTCAAATAAGGCTTGGTAAGGGTTCTCACTGCTTGCCTCCTGCTTTAAAAAGAATTAGCCTGCATTTTCTTCTGCCTTAGGTTTTCTCTTGACTTTATTTCTCCTCCCGACTTTCGTTATCTTAAAGCAGTGTTTAATTTAGCGTGTTCATGTTGACAGAATTTATCACTGAGATCCTGATACACAAGAGGACAGTTTAATGCATTCAAGGACATTTATAATCACTTTCTTCAACAAAAACATTTTTGTGTTGTGTGTAACATGTTCTGTGTGAAGAAATTTCACTCCTAGCGTAAGCATCTCTTTGAACATTCTCTGAAAGCATGCTTTTGGGAAAGTAGGCCCAGCATGAATAGATCGCTGTGAGTGTGTATGAGTCAGTGCATTTTTGTTTTCTCTTGTTTCTCAGCTCAGCTCTCAAGCCTGAAAATAGAGACAGACCGCATCCAAAGCGAAAAAGAAAAGGTGTGTTTGAATGTGAAGGAACGCAATGTCATTATGTGCACTAACCTTACGTCCCAGCACCCCTGGTTGCAGGTTGGGGGATGCAGAGGCAGAGCTGTAAATGTTTAATGTTGTTTATTACCTGTAATATAATGGAAATGGTTGCAAATGTAATTGCTTACTTTTTCCTGCCACAAATAAAAGCTCTTCTTCTTTTTTATAAAGCTAAGCTTTTACCACATTTTGTGAAATTTAGTTAATGGGGGCGGTTCTGCAAATGATACGTTTGATTGTCTTAAAACATGTCATATTACACAACAGAATGCAGTTATTATTATTTCTATTATTAGTAGTATTATTATTGATCATAAATCACATTGGCCTGTTTGCACTACCTGCTATACTGTGCATATACAGTACATACTTGAATATGTATGTCCTACATGTACAGACTTGTTCAGATTTTATACATTAAACTGTTCTTTATCTGCACTTTATCTGGTTGTTTAAATTTCCCTTTGGGTTAATAAAGTTCTTATCTTATCTTAATACAGTTTGTAGGACAGTCCTTCTTTAAATATACTTATATATGTCATTTTATGTGTGGTAAGTTGGAGAGTGAGGTGCAGGAGTGTCGCACTGAGCTACAAGGTCTGCGGGTGGCGCTCTCACACCTACAGAGAGACAGCAAAGCACAGAGCCATGACAAGGTAATGACAGCACTGTGTGTGTGAAATTTTCTTGATAGGGAAAACTGTTCATGTGATTGTGTATACCATTACCATCTCTCATAATCAGTTATTTCTTCTTAATTATTTCTTTTCTCCCCCCCCCCCTCTTTCTCTCTCTCATTTTCAGACGGTTCTTCAGCAGCAGTGTTTAGAGCTGCGCAGTCAAGTGATCAGTCTGCGTAGTCAGCTGGACACTAGTCAGGCCGTGCAGAGGGACTTTGTGCAGCTGTCACAGTCACTGCAGGTACACAACTCCGATTCAGTATCAAGACTGTGTTTTTACTTAGCTTTACAAGGCAGTGGTGGCCTAGTGGTTCACGTCCCGACACGGACACAACTGCGGTACCCAGGAGCAAGGTACCATCCCGCTACACTGCTCTCCGGGCACTTCTCATAGCTGCCTGCTGCTCCACGTGTGCACTTGTGATTGATTTAATGCAAAGGTCACATTTTGTTGTGGTGCACTTTGTGTGTGTTCACAATGACAAATAAGTCAATTTCATAGACCGCAACACAAAAACACTGATTGGCCCTTTGGCCAGGTACAGTTTCAGTTTATTATCAGTCTGTACATATCAGCAGAACAGGCTGGATCAGAAAATGAAGAGCTAAAAAAAGAATTAATTCATTCTTGCAAGAAGTCTTGAAGTAGCACAGACTCATACTGTGTGATTTCATGGTTTTAGCTGTGTGTTCCTTAATGTGGGGAAGTAGAACTTGAGCAGATTGAATGTAATAATTTGCTTTTAGATGTTTTTGATTAAAGTCTAGAGTTTAGTTTTAAAGAAACAATCACTGACGTTGGTTAGTACTGAAGGTCTGGTGTATAAATGGTTGGTGATTCAACTGCATTCATTTTAGACATAAATAAATATGCTTTAATAGGGAATGTTTTTTGGAAATGCCCAAGTTGTGACCTTAACCCAATAGAAATGTTATAAAGAGACATGAAGTGAGACATTCATGTGAGGAAACCCACCATCATCACTGATTTGCAGGGCTGATCAATAGTCAGCATAAATGTTTAGTTGCTGTTATTGCTGTACAAGGGAGTCACACCAGATACTGAAAGCAAAGGTTCACACACTTTTGCCTCTCACAGATAAGTCATATTGGATCATTTTCCTCAAAAGAAAATTTGAGTTCACAAACGTTCTAGCACAACTGTATTTTTATAATTTCACAGAAATGAAGGCAACAAGGATCAGATGGTAATCAGAGAGAGGAAATCAAGTGTTACCCCATGTTTAGGTCTAATATGACTGACTCTGTTTTTTGTTTACTATTTTATGATTCAAGATAAAAATTGTTGGTAAATGGCAATATGGCAATTTTTTTTATACTGTATCATGTTTTCCTCTTGTCAGGTAAAGTTGGAGCAGATTCGTCAGGCCGAGTCTTTGGACCAAGTTAGGCAGTTCCTTGGGGAAGGACTCGAAGTAGAAAGTGACCAGCCTGGCAGTGCCACGTGAGCCACATGGAGATTAGCAACCATTTTCTGGGTCAAAGAAGAAGGACAGTCTCTTACAGGACGTGAACCAGGACCAAGTTTAGTGTGGGTTACTGACCCTAATTAATCAGTTAAACGAGACTTACCAGCTGTTTCAGTGGACACTGTTCTCACAGTGGTTCACACAAACACTGTAAACATTTTATAATGGAAGACTAAGCTTAATATTTTCAGAAACTGGACTAACAACTGGTTTTACTTGAATTCTAAGCTTTCATAACAGTCCACAATTGTATTAATAGGTCTTTTGTGATTGTTGTTTGTCAAGTCTAAATTACTGTAATCAAAAGTGTTTCAAATAGTCTTTTATGGTGAGAATCCCTTATAATTTTTGCTGTCTTTAACATAACACTCAAACTCTTGCACATGTACATTCATATTTTTCATTTCTATCACCAGCTAAACTTCATGGAAAAACTCTTAATACAAGTGCCACACTTTGATACTATTTAATGCTGCTGAACCATCTTAAAATACTTTATGATTATGCAATTTCTGAGACCGGGAGAGAAGGTAACATCTGTATTTGAGTGATATCATAGCTGTGTTAGCTTTTCATTACTGTTTTAATGTGCTCTTTCCAGGTTTCACACCTGTTACACAAATGGATATTCAAAGCACAAGAAGAGGCATGAACAGTGAGGGGAATTTTCGGTCAGAGCAGACTTGTCCTCCGCTAAGTTAGCTTCATTAAGCTACTTAGCTAGCCATGCCAACGTTGCAATACACACTTTGTAAAAAAACTTTTAGAAGAGTTTAAAAATAGCATGGACCCAAAGTATCACTAGACACAATTTACTGAGGCCTTACACCAGTAAAATGTTGCCATGCCACTATAATCATGGTCCTTTTAACTTAAATTACTAAAGGTGAATCATGAATCCACACACCATGAATGTTGAAATTCGCTACAGATGCATTTCCCATAATGCCTCAGATTTACTTTCATTGAGTTCAGGTTTCATGAATTTGGCCTTACAGCAGTTATTCTCAATACAGAGAAACAGTAGTTACACGTGGTCGTACAGAAACGTTTAACAGCTAATTTTGATGTTATGCTTTCCAACAATGTTAGACCACCAAATCAAAGGTATTCAGTTAGCAGTTATTATGCAGTGACATTGAATTGAATACACCAACAATTTACTGATGCAAAGTCATTGAACTGGAGTATACAGTAATTTGTCTCATTTACTTCAAATGCATGTATATGGGATTATTTAAATAACCAACTAACTCAATTTTTTTCTCATGAGGGTGAGAGCAGACAGAATTAACAGGGAAAAGAAGTGAGAAGAGAAGCAAGACAAAAAGAATTACCATTGCTGGTTAAAGTAAAGAGTAAAAAAGTATTTTGTTTTAATGCAGACTGTTGTGCCCATTGCCATATAATTGGCAAGCAAATATCTTGGGCCCCTCCTTTATTGATTTTGTCCCTGTACAAACAGTAGTCTAGAAGCGATGAGCTTACATTTTGTGAATAATTAGTTTAGTACTGTGGTGCATTGGCAGCATTTTTTTTATTTTGTTTGTGCTAACTATGTAGCCCAAATTAAAATCTTTCAGTTTCCCAGTTTGAATAGAAAATAAATGAAGTGCTTTAGTTTTGAAATATGATATTTATTTAATTCTAATTGTTTATGAATTGTTCTGTCTGCCATGGTTTTAGGTTGCTTGAGACCGCAGTAACTCTGTTAACATGATCCTTCACCTCTCCAAGGACTCAGCACACTGAGCTAAATGTAATGAAACAGCCTGTAAGAGGATGAATGAAGATTTATTAAAATTTACGGTGGTGTGAAAGTTTGTGAACCTTTTAGAATTTTCTAAAAGTATTTCTGGATAAATACGACCAAAAACATTTTACATATGTCTTAAAAGCAGATAAAAAGAACCCAAAATAACCAAGGTAAAGATATTATATTCGACTGTTTATTTATTGAGGAAAATGATCAAATATTACGCGTCAGTGAGTGGCAAAAGTATGTGGACATATGCTTTCAGTTTCAGATGTGACCGGTTTGCGCTGCAATGAGTACTACTTAACATTTCTTGTAATTGTTGAATTTTAGCTCATTCATCTGTACAAAACTGCTTTAATTCTGGGATGTTTGTGAATTTCCTCACATAAACTGCTCACTTCAGCTCCTTCCACAATATTTCTATTGGATTAAAATCAGGACTTTGACTTGGCCATTCCACAGCATCAGCTTTATTCTTCTTTTACCATTCTTCAGTAGAAAGACTTGTGTGCTGAGTGTCATTGTGTTGCTACTTGTTCTACTTTCTTTGCAGATTCAGTTCACGGACAGATGTCCTGACATTATTTCTTTTCATATTTTTGACAAAACACTATAGAACACTATTTTTTCAAATGTCTGTTTAATTCATAGTCACAAACACTCACTGGTTTTCAAAGAGCAACGTTTAACAGCAGTGTACACCAGCAGAAGGTGGGAAGGAACATATGTGATGCAGCCTAAAACATACATCTTAGCTGTCAAATGGATACGTTCTACTTGCTGTACTGTTTGTGGAAAATTCAAGTATTGATTAGTCGCTTAGGTCAGGCCTTAACAGAGGAATTATGTCAAGGCACTTGACTTACACTGTCCTAAAAAAAACACTGGAAACCTAGAAATAAACATTCTACTGCAGGGAATAAAATGGGCATTCCATATTTACATGCCATACCCTGCTTTTTTCACCAGACAAGAACACCTACCTGGCCTGTACTTGGACCCTGTATGATTAGTAGAGATTTTCAACCAAAAACTATCTAGGACACCCACCCAATTTGTAATTTTAGTAACTCAATAGGAATGGATGTATCAATCCTGATCAGTATCATAATATTTATTATCTTATGTGTGCAGTTCTGGGATTTACTAATCCTATAAAGGTAATTAGCAATGAACACTGAAAAAATGTCTTGTCAAGTTTTTTCTCTTTTGATTTGTCATTCCTTTTAGACAAATTTTATTAAAAACTCTCTCTCTTTTTTACATTTAATTTTGAGTCTGTGTACACTAATAATTATTTTTAACAATCTATTCATTCTAACATGACCCAGCACTTCGTTAAGGTGTTTTAGGACATAGGGTAGCAATTGAATTCTAGTGTCTGTTAGCCTTGTTAGCCTTACACCTTTAGTTTTTTATGTAAACCTTTTTCAGCACACAAGTAACAGATGTTTACCATTTTCAGGAAAAACAGAATGGAGTCTTCACTTTTGTATTAAATATTTCTTTATTTTTTTAAGAATAGAACCAGTAGAATATTAGATAACTGTTTACAATGTTAATCTCTATATATTATTTTTTATTAATTTAAAATGTTTTAATACATTCACAGCACTTATTAATTAAATTATTTTCATTATTTCAACAAGTTTTGGGGGCAAGGGTGGCACTTTGGGGTGTGTTAACAATGTGTGCCGTAAGCTGGTTGCAGGTTGCTTGAGCACACACTGTTTAAAGCACTTCACTAAACTGCTGCATATCAGCAGCTTTTTCTTCTTAGTCCCATTTCTTAGCCACCAGGTTTTCGTCTTTCTCTGTAGGATAGAAGAGAAGCAGTCAGACAGGGCTTAGCTTAGAGTCTTCGCTTAGTGTTAGTGTTCATCTGCAGTCCATCTACGGTCCATCTACAGTCAGACATGTTAAGTGAAAAATGAATCATTCATTTCTACCGTGCCTCATGGCACTGTCTCAGTTTTAGTTTTAGTTTTGTAATGTAGCAGGCATTCAGTGCAATTTTCCTTTCAAAACCCTCACACCAACCAAAACAAAGACTTTTGCTCATCAAATTCCATGCAAACGTTGTATAACTGAAATCTGTATGTAACATAATGCAGTAAAATGAAACCTTTTCCACAGTGACCGCCCTAGACAGGAGGATTAGTAATTTTTTAAACTCATATCCAGTACTTATGACTAAATTATGAAAACACTACATAAATAACATAACTCCTATCATTCAGCTAATGTGTAATGGGGCACTATGCAATAACGCATCCACAAAAAAAGCACAAAGCACTAGACCAAAAAAGACCCACATACACATTCAACCAGCAAAGTTTTTGTCAGTCACAGATTTGTATTTAAACAATAAGCACGGACGGAGAGGATGGTGGGATACCTTGTTTTGTTACAGGAATTGTGAAGGGAACAGGATTAGGCTGGAATAAAATCAAGAAGGATGGAGGGAAGGAGGGAAATTAGAAGAGAATAGAGGGTAAGGTAAAGGAGAGGGGTAGTTCATGGGGAAGGTTGGGTGAAGTAGAATTCAGGAAAGGAAGAGGGGAAGACTTCTTTTAAGGAATATGTAGTTTTCAAACTGGGAAAGGACAATATGTGGATTATTATTTTTTCTGAATGAGGGAAATTGTTTCAGATTTTTAAACTGTTAACTTATAAAAGTAGTTTAGAGTTTAATTTTGGTTATCATTAAACAGTTTAGTACAATAACAGAACCATCATGTTGGGGTGTTAATTCTTTAAATAAGGGCCTGTTTTTTCCCATTCACTTACGTTCCAGGTAGTTGCGAGCGATGAACTTGAGCAGTTCATCAATGAGGATGACAGGGAGAGAAAGCTGCAGCACCACGATCCACTGATCCAGAGTCAGATGAGTCAATTTGAAAATCATCTGCAGAGATAGACAGATAAATAAATAGATGTATCACAAATGGGGAATAAGTTTTTTTCAGATGACAATGTAACAGAGGGACAGAGCATTCATGTTATGTGTATGGCTATTTGTGGAGGCACTTACAGGCAGAGGATCAACGTAAATGATCATAAAGTGCAAGGACATGGACAGAGACATTGCTGCCACCAGCCAGACATTGCTCCAGGGAGGCATACGCAGCAGGGACTGGTTCTCTGACAAGCTAGACACACATCCACAAATAACCCATTAAGCTCATTAGATTTATTGTTCAGTTATTAATTTTAAGACATTCAGTAACTGCTATAAACAGTATAGCAACTTGTATAAAACTAAGCTATACAGTAATGAGAATGAGAAGTCTGAGGAATGATGGGATTTCACCCAGCCGAAAAAAAAATCACTTTGTGTCTTTTTAAAATCAATTGATCACTTGCAGTTGTTCCAGTCTGACCTGTTGAGGGCGTTGCACATCTCAATGGTGACCAGCACAGACAGGGCCATGGTCATGGGAGGAGCAGCCTCGAACACTTCACATTCAATGCCTTCAAAAGCTTCATTTTCAGCAGAGCACTGCATGAAATGAGACTGAGAGACAGAGGGCCATCCGGTGAGTATTTTCTGTAAGCTGGCTAGGCAATCAGAAATGCAGTTGATAAGAACTGATTACATTTCATACATATCTGAGGCATGCAGTACACTTCTGATGTCTGTAAAACATATCATATAAGTCTAGTATTCTTTCCTTCAGTGTTGGCGCTGCAGTTTTTTAACTTTTGTCAGTGTTTGCAGGGGTGCCTTTGCATAGGGCATTGGTGGCCTAGTGGTTAGGACATTGCCTTTGTGACCTGAAGTCCCGGCCCGGGCACCACTGAGGTTCCCTTGAGCAAGTTAAAGTCCTGCTACACTACTCCATGGGCACTGTTGATAGCTGCCCACTGCTCCATGTGTTCACGTGTGATTGGTTAATTGCAGAGCACACATTTCGTTGTGGTGCTTGAGTGTGTTCACAATGACACATTTTCACTTTCAGATTTGATCATGCTTGCTTAAGTTTTTAATGACCTTAAAACAGGTGTCTTGGAGCAGAGAAAAAACTAAAAGTGCAGGAATACTCGATGAACTGAGCTGGGACCGACCAAATGCAATTTGAGGATTTGTGGTTATTCTAGAGCAGTGTTTCCCAACCCTCCTGCTAGATGCACAACATCTAACAAGTGTTTTTAAATGTTTTTTTCTGCTTTAACAAACCCACAGCAAAAGGTTGTTAATGAGGTAAGTGGTGGGATCAGGTATACTGAAAGCAGTGAAAACACTGTGCAGGAAATTGTGCTGCTTGGTCTTGGGTTGGAAAATGCTAGGTTCCAGACTCTCACCAGCTGGTAGAAGGACACCATAGGACCATCATCAGAGTAGATGAACCACCAAGCAGCAGCAGCCACAGTAGCAGCTCCCACATATCCTGATGGAGAAGAATAAAAGGTAAGTCAATTATTTTACTACATATTGTACAAAATGCCAAGATCAAAGAGCCAGATGCAGGTCAAAGAGACATAAAAGAGATGAATGAGTTGCTCCTGATCATGGATCATAACATTGCACATAATTATGATTATAGCTGAGTATAAGGTTCTAAATCAGATCTAGAAAAGCTTTTAACATGTCATCTTATGTTTAAATATCAGTGTCTTTGCATAAAGTGGTTCTCATTTGAATTGAAAGTATCTGGCTCACTATGATGTTTGAGGATTAGATGTGAAAATAGAGCAGAAAAGAATTTGTTTTTCCTCTCAGAGCCACAGGAATAATGAGATGGTAACCATGGTCAGTAGTTGAATTATCTTAATGAAAACAAACATACCTCCAATTGCCAGGTATCTGAAGAACAACCAGCCAGAGATAAGTGGCTCTTTGGGGGAACGGGGAGCCTTGCCCATGATATCCAGGTCAGGTGGGTTGAAGCCCAAAGCTGTGGCAGGAAGACCATCAGTGACCAGGTTGACCCACAACAACTGTACTGGGATCAGTGCCTCAGGCAGACCAAGAGCAGCAGTCAGGAAGATGCTGGAAGGAAAAGAGAAAGAAATGGAATGTGAAAGTGTGAGAAATCATTAGGATAACAATAGAGCAGTGCTGGAGAGACTACAGATTACATTAAGATTCAATAAGAGATGGATGATGAAGGTGCTCACCAGACAACCTCTCCTACGTTGGAGGAGATGAGGTAGCGGATGAATTGCTTCATGTTGTTGTAGATGGCCCTGCCTTCCTCAACAGCTGCCACAATGGAGGAGAAGTTGTCATCGGCCAGGACCATCTCAGAGGCTGACTTGGCAACGGCGGTGCCAGAGCCCATGGCAATGCCAATCTCTGCTTTCTTCAGTGCAGGGGCATCATTTACACCATCACCAGTCTGTTGGAAGGAAATGAGGGTGGAGGTTTTAAGATTTAAGATAGATTTGAATTCCATAAACTTTGAAAATCCATTATTAGGTCCAGACCTTCCCTTGTGTTTGTGCTTTCACAGCTATACTGCATTTTGCAGATCAGCAATGGTCTTTGAATAGGCAGTCAGTTGCTCATCATTAGGCTAGCTCCTTGCAGCGTATGAACAGTGTATTAACATTTTTTAAAAAAGTATAAAATTGAAACTCTATTTTATCAACTTTAAGATTTCTATAAAGTAAAGAACTGCATTGACTTGAACCTATTTGCTAGAGTGTGTGATCAAGTGCCTGTGGTTCGTTTACCATAGCAGTGATTTCATCAAAGCCCTGCAGGAACTCCACAATCTTGCTTTTATGGGATGGTTCGACCCGGGCATAGCAGCAGGCCTTGCGCACAGCTTCTCTCTGCTGAGGCAGGGGCAAATCATCAAACTCACGGCCTGTGAAGGCACGGCCTGTCACATCCTCGTCCTCACCGAAGATGCCAATTCGACGGCAAATAGCAACAGCAGTGCCCTTGTTATCACCTGGGAGAAGGTAAGAAGATGGTGCTGAGAAGAACAACACTGCACATTTGAAATGCAAAGTAAATAATTTAATAAAAAGCACATTTACAAAAACACGGTATGGAGAGAGAAGATGCCCCTAACCAGTGATCATGATGACCCGAATGCCTGCAGCCCTGCACAGCTGGATGGAGCCCATGACCTCCTTACGGGGGGGATCCAACATGCCAACGCAGCCCACAAAGGTGAGGTCAGTCTAAGGAGGAGAGAAGAGCAATGTGGGGGTAGTTGAGCATGAGTTATGTTTACTAACTGAACGTACTGAAAATGTCTAAAACTTCTTTATTGGTTGAAGTATACAGTCAGCTTAATCTTAGTCTTAAATTAATTGAAACTAATCCTGAACCTAACCCTAAACCTGATTCTGGTCCTAACCCTAAGCCTAATGCTACTATCCAAATGAAAGGCTTCTATCTAAATGAAATGAAGGATACAGTAGGGTTAACACATATTTGTCTGTCTGTCTGTCTGTCTGTCTGTCTTTCTCTCTCTCTCTCTCTCTCTCTCTCTCTCTCTCTCTCTCTCTCTCTCTCTCTCTCTCTCTCTCT
>JBBPDA010000030.1:7622212-7633926 GCA_037974385.1 Arnoldichthys spilopterus
ACACACACACGCAACACACACCCTCTCTCTCTCTCTCTCTCTCACACACACATGCAACACACAGCCTCTCTCTCTCTCTCTCTCTCTCTCTCTCTCACTCTCTCTCTCATACTCACACACGCAAACTGGGATTGCCATAAAAGGATCCTCATCCGTGTTCTTCCTCAAGGACATATGTCTCAAATGCAGCCCCTTTCTCTCTCTCTCTCTCTCTCTCTCTCTCTCTCTCTCTCTCTCTCTCTCTCTCTCCCCCCTCCCCCCTCTCCCCCTTTCTCTGTTTTATGAGACAGTGTGATAGTTGGCCTACATGCTGTGTAGCAGTGACAGCCTGGTCTTACCACACTTCAAAATATCTTGCAACAGGTGTTGATGGTTGATGTTTCATGACACATCAGTTTAAAGGAAGAAACACAGCTGCCTCAATTTTGGAATGTTTATAATGTTTAGCTGTTTTCAAATATTGTAAAAAAAAATTCTGACTGCAACAATATCTTCTTAAACTGTGTCTGTTTATCGATCACATACTGTATGTTCAGTGTAAGTTTTTTAAATAATTTAAAATTAGCTCTAGGTTCAAACCATGGTTTCAGATTACATGTTGCGTTCAAGAACATTTTCAAAAACTTTTAATATTTTCAAAAAACCTTTCTCTGCCCACAAATGTGTTCTTTCAAATACTTTAAATACACAGCCTGCAATCGACCAATCCATTATTTACTATTACAAAAACTCTGGCCTGGCCCTTTAAAAGAGCAAATAATGTTATTTATGTTGCATTTTTGGCTGATAGAAAGTATTAGTAAAATCCTAATGTTCAAATAAAATGGCAAAAAAAAATGGCCACTGGTCAATTTGACCTTAAAGAATTTTGGTGCATCCCTAGTAACTGCTGTTGCTGTACCAGCCAGGCCTTACAGAACACTGCCAAAACCCAATGACAAGTAGCAGCACAATAAAAATACCAATATTTTAAACAACAATTTCACATGGGATTTATTCTGTATGTGCAGGTAGTAGCTTTTTAGTTTCGCAATCTTGCAGTGTTAGCAATTAGCATTTTAAACTGTATATTCAACATAATACCACACCTAAACATAGGGAAATGTAGGTATTTTGTTTAAAAAAAAATATTTGTGCACTAAAATTTCTTTGCATGAATTTCTTGCCAACTTTCTGTAAAGCTTGTCCAACCTAGCAACAAATGTGACAGAGTGTGTCAGAGATTTACAGCCCTAGTTGAAGCAGGGGGTGATTGGGTGTATACCTGACACTTCGACAATATCTCCAGGGACAATCTCTCTGGCCTTGATCCTCTGCACACTTTTCCTGTCGGCACGGTACACTTTGCCCATCTCCGGCTCATATTCCTTTAGGGCCTCGATGGCGCTCTCTGCGTTGCGCTCCTGTAAAAGGAAAGGGCCAAATCAGTTCCTATTCTGTCCTGCCTTCTCTTTACGGCTCAGAGGCCTTCCTCCTTGCAGTGGTGCGCATAGTTTCCAAGTGAGCATTGTTGTATCCATATGGACTCTACTGAAATCTGACCAGCCCTCAGTAATGTGACAATATAGCCGCACTGCACAGCACTACTGCAGGCCTTCAGAGGCCTAAAGATCTGCTAGGATTATCCTTTGACCCCTAATGTAATGCCAACTGCTCTGTTCTGCCGCTCACAAAAGAGAAACCCCCGTTCCATGCATCTCACTGCCCATGCTCAGTAGTGTAAAAAAAACATTGATGGCAAAAAAAACTGCTTTTTTTTTATGAGGAGAGTATTTATTAAATATTTTTGCTAACAATTCACTAAAAACACTTATTAATAAGGCTGCATGGCACATACATAAGCATTGACAATTGAAACAAACCTACATTCAAAGCCTTATTCCATCAAGTGGCAAGTTGTAACATTTTCAGAGATGAAATTAACAACAAAATTGAACTAAAGCAGCCTTTATGACAACTGAGGTTTGTTGGAATAAGTTTTTATAAAAGTTTATGTAGGTTTGTGTCAGATTTATGTAGGTGTTCAGGCATTGGAAGTTTAGTTTTTATGAATTTGTCCATGCGATCAGAGGGTTGCAGGTTCAAATCCGAACCCAGAAACCACTGAGGTACCCTAGGGTGAGGATCTGTCCCACTACACTGCTCCCCTACTATTGATAGCTGTCCATTGCTCCGCTTGTGGATGGGTTCAATACAGAGGTCACATTTTGTTGTGGTGATGGGGTGTGTTCACATTTTTTTCTCACTTTCGCTTATGAAGTCTTATGAATACTTATGACCCCAAAGTTCAGTTAAACAAAAAACGAAGCATTACTTAGAATAAAATATTAGAGTAAATATTAAGTACATTTAAAACCCAAGAACTGAAATTGTGAGATGTTAACTTAACAAGCTACTCATTGTTCTTATGGTAATGGTTGGCTAAACGTGGCTAATGTTGCTATTTTATGAATATGACCTGTTACATTCACATGTTAAATTGCAGTATAAGTAATTTTTCTTAGAATTAGAGTCCAAAAGTTTTCCCTCTGACACAATCTAATGTTAAAATAAACACAAATGAATTTAAACACAATATGTTGTGACACTGGGCTCATTCCAAATCTCTTTTTGATACTGTATAGTATTTATATAGAGTAAAGTTTTATATTTTGTTTGCCTAATCAACCTTTCATTTATTCATTTCAGAGGTTCTCAATCCAAGCCCTGGGGACGCCATGCTCTGCACTTTTTTGAGTTTCCCTTTGAGTTGACGCACATTAGGAGCTTGTTAATTAGCTGAGTTGTCCAGGATGAGACAAACACCAAAATGTGCATAGTGTGATGTCACCAGGACTAATTCTAAAGCTTGTTGTAGAGTTATTCTTATACGAGTCTGAACAGAAGAGCGGGTTCTGTCCTTTTATAGCAATAAATCAAGATGTTCTGATAGTGTAGTTTATCAAACTGGACTGAGAAGAAAAAGAACCAGACTTCTTGTTCTAATCAGCTTACGACAAATTGTTAACTTTTCATACTCTGTAAAACATTAGAGATACTTAGGATATGAAGTTCTTTGGCTTAAGAGATAATTTTTTGGCTTTTGCACTGTACTGTGTTTTTTGTTACAAAAGGGTGTGTGTGTGGGTTTGTTTGCACTCACCTGCCAAACTCCGACCACAGCATTGGCGATGAGGATGAGCAAGATGACAAATGGCTCTACGAAGGCAGTAACTGTCTCCTCACCCTCTTCAAACCAAGCCAGGACCTGAGGGGCAGCAGGAGGACCACATCAAAACAATATTCCAGTTTACAGCAGGGGTAGGAGTCTCTGACCTCAGAACATTTCGGTTTATAATTCAACTTAATCTTTTAGAAAATGATTATATGTGTCATGCAATCTCAGATTTTGCCACAATTGCATTTGCTTCCATTCATTTGTCAGAATTCAAAATATTTTTTTTAAATGCACTACAGTCATGACAGAGACACATTGGTGTAATTTAGAAAATACAGTTTTAAACTTGACAACAGACTGGGGACTTTAATTAGGGCTAAATGTTTTAAGCACCTACTTTAATTTAATTTAATTTAATTACACTCTTTAAAAGTAAAGGTGCTGCAAGGGGAGATGATGGAAAAAGATGCCAATCCAGGACCCATTTGCTTCACTAAATAACTATATTTAATAAAAAGATGAGGGCATGTGAACAGCCTTCACATAATGTATAGGTTCTTTAACAACTTAAGGGTTCTTTACATGGAAGTTCTTCACACTTCCCATTTGCAGAAACTGTTCTTTAAAGACTGAATCACTGAAAGGTTCTTTAAGGTACAAAAGTGATCTTTCTTTGGCATTGTCACACACACACACACACACACACACTAAGCAATACTTTGTTCTGTCCATCTCTGACCTTTGTATGTGGCTCTCTGTGTCTCAGGCTTGCTTCAGACTATCTTTAAATAACAACTCTCTCTGTCTCTCTTTCTTCTACTCTGCCTACCTCTCTCTCTTTCTGCTTCTCTCTCTCTTTCTCTCTCTCCCCTCACTCCCACAGGCGTAGTAGCCTTCTAAGGCCATAATGACAGCTGTGCTGGTGCAACAGAGTGAAGCAGGATAGCAGAACTAATGCTGCAGTTCAGCCCCTCAACCCTTTCATGCCACAACAGCAAGTGGGCGAACAGAGCCCAGGGAGTGAGACAGAGAGAGAGCGAGAGGATGGGGGGAGATAAAGGGGCTCTCTTATACAGAGGGGAGATGTTTTGATATCAACACCTCACATGGGACTTATGGGTAAAGTAGTTTTATAATGAACTAAAATCACTGTGAATAGATTGATGTCATTCAGAGGAGCCATAAATTATCATTAAAGGGGGAGTTATGATGGTTGTGGCCGGAACATGACATATAATAAACCCAAAATAAATCTCAACACAATACACACAGGGGACCATGAGCTGAATGAAGTCTCTCTGTGGTGTTCACATTAGTTCACAGCATTAAATTAGATGCGGCTTTACAGAATGACGTTTGCCTGGTAGCCTCTGAAACGGTCACTTATACCTAAATGATGCATGTGTGTATACACTGAAAAAAGTGACCAGGTTTATGTACCATGTAAATTTAGTTCATCACTTTTTTTGTGAAGTCCTGCTCCTGAGCCCTTTATGGTATTTGTGATGCCTCTGGATGGGCAAATTAATTCACAATTTTCCCTCAGTGCACTACCCAGGGCTAAAAGGTAAAGAGGTCACTTGATTGACAGCAGGGCTTGCGAATGTGGGAATGTGTCCCTGTCCTTCATGTCCGTGTTAACGACCATTAACCATGTCTCAGAATGAAGGCCTTGTTCCTTTTAAGCACCCGCACTCCCACTATTTGGCACATCACCTCCAATGGATCTGGCCAAGCTCCGCCCACAATGTATTATTTTGTAGCTACTGTTGCAAAGATGAATAACCTTTACAGAATGCTGTGTGTGTGTGTGTGGGGGGGCTTTTAAGTGTAAAAAGAAACTGAAGCACAAAAAATCAGTGTTATGTATTTCTGATGTTTATTTTCTTCGCATCTGAAAGGTCACACTATAGGAACAGATCAGATGTAGTCTGGCTAATGTTAGCATGGTGGAAAACTTGTGACTGTCATTTCCAACAAGCCTGTATCGGTTGGCTACAACAGCACAGTCCACCTCAACAGTTTACTCTGGAAACTCAGTGTTCTGTGGTGACTAATCAAAGATCACAACAAATTCGCAATAGTTTGCTAGCATTCTGCATATGTCATCCCACACTTGCTACAAAATAACACACTTGCGGATGCTATAACGTAAATGAACGCACATATTGTTGCCATCAAAACAAAACCTTGTATCTCAATTTTAGTATTTTTTTCCAATTTTATATCATTTTAGCTGATTTTTGTACTGCATAAAATATGATAAACAGAAACATTTTTTTACATTTACTTCCATTAAACATATAGAAACGTTGCCATTTTGGAGATGGAACAATATACGTGATGATTTTGATTTACTCACAAAAGAGATGCAGGCCGCCAGCAACAGGATCCTGACCAACAGATCTTCAAACTGCTCCACCACCAGCTCCCAGATCGATTTACCTTAGAAAATTTATTAACTTATTTGTGAAAATGCTGCTAGTGAGGCCAAGCGCTATCTGTACTTTATGGATGATGTGAACCCTGTATTCCTCTGTGTTAGCAGGTTAAAGCTTTAACATGTGTCATGTAACTTGTAGGTGGAACAGCCTTTATCTCTAGTTGTCTATATTAAGCTGAGTTCAAATATCTTTAAAAAATACACCACTTTTGACTCCTCTGGTTAGACATCCCCAAATATTTCTGTGAAGTATTTATATTTAGTCAAATGCAAAAGTTTTGCCATGCTGGTCAAAGTGTATGTTTTGTTGATGCACTGAATTTCTATAGCATTGACCGGTTTAATCACAATCAATGTGTATTTACTCAGTTGTATTGGGGGTACAACATAAAATGGGCTGTACAAAAGTTATGCCACATTTTTTTAACTTTGGCATTTTGTTTCAAATATTAGGAAACAATAAAGTTATCTGCAATGTGATAACTACTGTTTTATCCATAACATATATTATTATTGAGCAACACTGAACACAAATAAAGCTTGAAGGACTAAAAAAAGAGAGTAAACTTACCTTCCTCAGCAGGCAGTTCTGTGATTGGTCAGTTCAGTCAAGGAGACACATTCAAGAGAGAAAGAAAAGTGTAAGATCATTACATGAGCAAGTGCAACCACGGTCTATAGTATTTCTAGTGGAATTTGTAGTTTTTATCAGTTGTTTACATGAATAACTTATGCATATACAGCAATGCAAATGTCAGCTTTGATCAGCCCAGAAGGAGCCACTTGCCCTCTGATTGTCACCCATATGTGTGACCTTCTGATGAAGTCTTTGCATATATAGTTGCATTGTTTCTAGATGTATTTTCCAGTTTCCTTCATTTCTGTTTAACTGTAATCACACAGTTCTTTCTTTGCCATATTTTCTTCCCACTATTATGAGGCCTATTACTGCTGTACACAGAGGGCTTCTTGAGACATGCAGGGGTGGAAATGCTAGATGTAAGCTTGGAAGTAGAGTTGCTTTCCTACAGAATATTACTGTATGTGCACTCATTGTGTATCTGGGAAACTATCTAACTCTTGCAGTTTTTCTCCTTTCCTGTCTATTTTTTTTATTATTGGTTAAATTATCCATTTGATTCCATCAATCTATTCAAGCATCCTTCCAACAGTCCTTTCGCTCATGCTTTCCTCACCGTTATAGCCATACTTGGCCAGGTTTTTCTTGACCTGGTCAGGTGAGAGGCCCGTGCCCTCGTTCACGCTGAAGTAGGCCAGGCAGGCGGGTGGCTCTTGAGTGTGGGCGTTCTCCATCCTCTCTGGTCAAGGGGAGACTTCACGAGAAACAACCCCAAAAAGAAGCACAACAGCACAGCGTTAGTGGAAAAGAGAAGAAAAAAAAAAAAGGTCCCAGCTCAGGAACTCAGAAAATTCCAAACCCGGGCCTTTACTCAGACTCAGAAAAATAAGCTTTGATTCCGTAACTGAGAGTTTGAAAAAAAAAAATGTACCCACCAACACTTTCAGAAAGTGTGGGATTTGGGACACAACCAACAGCCCCAGCAGTCTTTCTCTCTCCCCACACTCTCTGCTCTCTTACTCTCCTCTCCTTCTCCTCCCTGGGCTGACAGAAAGTGCTAACTGTTGCTCATCTCCATACAGTTTTATAAAGAAGGCCCAAAGCCCCTTTGGCCACTGTCACACCCTTTAGAGTCTCCTGATTGGCTGAGGTGGGACGTATATGGATGGTAGGGGCTGGGCCTAGGGTGGAGAAAGGGTTGTTGGAGTAATTGGGCAACAACTGTGTGTGCGAGTGGCATTGTGTGTGTGCATGTGCTTTGGAGGGTTGGGGGGTGGTCAGCCTTGAAGTAAAAATGGTGTCTGTTTTTGGAACATGCGCGGTCACTATAGGATGGACAGCAGGGACTGAGGGATTGTGGGGCTGAGCGTGTGTGTGATCGGATATAATGAGTGATGGCTCAAATGTCTTATTGGTCCTACAGGGGCAAAAAGGGCCACCAGGGCTCAATATGAGGGTGTTAGTAAGTAATAGACATAATATAACTCTACTGAGCGAGAACAGTAGAGACAGAACTAGTGAAAGAAAGACATACCAGTGGGTCTGACAATAAGTAAGGACATTCTGTTCAAGGGATTAACGCCCTAAATGACCAGTCATGGAAAAAGAGTGTGTGTGTGTGTGTGAGAGAGAGAGAGAGAGAGAGAGAGAGAGAGATGGCGGGAGGGGAAAGAAGAGTGAGTGAGAGAGACAGAGAGAGAGAAGCCTTCAGAGAGGGAGAGAGTAAGAGAGGAAAGAAGAGGTGTGAATGCACTGCAAAAGTTTTTTCTGGGGCATCTGTATCAAGCTAAAGCAATTGCTCACTGGTTTCTATATTGACTGTTCTGAGATTTTTTCATGGGTTTTCTGTTCTTTTGTGAGCTCACTGACAAAATTACTGTCTGTGGTAACCTACTGTTCACTACAGAAGCAGCAGACTTGATGGAGCATTTCCTCGCTGGAGTCTTCCTTTAATAAAGTGCAGAAGTTGGATCCAGGCCAGAACTCATCCTGCGGGCCACTTAGGCTCATATTATAAGTGCATTTGAATGGAGTTAGATTGATGACAGGCTTAGCCTGTATCAGTAAAGACCGAATGAAGAGATGTAAAGTGGGCCCTTATTTTCCTGTGAGTGGTCAGAAGACACCATAAGTGTTCCCAAAGGATTTTCACAGCTCTCTCTAAAACAAAACACACACACCAGAGGGCATCAAAGGAGAAGGTGCCATTTAGCACTGCAAATCTTAAAGGGCAGACAGAGGGAGAGAGAGCGAAAATAAGAAAATTTTCCATAGCGCTCCATCTCTCTCTCTGTCTCTCTCTCTCTCTTTTCTTTGCTCTCTGTCTCTGACTTCTTTCTTTCCTTCTTTCTTTCCTTCTTTCTTTCTTTTGTTAAATTTATTTTTAAGGTCCTTCTTATTTACAATGGGCTAAAGGACTAAGCTACATTGCCAATTTGTTAGCTATTTGCCTTAGAGAACACTATGATCATCTTCAGCCACTCTATTGAAAGTTAGTAACAGCTGAAGGAAAATCTAGGATGCTGCATTAATTAGTTCTGCCCCAAAGCTCCAGTAACACACCACCTATAGAGATCAGGGAAACTCACTCACTAAAAATCTTTAAAAGCTTAAAACACACATCTTCACTTCAGCCTTTTACTAGCCAGTTTTATTCATTTATTTATTGATGTATTATTTGTATTTTATTTGTTTGTTTGTTTAATAATTATAATTTTAAACATCTCTCATTTATTTTACCTTTAATTCTATTTTATGCCTTAATACAGATTTTTATCAATGTTATGATTTATTTTATGCACTACATTAATGCTAACATTACTTTTCCTACTAGTTTATCAATGTTATGATTTATTTTATTGCTCTATTGCTTACTTTACTTTTTATGTTTAATTTTGTATTCTACTCACTGTAAAGCACTTCAAGCTACATTTCCTGTTAGTAAGGTGCTATACAAATATATGTATATGTATATATAATATTATAATTTTTATTCAACAGTTCTCAGTATCATTTTTATTTATACAGCACCTATCCAGATCTCATGGTCACTTTGGAAATATAAGTCAGAGCCCAGCAGTGAAACAGGAAAACTAAAGAAGAGGATTATAGGACAGAAGCTAAGAGAGTGTTTTTTATTTCTTTTTTTATTTCTCCCTCTCTTATTCCTCTTCTCCCAGCTTTATATGCTGCTTCAGCAGCTGTTCTGTACTTTGACCTTTGACCTTAACATGGCTTGTTCTGTCAGCGTGTACCTCAATGACATTTAACTCATTTATCCCCCAAGATCGGCTTACAGCCCCCCCAACGCAAATACGTACACAAACTGACCAGTGTTAATGCACCTACCTACACACTCCATACATGCCGCATGCCACACACACATACACACACACCAGTGCATGCAATCCACATAAAACACTCCTACACTACACACGTGTTGGGATCTCTGAGCATTGCACTACACACACTGCCTTGGCTCTACACACATTGTCTTTACGTTACGCACACTGCCTTAGCTCTACACACACTGCCTTAGCTGTACTCACACTGCCTTAGCTCTACACACATTGCCTTAGTTCTACACACATGGCCTTGGCTCTACACACACTGCATTTGCTCTACGCACACTGCCTTAGCTCTACGCACAATGCCTTAGCTCTACGCACACTGCCTTAACTCTACGCACACTGCCTTAGCTCTACTCACACTGCCCTAGCTCTACACAAATTCCTTTAGCTCTACCCACACTGCATTTACTCTACGCACACAGCCTTAGCTCTACTCACACTGCCTTAGCTCTACACACATTGCATTTGCTCTATGCACACTGCATTTGCTCTACGCACACTGCATTTACTCTACGCACACTGCCTTAGCTCTACGCACACTGCCTTAGCTCTACACACACTGCCTTAGCTCTACGCACACTGCCTTAGCTCTACGCACACTCCATTTACTCTACGCACACTGCCTTAGCTCTACGCACACTGCCTTAGCTCTACGCACACAGCCTTTGCTCTACGCACATTACCTTGCCTCTACACACACTGCCCTGGCACTACAAACCCTACCTTGGGTCTACACACACTGCCTTGGCTCCACACACACCACCTTAGGTCTACATACACCACTTTCGCCTTACACACACACACCATATATGTAGCAAGATTCAGCTTCATGTTCATCTAAGCATTTCCCTTGGAAAGAGTAGAAATTGAGAGTTGTTGCTGTTGTTTTATTGCACTAAAAGTGATTTAGAATTATTTTCTTTAGTAATAAATGTATTGAATTATGTTGAACTTAGATTTACATTCGATTTAAACTCAATTTTGAGTGGGCATTTTTTCCTTTTTCGTTTTATTTTATAAGAATTTTTTGAATGGTAAGAATGATTCTGCACACAAAAAAGACACAACAATGTATTTTTCTCATGATTTATATCATCATTAATTGTCTCCACATTATATTGTTTTTCTCAGATTGAGCCTGCTTATGTTTAAAGTTTAAAGTTATGGCAAAACTGACAAAATAAGTATTAAAAATGTTTTTGAAAAGCTACGTGACATAAAACAAACTACATGCTCCTGCTAGTATCCAACTAACCCATTCATGCTCTTATTTCCTGTAGCATTCCTAGCTACTGTAGTTTATTACTCTTGCCTACTGAATCACGCACAGTGTGCTACTGGTGTGTATTAGGGTGCAGGTAGCCCTGAGTAACTGAGTAGCAGTTGTGTCTGTCCAGTATAAATAGATTCTGTGTGATGTAAGCTGACAGCAGCTCAGCTCGATTGTCAGATTTTTGTGTTTATTTCAGGGATGGCGGGTGGACAGTGACCCTGAAGCCATACAGCCACCCTCATAGCTCTGCCCTGTCCTGCCCGCCCTACCTTTAGCATTATGTGTAGGTATTAATAATAATGATTTTATATGATTTTTTAAGTGCACTCGAATATTTAACTGTGTTTCCTCACCTCACTTCTTTTGTGAAATGTTGAAGGTGTGCCCTCTGTATGTTGAATTAATTGGCATTTTAGGTGAAGAAAAACTGATGTTGCATTACACATGTTATTGTTAATTCTTTCTTGTGCTCACCTGCAAACAGTAGAAAGCAGTGGTGCCACTTGAAATTAGGGGCCTTATGAACGAATGTAATATTGGGCCCTGTAACTATATAATATTATTTTTGAGACTGTGTTCTCTGATGACCCACCCCACCCCACCCCCCCAAGCCCCCGGCATTCCAGTAACTTTAGTTGATAGCAATTTGTGATGACCATGCTCAATAAATAAACCTCTTGCTTTAAGAAGGCCAGTGTTTATCTATTTGTTCTAAAAACATATTATCTTGGAAAGAGAAAATCAGCTGCAATAATTATGGAAAACATTAATAGTGTTGCATTGTAAACGTTGCACATTTTACTGAGTTTTTTTTAAGTAAGAATAAGCCCACAAGCTGGGAATAAACTGAAATATGCATTTTTTTTATATATATTAAAAAAAAAAAAAAAAAAAAAAAAAAAAAAAAGCCC
>JBBPDA010000030.1:7637428-7678003 GCA_037974385.1 Arnoldichthys spilopterus
AAAGAAAGAAAGAAAGAAAAAAAGAAAGAAAGAAAAAAAGAAAGAAAGAAAGAAAGAAAGAAAGAAAAAAAGAAAGAAAGAAAGAAAGAAAAAAAGAAAGAAAGAAAAAAAGAACAAACAGACATGGCAGATAAAAAGAAAAATAATGCAGGAGGGAAAACAATGAAAGAAAGAGGGAAAAGAAGTGAACTAATGAAAGATGTAAAGGGAACAAGAACAGATGGATGTACATGGATATCTACTCCTTAGCCACAACATTAAAACCACTAACCAGTGAAGGTGGTACAGTGGTACCTGTCAGGGGGTGGGATATATTAGGCATCAAGTGAACAGTCAGTTCATGTGAGAACCAACTGACCTTGACAAGGGCAATATAATGGTTAGACAAGTTAGAGCAAATTCAAAACAGCAGGTCTTGTGGGATGTCCAGCACTGAAAGCACCTACATTGGGCATGTGAGCATCAGAACTGAAAAAGTCAGGCCCTGGCATTCATGTGAATGTTATTTTGACATGTACCACCTACGTAAAAACTGTTGCAGACAATGGCATCTACCCATTTATCAGTAGGATAACACACCCAGCAACACTGCAAAAACTGTTCAGAAATACTTTGAGGAACGCAAGAGTTTAATGTGCCGACTTGACCTCAAAATTCCCCAAATGTGATTGATTAAGGCAAACTGGTTAAACTCTTCTGGACCAACTAGTTTCATCCATGGAGACCACACCCTGCAATTTAAAGGACTTAAAGGATCTGCTGCAAACGCTAGTATCAGATGCCACATCACACCTTCAGAGGTTTTGTGGAGTCCACCTCTCAATGGGTTAGAGCTGTTTTAGCAGCTGTAGCAGGTGGTTTTAATGTTATGGCTGATCAGTGTATACTGACTGCAGATTCTTTGCGTATTGAAGCTTAGAGGAAGTCCTTCATCTCCCTAAAGCAGAACAGGCTTCACATCAGTCCTAATTTACACAACTCACTGGCTTCCGGCTCACTGAATGATGGATACACACACACGACTCTAACATGCACCACTCTGATAAACTGAGAATGTAATGTAATGGAAGACTGGATGGTGACTCAAATGAAACCCAGCAGTCTGTATAATGTGTGTGTAAGTGTAGAGGTATGCCATGATCTCACCATAGTCTCTCTCATCATACGGAGTTTGAGCCATTCTTTGACCCCCTGTAAGTCGAGATTGACACCAACCAATCCCAGCTTCCCCCTGCGCTTGATCAGCTGATCTGGCTTCACAACTAATCGCTGCAGAAAGAAAACAAACAAAGGGAACCTGGGGGTCAGATACAGCCAACCAGTGAGTTGAGTGACATCACAAAGAAATGTTTAATACAGGAATATTTTCATCAGCTTTGTAAAGAGTTTTATTTGATTTATGTAGCTATATTAGCTATGTACGCTATATTAGCTAATATCTAACAGTGGTGATATAACAGTGGAAGATGAAAATGTCTAGCTTATAACTGCATAAGAGACATCATTACTACATTTAGTGATGCTTTGTCATGATCTGTAGTTGGTAATAATGCAGTTGCTGCTCATTCATTGTTTTATTGCTGTAGGCGAGAAGTGGCTCTCCAGTTTGGTGCTGCAGCGAGTGACCTATCGAATAAGTCTTATTAGCTATTAGTTACTGATATGTTCAGCATTGCAACTGGCAATAATGTGTTGCTACCACCAGAAGGCACTAATGCACCTTAAAGCCATTTGCCAACCACCATTACATGAAAGATGAACATGCCATTAGTCTAATAGTCCCAAGCTAAGTGTAAATAGTATTTTTGTTTGAATCCCATCCCTAATTAAGAACACTTGTCAGTGCTTTATACTGTATTCTCTAACAACGCCTAACAGTTATCTATGCGTTCGCCAAACACAGGAACTCCTGAGCTCAGCAGAAGGAACCAATCTGTGTTATAGTGAAGAGACTGGCCACTGAGGACAATGAGGGCAGAGAGGGGCAGACCAGGAGGGAACGGACTAAGGGTGTGCGTTAATGCAATTTACTAATCAATTGTATCTCTGCACCAGCATCTACCTTTTTTCTGCAGAGAGAGAGAGAGAGAGAGAGAGAGAGAGAGAGAGAGAGAGAGAGAGAGAGAGAGAGAGAGAGATGACTCATATCTAATATAATTATACTGTGTTCTCCTCCATAAGGGTGATTAAGAGTGCTTTTATAGCTGCTCTGGAGGGAGGGAGATGTCTCTGCAGTGATACACAGTGATAGGGTTCTTAATCTCTGTTGCTTTAACTTAGCTCATTCTTAGCATGATCTCTCACTCCCACTCTCTCTCTCTACATCTATTTCTATCTCTCTCTTTCTTTCTCTCTCTATCTCTGTGTGTGTGTGTGTGTGTGTGTGTGTGTGTGTGTGTGTACAGGCTTAGTAGTGAACTCAAAGTGAACCATTCAAGAGAAAAAAAAGTGCTGGAGGTGCTTTAAAGAGGGAAAGTGGCCTTAACAGATCTGATCTCTGAAGCATTAACCAAAAGAGGCAAATCAGTTGCCCTGATGATGTAATAATAATAATAATAATAATAATAATAATAATAATAATAATAATATTTATTATTATTGTTAATATACAAAATGTGATTATTTACTTTAATTTATTTAAGTAAATAAAGTCTTGGTGTAATACATTTATTGTCAGTTACACATAAATCATAAATTTCCTCAGGGGCTGAAAAATAAATCTGAACAAAAAACTATCAAACTGTGGTTAAATTTGATATTTCATAACATGCTAAATTTTCCACTAAAAGATTCAGAAGCTAATAAACCACAGTAATACACAGATATCTGGTTGTAGATCAGGTCAGTTTTCTCTATTTTCCTACTAACCTCAGTCAAAAGCCATGGATGGTCCTGGACCAGCTTGTCCCAGTTTGTGTCTGTCGTGACGTTAGCATAGCGGAAGCGGTTCTGCACAGCTGCTGAGGTGCAGATGTGCTTGTACAGGAACTCTTTGCCTGTCTGCTCAGAGATGGCCTTTGCTGACATGGTGGTGGATCACACAGAACTAGGAAAAGAATGACAGAAAGAGAAAGAGAGAGAGAAATAAATTGAAGAGAGAGAGATTGACAGATTGTAATACAACACTTATTACACCAAAAAACCCTTAATCCTCCGTTCTAAAATGCCCACACCCCCACAAAACGTTAGTCAGTTCCAGAATTACACTGCACCACCACCTTACATACAGTCAGTTCATGATCAACCACTGTACATACAGCTCTTGCATATCACACAGTAGAGTCTCGAGACCACTTTTACGTGGTCTTGGTCTTGTCACAGTCTCGATGGTTTTTGGTCTTGGTTTTGTCTTGGTCTCGGATCCCCTGGTCTTGTCTTGGTCTCGATGGTCTCGATAGATCGACATAATGGTCAGGAGATTTGGAGCCAACAGTGTCCGTGACACAACGTAACGTTCGAGTGCAACATTAGTCATGTGTCATGCGCAAAAGCATTGGCTCTAAAAGCCAGTCTGCACAGTGTTGCCTTGAAAGTCCACTCCGTGCCTGCGTCTTCTGCCTTAGTTGAAAGAGTTTTTAGTAGAGGAGGCATTCTAATGAGACCCCACCGCACACAGCTAGGCTATAAGATCTTTAGTTTTCCTGAAGTGCAATCAACCACTATTTTATAATGTAAAATGCTTTCTCTCTCTCCCTCCTCTCTGAAAATGTGCCTCCCTCTCTCTCTCTCTCTCTCTCAGCTGTATTAGTTTTTCAATCTGTTATTTGTTCATAATGTCTATGTTCTATTGTTCTTGCTCTACTGAACAACGTGAACAGTGTGTTGTAATCACATGCCACTGCAGACTTTAAGATGTCAGAATCTTTTAAGCACTTGTCCTTATTCTTTTTAATGCACATCTGATGTGCAGTTTGTATTGGTATGTAATATTTGTAATTTGCATTTGATTCATGTGATGTGTGCGCATGTCTTTATATTGTTTGATTACAGTATTTTATTTAAAATGGTTTGACTAAATAAATGTAAGCATTGACTTTTAAATAACATCTGCATATCACGTTGTGTTGACTTAAAAGGCCTAATACATTTCAGGGAAGTTGATATCGTACAGTGTACAGTGGCTAGTAGTACTACAATGGGACATGATGCAATTTTAAGTTTATAATTTTGTATCTTTAATTTGATGTTACAATTTCATCTACAAATGAAGTATAATTGAAATCAGTTACATATTTCCCATCTTTAGACAGTTGGAGGTGTTAGCTGTTTTGTCAGATGACTTTGGGACCAGTCAGTACCAGTCATGTCCTCAACAGCGCACAAAAGTTAAGGGAATCTTTGTTTTTTTTAGTCTTGGTCTCGGTCTTGGTGTCGTCTCAACTTTGTCTTGGTCTTGACTCAGTCTGTCTTGGTCTTAGTCTTGGTCTCGATACCCTCTGGTCTTGGTAGTGTCTTGGTCTTGGTTTAGATGGTCTTGACTACAAGTCTATCACACAGTTTAAAACACCAGCAAATCATTCTTCAGTCTGTAAAAGACAAACTGCCAAGATTTGAGCAGCGCTTACACAGGAGAACAGAGTCACTCACTCATTCACCTCTACTGCACCTTTTGATAATTCTGCTTGTCCAAACAGAAGGTTTAACTGGCAGGACTTAAACCACAGTGGTGGACCAAGGACAAATATTGGGAATGTAAAAGTCACCCACACAAAAGAATGAGAGTGAGAGTGAGAGTGAGAGAGAGGCAATTATCAGTTAGCCTGTTTGATTAGAAATAAGCATATAAAAATAAACTAAAAAAATGAAATTTTAAAAAAGAAATGTTTTTCTTTTTTACACTTGCATGAGGTGTTTTTTTTTAGATAATATGAAAAAGCAATATTTCGCAATATTGAAATGGAAACACATTTTTTACATTTAAGACAAATGACATGACAGTCAAAACATTCAAAAACATTGTGTAGTTGGATGCAGAGATATTTTAAAGAGCCAAGAAATGCCAGTATAGATAAGGGTCTTGAGGCAACTTTGAGGGAGAGACGATCAGACCGGGCATGTTCTTTAGAGAGTGTTCTCTGATAGTCCCCCTGCCAGTTCTGGGCCTTTGAAATTGTCAAAATTGATAAAATCCTGCAGGTTGCCGTGTTTAATTGAAATGGCTATTGCGAGAGGAGAAAACCCTGCTTTAAGAATGAAGGTCCAGGCCATTCACTGTGTTCTGTCAACTTTTGACAACTGCAAAAAACTGCAATGAAAACCCACCTTGAGAGAAAAAGGAAGCAAGACAGAAAGAGATAAAGATTTTCCTCCACTACACCTCCTCAGCCTGTAGTGCTCATCTCTTTCTTTCCTTCTTAAACAAAAGCTTCAGACAGCCTCACTGTTGGTGGGATTAGCACCCAACCCCTCCTCTGCAGGAAGGTGCTGTGACCAGCAGGGTTTGTCAGACATGTTAGCAGGGCAATCAGACAGAGTGGAGACTGTACAGAACTGCTCAGGGCTTATCTAAGCCTGGCGTCCCAAAATCACAGCAATGGTCATAATCATGAATAAATGATAAATTCTCCTTTTGAATTGTGCGTAACTGTAAAAGCAAACATCAGAAAACACCAAAAATATCAGGAAATGTTTATAGACATTAACCCATGATAGATGAGGTCTATACGATCAAGAAGAAACTTTTTACATTGCACTAAAAATAAACAGAATTAGCAAGCTAGGTCACACCAGTCATGCATTTTGCCAGGCTATATTATGAAATTAGATGAGTGTTTCTATGCTGGTAACAAATAGCACATTGCCACCCAGCTCCCTCAGTGTGAAAATCCTGGGTTTGAGTTCTGGTGGGATGGACAGGGTTCTTTGAGTATAGAGCTTGCAATTCCAACACTCATAAGACAAGATGTGGTAAAACACCCACGACAGGTCACCAGACCACCGCAGGTCAGACACACAGTAACATCTATGGGCAATTTAGCAACACCAGTTTACCTGATGTTCTTTGAGCTAAAAGCTAAACTGTTGCATGCTAATTAAGGAGATACATGTAAAAGCTTTGGTTTTGTGACCTCACAAAACCTAGGATTTGTTTTTAAAACTTAGTTTGGATGGGGGAGTGAATGCACATTGTCAAGCTTTAATACTTACACATTTTTTACACAAACTTTTTAATTAGAGAAATGTGATATGGATGGTTTAACGTATTAGAAAAAAAATTAAACTGCTATATACTGCAATTGCAATCACAATACTGATAATTGTCTATATCGTGCAGCCCTCGTAGAACAGTAGAACAGTAAGAGCAGAACACTGGCTTCTCTCTGAAGAGCCTAAAAACTCCACACATGAGCACCCTGGTGACAGGCATGCGGTCATCCCCCTCTGATGGCATCACAGCCCCCTGTCTGAACCCTGCCAGAGTCTTCCTTTAAAATGAGCACTGGTGGCTGTCAGAAGGGGCATCACACTGACCCCTCTGTCTCTGACACAGGAGTCTGTTATAACAGGAAAAATGCACTTTTTCTTTTAATGATAGAATAGACACCGCAAGACACTCTGAAGCCTTCTAAAGGGATTTTACACAGCACTTAATAATACACCCTCACACACACTGCTTCATGGAAAAGGCCAAATGGTCTGAATAGTATGCATGTGTGTGTCCCTGAGTGTAGACAGGTTTAATGAGGAAGGAGAACACTCCGGCCTGTCAGAGGAAAAGAATCTACTTTCAGATCCAGCTCCTTCCGTTTCAGCACTAGAGTGCATTAAAGGTCCTACACCATGAAAAAACACATTTATTAGCTTTAAGTTTCACAATGCATCACAAGGCCATACTCCGTGCAGAAGCTTAGATGCAAAAACATCCCATTTTTAGTTCATCATGGCTGTGATGCCATTTCCTTTGTAGCCCATATCTGTTCTTCCATCTGTAGGGCTAAACCCATCAACAGCGGTCATCCTGCTAAGATACCTAAGATAGCTACATTACACACTATAGCAAGCATAAACACAGACATATGACAGCCTACAGTAGTTTAGGCACACCATTTAAAATGAAGCGATATGAAGAACTGTTCCTGTGGTTCCAGTCTGTGGCAGAGATATTAATGTGGGGCATAACATCAATACCACTTGCCTGTAATATTAAGCAGGTTCCCCTCATGCTTCAGAAACAGCGCTGACAGTGGTGAACTGTGTGTTCTGACACCTTTCTATTAGAACCAGCATTCACTTTTTAAACCACAAAAGCTCTACAGTGGGACTGAACCAGACAGGTTGGCTGTCACACCCCAAATGCATCAGTGAGCCTTGGGAGCCCATGACCCTGTTGGCGATTCACCAGTTGCCATTTCTTGCTCAGACTCGTCTAGCCATCACAATAAGGCCCTTGTCAAAGTGTCTAAGATCCTTATGCTTAACCACTTTTCCTGAATGATCATCCAAAAACATTTTTTGTTTTTAGACTTTCATACAAGAAATATAAAGAAATGCCCTGTAGTAGTCCACAATCTGAAGGTGGGAGGCAGCTGCTTTTATTCACAGTAATAGAAATAGATCTGGGAGCAAAACCAATAACTCAACCACTAATTCCTCTCCAGTTCGTCTGTGTGATTAAACAGCCCTTTTTAGCATAAACAGATCAAATAATGCGAGATATTTTCGGCTTTTTTCCTGACAATAAATGTAGAAAATGTCTCACACCTACAGCAGACAATCAAAGAATTATATCACGCTCTCCATCCTTCACCTGCTTATTCTCTCAAGCCTCCTTTTCCCTTTGTGCCTCAAACAGAAAGCCCAGCCACAGGCTCATGATGGATTTGGGGAAGAGACCGAAGTGTTGGATGAAGTGATTGATTAAGTGACCCTAGCTGGTCCTTGACCAGCCCAATTTACTGATTAACAAACAGCTGCACCACAGCAGCCCCAAACATATACAACCGCCAATATATCACCCAACCACCTGATGAGAAGACCAATCCATACCTTCTCCACATATAAACTGGGCTTTTAGACAGAAGAAAAACACTCTCGCCCCTAACCACACACACGTACAGGCGAACACGCTTCACTTTATTACCACAATATGCAACACCTATGACCTAGGACCTAGGAAAGCAATCAGTTGCTGCTTCCACAGCAACAACCACAAACACCACCTTAATGTAGTTGATCAGCCACGATGTATTTGGTGTCTGAAGCTTGTTTCTGTAGTTTTGCATTGAAGGCTAATGTAGCTTATACCTGATGAATAGCAAAAGGAATGCCTAAATCAGTGCACGTTTCCTCTTAAGGTGTGGAGTTGTTAATTATGTCAAACAGACGTGATCTATGGTTTCTGAAACACATCTATTTAATGCTTTATAGGCTGCACAATATATTGCCTGTTAATCACTATTGTGATACTGGAATCTGCAATACTTATATGACAGAAGGTTTTTGACAGGGTGACCAACAACAGTCCATCTTTTTTTTTAATATTGAAAGGCATCGCAGTTGCTATATGTAGCAATATAATCTCAATAGTAGTGTTTTGTTCATATTGTGCAGCCCTGTTTGAGATAATGTAACAATTGAAGCAGTTACTAGTTAGCTACACTGGTCTCATAGCTTCAGTGCGACACTAAAGAAGCAAATTTAGTAAGGGGGAAAATGTGTCCCCCACATAACTGTCAAAAGGACTCTCTAGTGCTGCTCTCAGCAACAGTCACCTTTCTGCTGCTTAATCACTTATATTGCCAGGCAAGCCACAGAGCGTCATAGGTATTGATTTGAGGGAGAAAGAGAAGAGGGGGCATCTGAGCATATTACTGTTATGGATATATGAATACTGCTAAGACACGTCTAGCTCCTTAATTTTCATTTTGTTCTGCACAGGTACTGTGGCCAGGTTCATCACATAAGAATGCACATGTATGCAAACATGTAAATGGTAAATACACACAAACGCACACATGCACGTGGTGTATATATACACACACACCGAGACATACACACACCTATATAACACCAAAACATACATGTACATCCTTTTGTGAACCTGGACACAGAAACTGAGCAGAACCGGAGTCTCAGTAAGCACACAGTAACACATTAAGACGGAAAGGATCCTAACATCATAAATAAACTGCACAAAGCAGCATTAAGGAGCTAGACGTGCCTCTGCAGTCTGTCCGGAGTCCTGTTTAAAGTGATGAATGATTATGAATATTACAGCCACTGGTTAGCCAGAGAAAGTGCGGATTACCATTTTACTATTTACCCATTTCTCAGATGCAGATTACCCAGATTAAACCTAAATCTAGACTAAATAGATTTAAAATAGTGGCACTATTAAAACACCATTAACAACACCATGGTAATTTAGTTGGGACTTGGGTTAATATAAGTCCAAAAAGCCCAGAAAGGGATCAGGCCTAGTTCTAGGTTTTGAATGGGGGTTTTCATTATAAGAAAAACATTGCCCTTTTCCCTGTCCAGATATGCCTGAAGTGTGTTAATTCTGTGCTATACTTTACACCAACATTTCTGCATTAATGCTGGTCATTATCTGTTACTGGCTGATGTGTTGCCTGATTCATATTCACAGGCACTTGCAGTATATGACTAGGTGGCATGAGGAAACACAGGAAACTAGCTAAGTGTACTTTGCACAGATTACTGCCTTAAGGATAAGTCAGAACAGAGTTTGTCACTCCACTATTCCCTTGGGAAGAAGATTCACACTAAGCAGGTCAAATGTGAAACTTGTTGGCGCACACTGTCCTGCTAGATGCAGATATGTGCACATGTATCTATCAGAACATACATGTGTGGTGTAATATAAGATGGCAGGAACAGTCCACACAGGTAATAAAGTAAAAACAACATTACCATCTATAATAATCACCACGCGTTGAGGAACATCTTCGACATTCGTGCTTAGCAGGAAAAAATCAGTGATATAAGCGTTAACTCACCAGAGTACGAATGAATGGGACAGAACTGAGTGCGTACTGTCCTCCTCTTCTCTGCCAACGTGCTTTGGTTTCCTCCTCACTGGTCCCTTTTGTTTCCACCCCCCCTGCGTGTCACACGATGGACTGAGCCGATCTATCTTTGCTCCGATTGGCCAGCGCCACCCAATCACTTTCACTTCAGGCCCCCCCTCAATTTCTCCCCCTACACAGTGGCTCGTTGTTCGCATCACATTTTAATTGGTTCACATTACCCACGCTCTATGATTTGGCCAATCAGGTTTGCCCTGTCGAGCATGTAGCCGCCCTCTGATCGACGCTTAAATATTAGCCTGAAGTTTGGAGTCGTTCACAGGCTGATGATATATAACTCAAAGTCACTGTTGGTCAATGCACTGTCGAAAGCGCTGGTATCTAAAATGTGCTTGTAATCATCCCAGTTTCGCCAAATGACAAATAATCTGAATCAATAGCACTTTCTCAATCAAAATGTTGTCACGATGTTCCCTTGTATTATAACTGCGCTACTGTCTTATTTGCTTGTATTATTATATGCTTTATGTTTTATTCTTATTTTTATTAGTATTATATAAACATTAATATACATTCAATATGTATTACAATAATATACAATAGAATTTAATGTTTAATTAATGTATATAATGATGGTCCATTGTTGCCTGTATATGACAATACACTTGAACTTACCATCCAATAACTCCAGTCCTAATAATAGTAATAATGTTTCCACTCACCAGATAACTAAATTAATAATAATTTTGTTGTTTTAGGTGATTTGACAGAGGTGTAAGCATCAACCTTTTAATGTGTGGACGACTTCAGCATGGTAACTTGCTCTAGCTTAAATATATCCAAAATAGTAATTTTGTACAGAGGAAAAATCCTAAGTTATAATAGAGAATTGGGGAAAAAGTCATTTTAGATCACTTCTACTGGTCCATTCTAAATTATCAGCCAGAGTTGTCAAATTATGTAAAGTGAAAAATGACTAAAAATAGAGACAGAAAGATGTTAAATATGCACCTCCCTGATCATTTTTTTTAAAGGAAGGATGCATTCCAACTCTATTACTTTACACAGGACAGGATTTATCACTAATTCACTCTCAGGTAAATCAAACTAAATGTTAGGTATTAAAGCAGAAAGGTCTGACAGTGTTGCTAATGCACTAGCTGTCTCTTCATCTATGATTACTTAATGCGGTCTGAGTCCAGCCTGAAATCCAGCCAGAAAACATGAGTTGGCTGGCTTCAGTAAAAAACAAACAAGCTTTAAATATAAATGTCATTGATCTCTGAGCAGTGACACTGACCGAGGAAACGGTTTTTAAAGGAAAAGTTTTTAAAGACTGAAAATGTGACTACTGCACAACTGGACCAGACATTCTGAACGGTGTACATTCAGGCAAGCACAGACTGGCACTGTATTTCTAGAAAAAAGTTTAGTCAGCTGTATTCATGGACAGACATTTGCATTCACACACATCCAGGGAGATTATGTTGGGCAGTCTTGGCAGGGAACCACCAGCAGAGTTAGAAAAAGCCAGACACCAACAGGTTTTAGCTACTCCACTTTTATAAAGTAGAACTAGCCAGCTGATTTTAATTTCAGCCTAACAGAGGGATATAACCCCCGTAATCTAAAACTCAACAGAAGACTTGATAAGACTTGTGCTCTAGTGGCTGAGTGCAAGCAGACCCTCACAGCAATGTTCCATTTAGTGTTACACTGTCCAAGAGGAGCAGCTGTTACCATTCTAAATAATCCCTTTAATTTCTGTACTATGCAGCATTCTAAATGGAGGGAAGTCTAGAACTAGGCTTAATCCTCGTCCAGAAACAAATCTATAGTGTCTTGCATTTATTTCCACTAAAGGATTAATTAGTGCCACCTTGTGGAGTAATGTGGATTTTCCATTTACCCATTATTTAAATACAACATTCAACTGCAGCATGATGTAGCATGGGAAACTGTCAATTATTTGCATACAAACCTGGTTAGGTAGGGCTTTTCAAGCAATACTGTACCTGCGCCACCATCTCACAATCAGGACTTAAATGTTTAAGGTTAAATGCAAACTACCAGCCTGAGAATTTCAGTTACTTTAAAAAGCCACTTGGTTCAGCTTTCATTATGGAAATCAGGAAACGCTTTCAAGCTGCTGCCCTGCTGCTATAAAAGCCCAGACTGGAGGGCCAAAACACAATAAAAGGAGCTTATTTTTAGTGCAAGCAATTATTTGAATCAAAATGATTACACACACTGTCCTTGGAAAGACAGATCGAAACAAAATGAGAAAACCTAAAATGAGGAAGTGTGAAGGCCACAGCTGACTCGTCAAAAAACAAGTGAACAAGGTTGTCAGAGCCAAGCATATTCTTTATTAAGTGTACAAAAACAATCAAAAAAAAAAAAAAGAAATCAAAAAAGGTAAGTGCAAAAACAGTGACTCCGTGTCGGAGGCCTACATAAGCACGGCCGCTGCCCTCGAGCACCACTACTGCGGAGGAAGGCATGAGGCAGTCGCCAGTCACAGTATTTTGAGTGCACCTTTTGTCGAAAGTGACAGCAATTGGAAAGCACGAGACTAGCTCCAGAGCTAGAGAGAAGATACGGTAGGATAGTGCCGCGTCGAGTTGATAAAATCGACATTAGATATGTTTACGTGAAGTGGAGCGTGTTAGCTATCTAGGCAGATGGCACATTCAGAAAGAAAGCCCTCATGGAGTGGCTGCAGCACTACACGGGAGCTTTACGAAGACACATTCACAGTTTCACTCACAGACATCAGCCATGTTGGATATATTGAGAGAAAATGTGAAAAAGCTCAGAGTTGAAGGGGGAAAAAAAAGCAACAAAAAGGTGAAAATGCCTGTGCACTGAAGACAGCTAATAAGTGGGGTGTGATTTTAAAGTCAGCGCTGCATGCGGTCATACTGAAGTTCATCACGTGTCTTACTGAAGTTTATCACTACTGCAGAGAGAAGAATTACACCAAGTACTCACACATTCCAAACACACCAGCCAACAGCCATACACACTCAGTAATCAAACCTAGCCTCAATTCTTGAACCGAACTGGAGAAGCCAAAAATTTGGCAACAATACTGGCTATCTAGTTACAGAACCTGTATTAGACAGGTTCTAGTTAGGTGTTCTAGCACTCCAGCCTGCTCAAAACACAAAACTAAACTAAAATAAGTGAGTTTGTGACGATAAAGCATAGCTGTTCGCTAAACTAACAGGTAAACACGTTCTCATAAGCGTGCTAACATCATATTAAGTGCAAGGAAGACCGACGTAATGTCGCAGTGGAGAAGAGAACAGGGATAGTGCAGTGGCCAAAGCCGAGTGAGCTAGTAGCACCTAACGAGTGAACTATGACCTACAGCGAGGGTGAGAAATGACCTTAAGGCAGTTTCTAAGGCCTCGGAGCTTGTGCTGCCAAGCAAATGGGGAGGGGGAAAAAGGCACCTGCTAAAGGGAAGGCTGGGAGTGCTTTGGAATGATTGGGGCTTGCAGTATGTGCCAGAATAATCACCCACTCCCAGCCCTATGCATACACTAAAGCTGAAAAAGATACATACACACAACCCACAGCAACCACACAGAAGGATCACACATACAGAAAACCAGCCTCAGGCAAACAAGGGGCTGAAGAACCCTAATGTAAGAACGCCCTCACAGAATGGAACACTTTGGCTTCTTCTTCTTCTCCCCACCCTCCTTCTTGGCTGGTTCAGTGGGACGCTTGTCTTCAGAGAAGCTGGAGAAATTGGTGTCGCACGTGACCGCCTCCCTCAATGCCAGGTACCAGCGGCCCTGGCCAAGGTAGGACAGTGTGCCTTGCTCCAGCTCCTCTTTGGTGGACGCCTCCTGGCCGCCCTTCTGCAGGGCCAGGATCTCCAGAAGGTCCAGGCCGGTCTGTACTGCCTCTACCCCAGCTGCGCAGCCCAGGGTGACATGAGCACGGCTGCCCACAGGGAGCCCCTCCACGGCAGACAGGGAGGCTTCAGGAACCCCTTTTTTGTCAGCTCCCGCGGGCCACAGCTTTAACTGCTCCGTGGTTAGTTCTACATGGCCTCCGAAGGTGCGAGGGGTTACCATGAGACCCACGACAGCAAGCTCTGATGAAGTGCCGCATGATTCATTCACCACCTAGACATGAAAAAGAAAAACTGGTGGTTTGTAGCAAGCTTGTTTCCACCTTGAAACAATACTGCAGCAATATCAAATTGCAGGGGTGCACTGTACACATGTACTGACCATCCAATCTGATGCAAAAACATGACTAGTTTTTATGTTGTATTAAATGACATTACTTTGTCTATATATTGAACTGTGCACAAATACATAGATACTCATCATTCTAAAATTTAATTTTAAAAGCTCCAGACTCACCTCAACTGATGCTCACAAATATTAAAGTTATTTCTGAAGAAATGACAATCATGTGTAAACATGGCTAGTGGTAAAACTGACCTGTTGATCAGCATATTCTTTTGATCCCTCTACCTTTCCATAATCACAAAACATGGTCGTGCAGTGGAGGGGGATTTGGGGCTGGAAGTACTGCTCCAGGTCCACTTCTTTCTCCGCTTCCCCAGTAACTAAACGAAAAGAAAGATTTTTTAAGAAGTCAGAGAGACCCAGACAGAGTTTAAATGTACTAAAACTTCCAGATTTGCTGAGATTTGCTATGATTATACTTATTCTAATTTAGTTATAAACTCTACCACCACTGTAATTGTAAGAAACCGGACCTGAAGGACTGAACCATTTTTAATTGTTTATTCATTCTTAGTAAGTACTACAGCGCTCTTATTTTTCTTACGTTTTAGTTTTTGATTGTAATAAGGATTACATTTATAACATTCAACAGAAAATGGATTTTTCCTCAGTGGTATCCAGGTAAGTGTGTGCGCGCGCCCATTGTTAAGGCCTTCAGGTGCTAGACTGAAGACCTTAAGTGTCTGAATAACTGTCAGGAAAACAATGGAATTAATCAAGTTTTGTGGAAACAGTCTTAAACACAAAGACTGAATAAATGCAGAAGTTAAACAAGTAGGTTTGTCAGGCAGAGGCAACTCTAAACCTGGACTCTTTACTGAAAGAGTCACTGTAGAACTGATGAATCCGAAAGGAAAAAAATTAATCGGTTTATTATAAGCTTCAAATAAAAACATGGGACGTCTAACAAGCTTCAGGTGGCCTTAAGAACTGGTTCACGTGACCATGGATTGATATTAATGGCCCAAACTGAAGGCGTGGTGGTAGTAGGTAAAACCTCCAAAAGGCTACAGTGTCGCCTATGGTTTTGTTCACTTTTGTCCACTTAAAACTGATAATCTACTTGATTACTAATATGACTGACTAACACTTACATTCACCAAGATGTTTCTTGAAGGCCTCTAGAGTGTCCAAGGTCTTGAGGAACTCCATGGTGGAGCACTTTATTCTCTCCTCATCCTCTGAAAGCAGGAACCAGCCAAAAAACAGTGGAAGTTCTGGCTCTTTTGGTTGCTGGGCTGCCTCTTTCGGGAGCTCGGCTTGAATCTCCTCAGCCTCGGATGGCTTTTCAAGCTCCACCTCCGAGGGCCCCGCTTTCACTGCTGACTCTGCCTCCTTTACAGCAGCCTCCACTTTCTCAGCATCCTGCACTTCTACCTTTTGCTCCGATTGGTCAGCAGGCTTCTCACTAGCCTCCGTTTTCTCCTCTGGCTTCCCTGGTTCAGTGGTCTTCTGCTCAGCAGGCTTTTCCTCATCCGGAGCCTTCTCCTGGACCGTCTCAGCTGCTGCCGTTGCTTCTACATTTTCAGTCACTTTCACAGGCTCTTCAACCGTCTCAGGAGATGCTTTGGCTTCAGCAGATACCTCAGGAGCATTCTGCTGTGGCTCGGCAGGCTGTGAGGGTGCCTCCTCCACCTCTTCAGGTTTCGGCTGCTCGGGAGTGGGTGATTCGTTTTCCACGGCCTGTGGCTCAACAGCCTCTGGCACTTCCTGATTCTGATCGGCTTCCATTCCTCAACAGCAGTGTGTCTTCAAAATAAAATTAAAAAAATCTGTTAATGTGAGCATCAGTTTCCCAGAAGCTCAGATTCACAGATAAAATGTCTTTCAAAACACACACACCCTTAGTCAGTATTTCATATATGGACTATCAGATGCGACATAGCTTGCAGTGAGCTAACATGTAGACAAGTGCATCATGAGCTTGTGGTTCAAAACTACATTCACTACAATTAGAGAGTATGAAAGTTCTGCAAAAATGCAGAAGTCAATAGCAGCTGCCACAAATCTCCCCCCACCAGCTACAGGAACTTGGTCATGTGGCATATGGCTAATTAAAAAGGCATCTAGTTAATAGTCCAGCATGTCAGCGTAAGGTATTCCTAATGGTTTTAGCAGCAAGAATCCCGATTCAGGTGCTCCTTATTCAGTTCTGATCCCCTTTAATTTAGATGAGATAAAACCAGCCAGAGTGATCTTTATCTGACATACTTAAAGCCAATCAGGAAGTGTCAAAACAGAGCGACAACCACCCCCATATTAGCTCCAAGTTTAGCAACTGAGAGCATGATGAACTTCATGCATTGGTAGGAAGCAACGTTACTGCTGTTGTGCTGTGCATAATGAAAAAAAACGTTTAAAAACATTTACAAGCACCGGCTCAGCATATGAAAATGGGCCATTTAGCTAAATCTGATACATTAAAAAATGCATAGCTGAACAATTTTTTATATGAAAATTTAAAAGTGTGCACTTTTAAGTAGAACCTCTCAGTAAATACTGATGAGTAGTATAATGAAATAATGCAGAATTTGTGAACTGACATTCTGGCCGACTGCATTTAGTCCTCATGCCTCTGGTCCAAAAAAATGGGCTTTTTGGCTAAATAAACAGGGTCTGGGTGTAAAACAATTATAAGATTGTTGCATTTAAACAAACAAATACTGGTTAAAAAAAATTTAATCCACTGGATAAAAAGAAAGTAAAATGAAAAGGCAAAAAGTTGTAAAATACATGCATTATAAAATGTGTAAGCAGACTCAGTTAATCTTTAATTGGGGGGGGGGGGGGTCAACACGTGACCCTTTCCACACGGTCATATTCAGGCGTCACTGTGGGCCCATGGGGTGAAGGCAATACATTTCCTGACTCTCAGGGGGATTTTGCTCGGACATTCTAAGGAGCCACCCCATCTCTGCAGGCTGCAGTCTGCTCTCCCCTGGCCATCTTCCTCCTCCTGCTGCTGTCCCACCCACGCGCCCCCTCCTCCTCCCTCAGTCAGACACACGGGCCCGGAACAAAAAAAATAAAAAATGCAACGCCCTTTTATTCCCGAACATCTTTTCTATTCACGCGCGGCCAAACTGTCACTTTCTGGATGCTCCAGCCGCAGCTGCGCGGCTCTCAGCATGAAAACGCATCAGCCGACCGCCGTTCCTGCTCTTCAGCCATCACAGTTCCTCCTGCAGACACCGTACACAGACGCGCGCGCGTGTGTTCCATGAAATGCAGCACCGCGTGCGAGGATAAAGCCCACGCGCGGCGAGCGCGAGCTTAAAGCAGTGGCGGTCCTCTCAAACTTGATGCCCAGGCCAGAGCACTGAGGAGGAAAGCTGGGGCCACATAAAGGAGGGGGGTGACTGCAGGGAGAGGCCCAGGCGTGAGACTGGAACACCTGCGAGTGGTTTGCGTCGCACTCTTTTGTGCGACCAAATTGGATTTGGGCCGTGCCGCGCGCGCCCCCGCGCCGCCTCCTCCTCCTCCTCCTCCTCCTCCTCTTCTCTCCAGACAAAGGGAACGTGAACGTCCAGAGACGCTCAGTCTTTCGGCAAAAGGCCACAGCCACACAATTCACGCACGTTAGAGACACAGGCGAGCCAGAATTTCACGCCGGAGGAGCGCGCGCCATGAAACTAGACAAAAACGACGGCAGCTGGAAACAGCTGTCTGTAATTAGCGCTGGAGGGAGGAGGGAGGGAGGAGGGAGATGGCATTTCAGCAAAGAAGCAGAAAGGGCTATTAAAAGTGAAGTTAGGCACTTTACTGGGCAAGGGGGGAAAAAAGGCACATTTTGCAGGTTTGGAGGAGATGTGGGGAGTGGCTGCACCGCCGCCACAATGCGCGCACACACACACGCGCGCGCTGATATTGCGAGTACATTGCATTGACTTCTGCAAGACCACAGCAGTAACACCACACACACCTAAACCTGACGCTCACCTTAAGCTCGAAAAACCAAAGACACACTTTCTGCTCTTTTAGTTTTTCCTAAAAAAAAAACGTTGCGGGAAACAGCGCACATCTTTGTGAGGACTCGCAAAAAAAGCCCTCACCAGTATCCGCGCCGTTTTATTCGCACAAAGAGTGGAATACATGCGGGCGCGCACACACCAGCGTGGCACAAGGGGCAAAAAACGCTGCGTCTGGCAGAAGCCAGGCCAAAAACGCCGCCCGGGGCCACGTGGGGTCTTCAGACTAACGCGAAGACTTGGGCGTGACAAAAAGAAAGAAAAAAGAGGAAATTCTGCTGAGCAGGGTGGCGAGAGAGCACAGATCAGAGCTAAAGCAGCCTCCCCTTACCCCCGGGTGTAGGTCTGGAATGAGTCGTGTAGCTCCCGGTACCTGGGGCCGTGCAACGGCGAGCAGCGGTTTGCTTGATTCCCCCCTTCGTTCCTCGGTCGGTGGGGAAAAGTAAATATTCCCCCCCTCTGTCTGTCTGTCCGCGGAGTGATCAGGGGAACCGAAACGAAGGAGAGGCCACAGCGCTCTTGAGCTGTGTTGGTGCACGGGCACGCGCGCGGGTACGACGCTGACGGATGAGCAGAGTGGGTGGGGTCAACGCCTAAAACCACACCCCCGATAAATCTGCATAATAAGCAGAGCGCGGACTTACGACGGACATTTATTATGCTAATTACCTACTCGTTGCCGATAAAAGAGTGGGCACCGCCTGAGTAAAGTCAACAGGCATCGAAGACCCTCAGAGAACCTTTTTTTTTTTTTGCGAGAGGGCGTGTCTAAGCTCATGCTCGACATTTCCTCAAAAAGCAGGAAACCCGATCTGGGACACTGCGCATGCGCAGCAGGAAAGCTACTTGGTTAATAATTCCGTTACGTTTTAAAGATTTCAGTTAGATATTTCAACGTAAAAAATCTGGTTTCAGGGTAATTACTGTAAAGCTTTCACTCATCTACATTTTGATTTAAAAGTTTACACAATGAAAGTCTTTACTGGGTAAAAAGCAAATTATGCCATCGTTTACCACATTAATATAAAAAGTAAGTATCTTACAAACATTTTCTATTTTTTTACAATCATTTCTTTATATCATTAAACATATCTACAGATTAATACATACGAATATACAAGTTCTTCTCTATATGGACAAACAACTGTTATTGATTGAACTTGAAGTGACACTGTAAAAGTATAAGTAATGTGTGTGTGTGTATGTATGCATATGTATGTATGCATATATATATATATATATATATACATTCATACATACATACATATATATTCTGGCATTTAAGTTAATTATTTGTGTACCATGTAAATACTAATCTGTAGTATCAAATTAATTTGGTCTGAATATATTGTTAAGGTTGTGTATTTACTTCTTAAACTGTTTACACTGCATATTGTTAGGTTTATTGTTTAGTGTTGAAAGTGACTATTTGTCATTGCGAACACACTTCAGCACCACAACAAAATGTGACCTCTGCATTCAACCCATCACATGTACACACGTGGAGCAGCGGGCAGTACCCGGGAAGTAGTGTAGTGGGATGGTACCTTCCTCAAGGGTTCCTCAGTAAGTGCCTGGGCTGGGACTTGAACCTGCGACCTTCAGGTCCCTAACCACTAGGCCACCACTGCCCACAGTGTAAGTTTCCTATGTGTTATTATTCGCTTTTTACCTGCTTACATTTTATAATTCATATTCTATTTCTTCTGTAATATTTTTTTAATACTTAACACCTTTTTAAAGAATCTTGGTCCTAAACATTGAGTGTGGCCAAATTGTGTGTATTTTAAATATAAAAAAATAATGAACTTTATATAAATTTTCTTGTCAAAGTTATATTTTAAATTTCTCAAAACATTGACAATGTAGAGAGGGAAAAAAACACAAAGAGAGGGATATTGCCTTAAAGAACCGTTTAGTTACACAATCTACAGTCCACCAGTCAGGTCATCTCAGAATGTTGCAAGCTCTCAGTGATAACGTCAGAAACTCTGGGTTGCACATGTAGATGTTTTCCTCAACACAGATTAAGACAGGTCCTGAGCTAACTATCATTATCAACAGAGAATGACTGAGAGTGATTTAGTGAGCGACTAGGCTAAACCTGTGTTCAGAAAAGCAGCAATGAGTGCACAAAGCTAAGCATTGCTTTAGTGTCTAGACATGATACAACACATTAGGGCCTAATCAGTTCATCTGAAGCTGAGGGAGCAAGGCTCATCTCAGGGTTTCCCAGGATTCTCTGGGGAAAAACAGACAAGCTGAAACTGCTTTCTCACAGGTACTGGTATGTAGTGTTCTTGCATAACATTCTCACAAACACACTGTGCAAAGGAGATGAGATTTTGTTTTGGCTTTTTACTGCCTCTAGAAACAATTACATACCAGTAAACAGTATCCTTACACAGAAAAAAAGTAAAATATGTTACATGGTTTAGGTTTATGCAGCAGACAATCACTATAAAATGATCTTTTATGGTTTATGATTTTTAAAATAGTACATACATACATTAGGGGAACCTATGACATGGAAAACTGAATTCCTCTTCATTTATCACAGTATGCAAACACAGTTAAAGGTTCTAAACACACCATTTACTCCCAATTCCCAACAGTTCTTATATGCAAGCTCAACTGAAAGAACAGTCTATTTTGGTTAATTGTTTTTGTGAGGTCACAAAAACAACAAATTCAGTCCACCTATTAATCTCACAGCACTGTGCCTTTACTCATTCACACTGAAGTTATATGGAGTGTTTCAGCCCAGACTATTTTTCAGGGCAGCCATTAGAGAAGTGGTAATTCACATATGCATCATTCTCAAAAACAAAAAGGCACAAAACAGTCTGTTTAACTCTAAAGAACATGGAAAGGTTGGAAAATGGTTATGTACCAGATTTAGAACCGTTTATTTTGGTGCATACAATTACACAAGATCAGAAAAACCAAGTGTATGGGGCCTTTAATGCACTTCCTCTGACCTCAGGCATAATACCAGTCAGTGTGAGTGTGATAACTACATCCTAAAAATAAATGCCCTTTATTCAGTTATACAGCACATTACACATATGGAAATAAGCAAAAGGCAACCAAAAAGTGTCATCCTGGTGAACCACACAGTGTTACTTTCTCTTAATACAAGCTTTATTTCATTATCTGAAATCATGAATATGAACAATGAGGACTCGTTGGTTCAGATTTGCTTTTATAGTTGATTAAGTCACAGAAAAGTCCTTCAGAAATAGAACCTAACAGAATTTCCTCTCACCGTGTTGCTTGCTGCATCGTCTCATGAAGAGCCTGTTGGGCCAGAGGGTCATATGTCAGTTCAAGGGAACTAATGATACCAGTGAATCAAAAGGGACTAAGGTGTCAAAAGAATGAACTTCGGAAATCTACTAAAAGACGAAAGATGTTATTTTTACGTTGATTGTTTCATTTCTACAATCTGACTGGCTGAGCTTCATTTAAAGCTGTTGTAAAATATCCACACACCTTCGAATGCCTCACAACAACCACTTTAATATGCACCTAGTAAGTGATAAATGCTAAATTCTAGGTGATATGTCAAGCAATAGCTACATACTATAAATCCAAAATTATCCAGACACCCCTTCAAATGCAATTACACCATTGCTGGCACAGGTATTCAACTAAACACACAGCTTTTATAATCTGCACAGAAAATAGTTCACAGTATGGGACGCAGACGCAATGATAAACCACAAGGTCAAAGTGCTAAGTATAAAAGCTAGAAGGGTTTAGCATAAAGTCCCCAGCACTGGGCTTTGAAGAAGGAACTTTTTGGAAGTGGAATGAGCCATTTAGAGCCATTTATGATCCAGAACTAATCATCTAACATCAGTACTGGACTTCAGTAATGCTCTTTTGTCAGAATGCAATCAAATCCTCACAGCAATGTTCCAACGTTTGGTGCAAACGGGACAAAGGTGCTATTACTAAGCTTGATTTCAGAAGAAACAGTGCTGGTTTCCCTACTTTTGGATATATTTGTCTTTATAAATATACACAATACATTTAATTAATGTCATGACAGGACACTAGCACCAATGTTATCAACAGCAATGATGTCAATATGCTTTTAAAATTCTAAATTTTAATAATTGTAAAACGTTTTTCACAATTTTCCAAGTTGAAAACTATAATTTATTATTTAATCCAAACAATCAGAGAAAAAATCCCCCCCAACTCCATTTGCTGCGTCTGCTGTGGTTTTGGAAACTACCGCTGTCTTGTTTCTCACTTCAGTGTGGAAAAAACTTGCTGCTGATTTTCATTGTTTAACCTTTATTTTAGGCTGGCCTGGTCCTGGCAGTAGAGCGCAATACAACAACAGGCTAGCAACATCCTTGTGATGTAAACACTGCCATTCATCCAGAGACTCTTCTCAACACTACTACATTGGTGTGTTACAGGGAACATAGAAACACTCTTGTGATGAAATTTCCAGTAATTCAGAATCTCAGCCATATTAATATACTGTGAATGGAGTGATAGAAAAATGGTAGGAGTAAAATGACAGTGAAAGATAGCTCAACAAGAGAGGAGAAAAGGAATGTCTGTGTTGACCTTCTGTATGGCGCCTCTGGCAGCGTCATCCTGCAACAGCTTAGCCCATTCCAGTGCCCTCTCAAAGTGTAACACACTGGGCTTATAGTTACCTAGTTTCACTGAGAGAGGAGAAAAGATGGAGACATAGTAAAATGGAAATGTGTTCGTTTGTCCGCATCATGATTTGGCAAAAGTTTTACACCGGATGCCCTTCCTGACGTAACCCTCCCTATTTGGAAAGAAATACACTGCCTTGTGCAGCCCCAGTGGATTCCATATTCAAGCAAAGCAACATAAAATAGGTTAACTACCGTGTTATCTACATGGTTTCTATTATTATTATAATTTAAAAAATTATTTTTAATATTATTATTGTTATCATGAATAATAATACTCCTGTATAATACTGATTGTTTTACTATGCTTTACTGTCCATCAGTTATTTTGACCCTGATGTCCCTCACTACTTGCATCGTTTGTGCATTATGGGTAATGTAGTTTGCACTTACACTCAGACTGTGCCACCAGCACACTTGCATTGAGCTGCCATTTCTCATCACTGATGTCATCAGCTGCACCAAGTGATCGGATGCCATAGTCTCTTGCCTCTATGTAACACTTCAGCTCCAGGTAACAGCGGCCTATCTCATGGAACAGCCAGGCTTTCTCCAGGCTGTCTCGAGCCAAAGGTATCTTTTCTTCCCAGCTAAAAACATACATTTAAGCTTTACTTAACAGTAAGCTGACCTTGTGGGTCCAATGCAAATGTGTAAAATAAAAAAACATATAAAGAAAATTGCACTTACGCTTCTATGGCTTGTTGAAATTTGCCAATACGTGCATATACTCGGCCAATGTTGTCCAGAGCTCTGGACTTACTGTCAACTAATTTACTGTCAAAAGACAAACAGTTGGAAACATTTCAATCAATATTCAAAACAAGTCTCTTACCCTTCCACAAGCTAAAGCAACAACAATTCCACACAGTAGACATCAAAGGTATTCTGGACCACTCTCATGACTCACCCTTGTTGGGCTAACTCCAAGTCTTTCAGGTGGTTCTCCAGTGCTTTGTGCATATCTCCCAGATCCATCTGTGCATTACCTGAGCTCAGAGAAGCGAGACAAAGCCTGAACTTTTGTTCACAACAATATAAATATCGGCCTTCATACGATTCATATGGGTTACAATTCTTTAAGAAAACAGATAATAGTTATTAATATTTATTTATCTGCAATTAAAAATTTCTTAAACACATTAAAAATACATGTAACTAAACAAGCGATTAGATTATTAAAAAATAATGAATTGTATCATTATAAACTCTAAGCTGTTAAATCACTGCTTTCATATACATGCATCAAAGTACATTCCTGCTGGTTTAGTATCTCCTGTAGGTTATACTCTCAAATGACTCTAGCTTCCAGTATTTTCCTGTTAATCCGGCCTTTGTGAATAAGACCGCTAAAGTCAGGTCAGTCTTACCAATGCAGCTGTACAGGTTTCCCAGCACCTCACTCTTATTGGGCAAGGCCTCCTCAGACCAACCCTGCACGGCCTTCAGGACATCCCGGGCCTTCTTAAGGCTGATCTCTGTATTTCCTGCACTTAGTGCTGTAAAGTAAATATTCAATAAACACAGAAACAAAAAGTTCCTTAGTTTCTAGAACTGTCTAGTATTTTTCTTTTTTAGAATTTTCTGGAATCTTTTAGAACTTTAGGACTGTTGTTAAGATAAAAAAATTTGCTTTTTTTGTCATAAAATCCAAGTTTGTTATGCATAGAGCCATTTTTACACAGGCTTTAGACATAAGAAGTTAAAGCCAGGAACAAAAATTGTGCAACACTGTGTAATTAAGCAATAAAACCGGAGTGAAATAGGCAAGAAGAATTCCAAGTGCAGTATTTCACCCGCATCGATTTCCTCCAGGTTTTTAAGGACGTAGCAGGTGGGGTCAGAGGGAGGGTGGTGCCGGGTGCAGTTCCACTGCTCCTGCAGAATCTTTTGGTCTCGCTGTCGGGCGTAGATGGGCTTCTGTTGGCGCCAGAATTCGGTCCTCGTGTCTAGATACGAAATGCAGCTCAGGATCACATCCCGCAGCTGCTCACCACTACGTGTCTTCCCTCTCACTAGATCTGTGAGACAAAGTGCTTACAGCTTTATCAGTCATTTTAGAATAATCTACAGCTCTGTTCATCATGGACTGGACAAACAGTCCACATCTAGCAGTTCCTATAGATCTCTGCAAACTATTTAAAACCACAAAACTATAAAGCTGAAAAGCTGAAGAATGCTGGCAACATTAGAATCATTTTGTACAGCAAAAAACTTTAAAACAGCGATTGCATCTTTTGAAAAATTGCAGAAGTTGATTTGACCACACACACACCTTCATCTTTAAGCAGTTTTTCCAGGTACTCTTTGTCTGTGTATAGTTCTCCCAGTAGCCGCTTTGCTGTCCTCTCACTTTTGGGAGTCTTTTTGCTTTGCTGTTTCACATCAGTCTTCATAGGATGGATGAAAGGCTTTGGTCGAACCTTCTTCAGCTTTTTGCCAAAATACAAACACACACACAAAAGAATATACTGTATAAAGAACCACACAAATGTAAGGTTTGTGTCAACAGTGAAACACAATACCCCTTTTTGCGGTCAGTCCACCCAAACCTAGCCCTCTGGAAGGATTGCATTTTCAGTGTTGTTTGTAACAATTATTGTCCCAAAAAGTCTTATGGAGGTGCTTGAGGAAGAAAGAGGAATAAACTTGCCTCATCAGCTTTATGAAAAAAGGAGAGATCACCCTTATTCTCCAGCTTCACCGATGAGGGACCTGAGAAGGTTGAGTGGTAAAAAAGCTTTATTCTAATAAGCAGTATGACATTCAAAGCCTGTGTACAACTGGTTAAGGCAAAAAAAATCATGAAAGCTATTTTGAAAACGAAAGCAACATTGTTGTGTGAGTTAGTTAAAATACAGGTCATTTGTACTATGTAATGCATCTAATCACCTAAGCGCACATACGCATGTAATTCACTAGAGAAACATGTATCACCCTTAATGGGCCAGGTTTCCTTTCTTTACCCCATCACTAAAAAATAGCACATTTACAATGTTTCCTGTGTAAGTGTTAAATAATATGCCTAAGGATATGACCGGTGCTGCTTAGGTGGGCAGTGGTGCCTAGTAGTTAGGGCATTGTCCTTGGGACCTAAAGGTCGCAGGTTCAAGACCCGGCCCAGGCACTACTGAGGTACCTTTAAGCAAGGTACCGTCCCACTACACTGCTCCCCGGGCACTGTTGGAAGCTGCCCGCCACTCCACATGTTCACGTGTGATGGGTTAAATGCAGAGGTCACATTTCGTTGTGGTGCTTGAGTGTGTTCACAATGACAAAAAGTCACTTTCACTTTACTCTAGAGATGCTTGAATATGATATGACTTAAGCCATTCGCCTAAAATGACTGACAAGTGCAGATAATTGCATGTTCTAACCTCTGTGTGCACACTGCTGTAGTATTAGCACAAGTCTTGTACTTCATACTTACACTACTTACACCTTTTCTAGGCACCATAACTGTAAATAAGTGCTGCATTTCTGTAGAGTATTATCTATGGGTACTCACTGCCTACAGAGTTGTTGATGGCCTCCTGAGCTTTCTGTATGCCCAGCCTGAACTCCTGCAGCTCTGGTCGCAATTTGTGGCCACGGTGATAGAAAACCAGAGCAAACTCAAAATCGCCCATGGTGTACAGAGCTTCTGCCTTCTGATACAAACCCTGGGACAGATTAGAAAAAATGTAGTCTTTTAGTTTTGGAGAAAAACTCTTAGTCTGGGTACTATTCTGAGGATCCAGAATCTCTGACGGTCTTCAAGTCATTATACAAGTGCTTCAGTATCACCTTCTGAGCCATAAAAGGCAAAATCCATAAGTTGAGTAAACTGAATCCACATAGATGGAACAGTGGGATTAACAGGTTTTTCATAGTAATTCACTATATCTGGACCACACCAAACAGCCATAACATAAACACCACCCACCTAATATTGAGTAGATCCCCCTCATGCTGCTTAAACAGCTCTGACTGACCAGACAGGCTAGCCTTCACTCACCATATGAATCAGTGAGCCTTGGGTGCTCGTGACCCTGTTGACAATTCACCAGTTCTCCCTTCTTGGACCACTTTTAGAAAGTACAACTTACTGTATGACTGAAACAAGTGCACAAAACCGCTGTTTTGGAGATGCTCTCATCACAATAAGGCCCTTGTAAAAGTGGCTCAGATTTTTATGGTCTCCCCCAGTTTTTCCTGCTTTAATCACATCAACTGTCTGTTTACTTGCTGCCTAACAAATCCCACTCCCCTGAGAGATGCCATTGTAATGAAATAACTAGATAGTCAAAAGTCAAGTCAAAACTAAATACTTTTTCACTTTTCCTGTCAGTAGTGTTAATGTTATGACTGATCGGTGTATTTGACAGTATTCTCTGTTACACTGTTTAATTAATGCAATATTAAAACCTGTTATTGACCTCATTGACGTAAATCAGTCCAACATAAACAGTAACTGTTTACACACCTTGAAAAAATTCTTGTCCTCTTTGAGGGAAGCCTCTGCGTCCTCCAATGCATGCTCTGAATCCCCCATTTTTACATAGCACCTCGATCTGGCAACCAAGCAGTTCTTGTCGTCTGGCTGTAATAGCAGTGCCTAAATCAGACACAGACAGAGTTGCCAAGTTGTGCGTTAACGCACGCATTTCATTGAGTACTTCCTTACTAAACAAACGAACCAGCTTTTTGTATACATTATTGCAGCTTTAAGTAAAATAGCATATTGAAAACCACAGGTTATGTTTATTTGGATGGATATCAGAGGACTAAGTCAGTGTTAACTAGCCCTTACCGTGGAGTAGCTGTCGATGGCCTTGGCATATTCCCCTTTGTGATACAGCTGATCACCTTCCGCCATGTAAGTGGAAAAGGTACTTTTGGGGCCCTGCTCTTCTTCGTTATCGGACATTTTAGGTTAAATGTGGTTAAGACGAAGCTAAATGATTACTTTTTATAGTGTACAAGTGCGCAGCGCCAGAAGCAACTTCTCGCTTGGGACTGTCCCATCAGAGGTATCCTAGCAACAGGGTAACAAAACCAACGTTACCGTTAGCTTAGCATAAAGGCTCCTGTTAGCAACAGGTCAGCGCTTAGCTTAGCGAACTCCTCTAACAGTATAAAGATACAAATATCTGTTCCTGATGCGCAGTAAAATATTTCCAAATTTTACGGACTCAGTAACGCTACAATGTCGCCACTTCGCACTCATTACTTTTTATTACTGAAAAAAAGTTGTTTTTTTGATGAGATCAGAAGCTCCATTTAGCTGCATTACTACTACTATGTTGCATTTATACAGCACCTTTCACAAACTCAAGGACCCTTTACCAAGAGAGGGGGAAATACCTCATTAATTAAGCTAAAGATAATATTTATTGAAGAGAAAGGTATTAAGATTTGTAAAACGTGGTGAAAACCTAAATGGGTATTGAATCATAAATGAGTGAAAAATGTAATGCAGTGTTCTGATTTGAACTTCATAGAGCCAGATTTGTTCACGGTGATTATAACCAGATGTCCAGCTGTTAATGCATTGAAAAAACGGTACATCAAAAGAGTATGTTGTCTGAGACACTCTAGAGGCATGTCAAACGCCAGTCCTGGAGGGCCGGGGTCCAGCACAGTTCGGTGATTTCCCTGCTCAAACACACCTGATTCAACTCACCTGCTAAGTGCCAAGTTTACGAAGTGTGTTTGAGGAGGGGAAGTACAAATCCGTTAATCCATTTTGGGGGTCATGAAAGTCAGCAAAAGCAACTAAAAAACCCCCCAGTTAATTCTATAATCAAGTAACAGTGATAAACATGTTACATTCAAATTCACAGGTTGCTAAATTTTAATTGAATTGTCTCTATTGTAAAGTGTTGTAGCAAGTGACCTGCTGAAAATAATGTTAAAGTCTGACTACACCAAATATTTGCAAATTGCAATAACTCACCTAGCAAATTAAAAACTCACACAGCCTGCATAACCAGCTCCAAAAATCGACAAAAGACTCAAAAGTCAAATAGAGTGGGGAGAAACCAAAAAAACCTAACTTTATTTACATGGCTGAAAACGGTCCATAGTCAAGACGGTTCCTTTAACATGAGCCACACCAATGTGGACGTTATCTTTCGAATGCACCACACGGATCTTAGGACAGGCAACGCAGCTTAGTCATTTTAAGAAGTGCCAAACAGAAGCATACTTGAGGCTTTAGGCGAACAAGGTAATATTTAATGCAGCATGCAGGGAGAGACACTTGTATAGCACATTTCCAGAATTCCAGTTTCCAAAAACAGGGAACTGCACCCAGGTCCGGAGGTTACACCTGCAACTACTTGCTCTAGATCCCTTTACAGAAAGCGAGGCCATCTGGAATCAGGCTGGACAAAAGCAGTCCACGTGGCTGCAGCTCCCACCTGGCCAGTTATAGCACAAGTTACAACCTGGTGGAAAAGCAGAAAGCTACTGACATCTCTCCCAGGCCCTGCCATCTATAAACACACAGATCCTGGTGCATCTAAAGATCATCCATCCGCTCCTCAGTGGCTCACCTGTGGCTTTGTGAATTTACAATAAATATTGATATCAAAAAATGAATATATTTCAGAGTTTAAAAAAAATTAAACAGTCATTAACTATCAACACAAAGAAACACTTTACATTCCAGTAAAATGTACAATGCAGCAACGGGTGAATGGCAACATTGAAACATGAACAGTGCAGAGAGGGAGGAGACCACTAGGAGGTGCAGAAACACCACACTCTCTGCACTCAGGTATGCAGTAGTACAGTTAGTGACCCAGCCAGTGGGAGAATATTTAACACACAGGGCTTATTTCTATGACTCCTATCTCTCTTATTTGGCAAGGGGCAGGCATGTGTATTCACATAGCATCACAGCAGTCGAGGAGATAAAAATTATGGCCCACTTTACTCTGAGAACTATTACTTTACCCAGTTTGTACATTTGAAGACTTGTGGAACTGGACACAAGCCCCAAGTAACAAGTGAGCGGAGCTTCAGTGGCATGGGGAACCAGGACTGATTAGCGTAAACAGCTAGACTTTCTTGGACATAATGCACGCGGAGAGACTTTCACAGTCTGTGGTAGCTGCGAATCATAGCACCTTACCTGTACATTCACTACATTATGAAAATTTCTGGATCAATTGGTTTGATGAGCTAACAGAAACCAGATACCAATATTGTTTTGCTAGTGTGGTTACTTAATTAGGACCATCTCTCATTTAAAGAACATACTGAACATTATTGTGCAGTCTAGTTGTTTCATGATTATAATAGTGGAAAAACTGTAATTAAAAAGCCTGCAATCAATTAGGAGACCTTTGAGAGGGTTGATGCATTTTGTCGTGCTTCGTGTTGTGTTCAGAATGCTTGTTTACAGAAAGATCATATGCTGGCTGTAAACGTCTTGTTGCATCAGATCAATGGCACGGAGGAGGGGTGGGGTGGGGCGCGAGTCCGTTTTGGGGTAGTTTGGAGGTTGTGTGGGTCTACTGCATACATGCTGGAGAATGCCCAGTTAGCCAAACTGGAAGAAGAAATTTCCAGGTCCAGATGCTGCAGGACAGAGGAAGGGTTGACTTATAAATCAAAGCAGAGCAGTAAATCTGTGATTCCTTAGACAAGTAATTATCATAAATGCATCGATTATAATAACACAATATGATGTAACATGTAATCATAGTAATTTGAGCAGAGTAATAAACAGAAAACAGATCTGCGTTCATTGTGTTGGGCTGCACGCCTTACCTTCAAAACTGAATCCCCCAGGGCCGCCGAAGAACGCTTTGAAGATGTTGTTGGCATCAAAATCTGAAAAACAAAGTAAAAACATACACACAATAAAAAAAGCATATATCCTTGATGTTGTGAAGAATAACTTATTAAAAAAATGAGCATGTTCCTGTTTTTGCATGCAGGTGTGAGAAAGTGAGACAGACCCATGTTCATGTCATCATCCTCTAAGTCATGGCCACTGTCATAGCGGGATTTCTTCTTGGGGTCTGAGAGCACAGTGAAGGCTTCACCCACTTCTTTAAACTTCTTTTCCTCCTCCTTCTGCACCTCAGCACTCGCTCCACTGTGCCGGTCTAAGAGGGCAAGAGAGAAGAAGAATACTGTAACTTACTGTATATTGTTAAACTTTTTTGAAGTATTGCAATCTATTTTTGTCATATTGCCCACCCCTAAATGAACACTCTCCCAGTCACGACATTTCTATTGGCTTAAGGTCTGGGCTTCAACTCAGCCATTTCAAAACAGAAAATGTATTCTGCTTCAAAAATTCTTTGGTAGACCCACTACTCTGTTTAACGTTGTTTTTTCTGCAAGACTTGTTTTTCTCTTGAACGTCAGGTCAGAGTCAGATGACTGAACGTGCACTGACGAAACACACTATTTCGAAATTGTTTAGTCACATCCTTCAAACTGATTAACATCAACGGTTTTCCTAAAATCTTCTGGAATGTTCTTTGATTGAGGCATGGTAGACGCTGGCACATGTGTGTTCTGAAGACCAAATGGTTTTTGGCATATGTTTATTGGGGTCTCTTTATCTGTTAAGAGTTGAATGATTTGATGAAAATATCCAATTGTGAATTTTCTGACTAATAATTTAACTAAAATGCAGTTCGTTTCTTTAAACTTTCTTTTTTTGTCAAGAAAACTAGCACATTGTGCTAGACAGCCAATTCACAAGCTGTGTGCTATTTAGGCCAGAGTATGCAGGCTCAAAAAACAAACATTGTAATGTTTACAGGTATTATTACAATGTACAGAGAAGTAAAAATTATTCTAGAACAGCTGAAAACAGGTTAGGTAGACAAACCAAACATTTGTCTTTATTTGTGTTTGTCCCTTTAAGTTAAATTAACACCATGTAAAATTAGGATATCATTACAAATTTCCACTGTTAAGACTGTTAGGTGTTTTAGGTCGGATTTATGTAGAAATCCAGAGAATTGTAAAGGCTTCACTTTCTTGGATGACAGTTTTTGGAAGTTCAGAGAAACCCAATGAAACGATGGGACATAGGAATTGACTGTCTATTATAGAACTTGTAGATTCCAGATTAGTTAGAAAAACACAAGAATATTCCTTTAAATGTAACTATCTAGGAGCTATAGGATCAACCTTTATTAGTCCCACAAGTGGGAAATTTGCATTGCTACAGCAGTACAAAAGGTAAGAGCAGCAGAAGAGTGGGTAAAGCAATAGATACTATTTAAAAAACTATACAACACAATAAGATTAAAAAAAAACTCAACACAACACAAAAAACTTTACAAAAAAATATAAATAGACATTTGTGTATGAAGTAGTCTATATAAACCAATATGTGTACACATTGCACCTATTTTACAGAGAGAAAAACAGAATATTGCACAATGGGGAATATTACACAGGAGAATATTGCACAGTGAAGGAATATTGCACATAAGAGATATTGCACATTAAGTGAACATTCCAGTTTTCAATCTGTGATATCTGGATGTGTGGGTTTGTTTGTGTGTGTGTGTGTGTGTGTGATCAAACTGCAAGGTGTTGTATAGGTGCACTGTATATACTTGACTGACTTAAAGGTGATGTTGACATTCATGATAATGTTTTGAAAATACATGAGAATATGTGAGACTCTACCTGGATGGTGCATAAGGGCTCGTTTGCGGTAGGCTTTCTTGATCTCATCTTCTGTGGCATTTTTGTCCACTCCGAGAACTTTATAATAATCTTTCCTTTTACTCTTTTTCAGTTCCAGCTGAGCAGTCTTCAGGAGATGCTTGTGTTCTGAGTGGCAGGAGACAGATTTTACAGAGAAATTAAATGGAAAGTTTAATCAGCTCTAATCTCAAAACTGAACCGTTGAAATAATTCTGCCTAGCATTTTTAGGATGCCTACCTTTAGTTTTCTCTGTCTGGTAGACCTTTTCATAGTCTCGCACTGCTTCCTCATACTGCTCTGTGTCCATGTAACTGCAGATAAACAATACGAAGATTGTTGCATTCACATGCACTCAATTACAGACAGCATACACATGCAAAAAAAACAGGCTTACCACTGGGCTCTTCTTAAGTAAGCTTTAATATAGGACTCATCCAATTTAATAGCCTTTGTACAGTCTTCTATGGCCTGCTCCAGTTTCTTTAACTACAAGAAAAGAGACAGAAAGAATATGGTTAATGTCTGTATATGGTATGTCAGTTTCTTTCTGAGGTTGGCAAATGGGTGAAAAGATGATCAACGGTATTTCTATCTGCACAGTAAGAATATGGCCAGTTATTATGACTATCGGTGATAACATTATAGAGCCAACAACAACGTGATTACTGCCAACAATGAAAATAAACAAAATGGATCTCCAAGAGGTTAAAATCCAGGTCTTAAATGTCTTACAGATAGGTTTAAAAAAATTATAAAAATGTATGAAATATCACATGGAGTAAATTAATTCCGTAGCAACCATATAAACTGCTTAAACTATGGCTCAGTCCGATTTAAAGCTTTACTCAGTCCAAGATTAGAATACAGTGTTTACATGGCCCACACTGTCATGGGAATATTTCCATGTTATAAAAGGGACCTTAAATGGGCATGAACACCAAGCTAATTTCAGACTGTTGGGTCAGGAATGACAGACACAGACTCAAAACTGGCAAATAGGCAGGAATGATAGAGGCTGCCATGTGTATAAGGGGCATAGCTATGCTGCTTCAGAGTGAGCAATATAGATCGATAAGCATTATATCAAACAATGATCCATGTCAGCAATTAAGTGCATCTGCATCAGTAAGTATATAGCAACTCGGACTCATTTGCTGAGCACTGGGTGGCTCAGCAACACAAGAACTCACAATCAATTTCATTGGCTTAAAGACACTTACATACGGTTAGGTGCTGTGCTATTAAATCCAATCATAGACACGCTTGGAAAAAAAAGGAGAATGCTATTCAAAAATATTAGGAAAGAGAAAAATCCTGACAGTAGGACCAAAGATGAGGGTGCTATTATTTCTTTAAATTGTTATTTTCAAATCTAGGCATACCAAATGTATTTTCAAGCAGGGCAAATGACAAATGGGAAGCCTGTGGCAAATAAGAGAAAAGCAGTGGTGTAGCGTCAGAACAGGTTGGAAAGTTTAAAAGATATACCTTGGAGCCGACAGTGGCTCGGTTGCAGTACAGCTTGGCGTTAGTTTTGATGTTGTTAGGGTCAATAGTAAGGGCATCAGAGTAGAGGTCAAATGCCTCCTCAAAATTACCCTCTTTAAATGCTTTGTTCCCCTCTTCTTTCTTAGCCTTTAGTGCTTTAGCGTTCTGCAAGTAAAGAAAGAAAACGCAGTCCACAACATTTAATTCAGAAAAACAGCGAGGAAATAACACGGAGCACTAGCGAGTAAGTACCAGCAACAGTTCATATTCTCTTATTCCAGTGGTTCCACACTCTGGTCATGAAGTACATTTTGCCATGCACCTTGCTGGGGTTTTCTTGGTTTAACACACCCACTTCAACTCAGGAAAACTTCATAATTAGCTGATCCATCAGAAACACTGACTTCTTCCATTTACAAATACTTGCATCAAATTACATTTGCGATCATGCAAAAAATCAGAAGTGCTGACTCACTCTGCAGGCCAGACGGGCCTTTTCATGGTCAGGCGCCATGCGGAGTGCCTGAATGAAAAACTGCACAGCTTTATCAATGCAATCTTCATAATACAGGCACAAGCCCCTCACATACAGGGCATCACCGTTAGTGGAGTCCATTCGCAAGATATCACTGTGTTAGATGGGAGAAAGTGACAGAGAGCGAGAAAGACAGAGAGAGAGAAAGAGAGAGAGAGAGAGAGAAAGAGAGAGAGAAAGAGAGAGATTTAGAAATTCAGTCTTAATTTAATTTAAACTCTTCCCTAAACTGAACGTTTAAATGAAATCCTATCTGTAACCTAAGCTCAAAACCTAAACTACAACCCCAGTTCAAATCATATACTTAGGGCTGCTCAAAATCAATTTACACCAGACATTTCAACAGAAGTGTTTAATGATCTAAACAGAATAATGTAACTTGATTTTCATTGTTTAATAGTTGGCAGTGAGTTAATTTCTAACTTTCCCAATTCAGTGAGATTCATTTGGTCTATTAAGCCTTTAAATGTGTCCACAAAAGATTTGTGATGGTGTTAGTTACCTGGCAACAGACTGGGCTTCTGGGTAGCGGCCAAGCAGTGCCAGGCATTCTGCCTTCAGCACCTTAAATCTGTGACACGCAGACGCCGACTCCAATGCTCGATCCATACAGAATACCACCTACACACACACACACGTAGATAAGAGTTTTTTGGCAGTAGGGGTGGACAATATTTTTAAAAAATCCCACAATACAAGAATTTTTTCCACAATATACAATTTTAGTACACCTGTTTTTCATTTGACATGTGGTAAGTTGGGACAAAAAAAAAACAAAAAACACCAGTTATGCTATATAAAAGCTACTATCAAGTACAAATTATTCAACATTCCACACACTACAGGGCACTTGATCCAATTAAACAAAACACTGTTTTCTTTGTAATGAAACACTCAGTGAGTCAATGTACTTTAGGTAGTGACAAAATCCAAACATGCACCAAGTGTATTGTGGCAAATTGTGATACCATTTGTTATAATAACTACAAACATCGCATCATTGCCCAGCCCTACTTTTAAGGATCAGTTTTCTTGGTTAATGAATCTATATAATCACTTCAATTTAGTATATAGCAGGAACTGACCATCCTAAAGTCTCGCTTCTCAAAACCAATCTCAGCCATGCGCTCATACTCCAGAATGGACTCTGAATTCTTCAACTAGAACACAAAAAGACAAACACACCACTTAAATACACGCTCACCAAATAAAACGTTCTATGGAAAAAAATAGATGTCTGTATGAAGTGTCAAATGATTATATGTCAGTCTTGGTTGAAGCCATGTCTGTCCTTAGCTTTTGTAAACTTTGTCCTGACTGGCTGTCGGATGATTGACAGCATCATGCCTTACTTCTTGTTGAGCCTGGCTGTTGTCGGGTTCCAGCTCCAGAACCTTCTGGAAGCAGCGGCTGGCAGCCATAGCATTGCCAAGCAACAGGTGGCACTTGCCCTCCCGTAGGTGACCCTGAGGAACAGAAGAGGAGTATGTGACCACACACATGCACTCACACTTGTACAACAGGAACATTTTTCAAAAGAGGTTTGCAGAGAATTTAGGTCTCATACATCAACTCTATGTAAACTCTTGAGGTCTCTTGCCCCAAACTCATCTCAGTTTGTGGAACCATGTGCTGTAGATGATTAAGTCCACATTTTAGGTTGTTTTGGGGGAAGAAAAAAAAAAAAAGCAGGCATCAAGTTCTTTATGCCAAAAATGAAAATGACCACCTAGACTGTTATCAGCAAAAGCTACATCTGTGATGGTATGGGGGTGCATAAGCACCCACAGCATGGGCATCACTGTAAGGTGTATAATAGGATTTTAGAAAAACATAGGTTGCCATTAAGGGGACGTCTCTTCCTGGGACACCTCTTCCAAGCTTATTTTAGCGGGACAACGTCAGACAACATTCTTTACAGGCTACAACAGCGTTGCTCCATGTGCGCTTGACTGACCTGCTGCCAGTCCAGATCTGTTTCCCATTAAAAATGTATGAAGCATCATGAAGAGGAGAATCAGACAACATGGACTGTTGAGTAGCAGAGGTCTTATATAGAGCAAGAATGGCCAAAATTTCCAATTGCAAAATTACTACAATCAGTATCCTCAGTTTCAAAACAAGACAGATTTACTAAAAGTAAAGATGATGTAACCATGATAAACATGCCTCTGCCTCTTTGTTTGCAAAATACAATTACGTTGGTCAGTAAAAAATATTAAAACTCTTCTTTGTACTTTTGTCTGTTAAATAAAGGTTTATGTAAATGGTCAATTATGTTTTCTTGTATTGTTTCTTCACAAGATTTGAGTGGATCATTTATTTGTGAAAATAGTCATAATTAACTTTTACAATTTTACTGAGCCTTTAAGACAAAAAACAATTAAGTCAGTTCATTTTCATATGTGAATCATATAGACTGGGGAATCAATGTTATGAAATTTGGTGGTTAAATAGTATATCAGACACATGATACGGGATCTTAAAGCACTTCTTCAACTATTTAGCAAACAATACTGCAGTTATATTAATAAAGCTGCGATCTAAGAGACAGAAGTCACCACCACTTCGGTGCACAACATTCACTCAGAAGTGCCCTCTCTACACCATGCACTGCATGTTCATATAAGCTCAACATAAATGAACTGTCCTTTAAATGACCGTATTTATGCACTTTGAATTTTATTTACTGATTATTTTAACCAAGCTCGTACGTTTTGCACATCCACAGACCTAAAGCTGCCAAAGAATATTGTATCCTTGACAATCTCATGGATAGAGGTCATTTCCCAGCACTGACAGCATCCTCTCTTCTCTAGTGGCACTCCCCTTAATAAGGCTCAGAAAAGGACATCAGTGCATACAGAGGGTAGTTTAGGAGGTTGTAGAGGCAGTGCTAAAGATGAGTTTTACCAGTGTCTAAGCATAGAAATTACCAAAACTTGTTGTACACTGGCCCTAAAGGACTGTTTTATATCTATTACCTGCTCACAAATGCATTTGTTCATAGCTACTGATGTACCTTTACAGGGTGCACCATTTCTTCACATTTCAAGTTAAATGTAAGAGTCTTTAAAACTTCTTGAATGCATAAGTTGACCATTATTAATGCAATTTAAGACTTTTTTCCACATCCAAACTAGCAAAAATGTATGAAGGAAAATCCCAGAGTTACTTGGACAGTAAATTAATTTATTCACATTCAACATAAGCATTAAATTGGAGTGGTAAAGTGTGGTAATGCTCCATATGTAAATATAGAACAGTACTGGGTAATGACAGGTTTTGCGGTTTTTAAATTTTTTTATATGCTTAATACCATTTTACTTACCAGATTTTTAACCTAAGATTTATACCCAATGTTTCTAATTTAAGTGCTTTCTTGAACAAGAGAATAGTGGGCTTCAAATTGCACTTAATATTATTTTACCTAATAGGAGTAATGGAAACAATTTTACCTTCTTACTTCTAAAACAAGGTTCTTCTTTTTAATAAAAAAGACGCACTACATCAGCCCACACATCCCATCATGATACAGTAGCTGGGTGTGCTTTAATAAATTCTGACCAGGCTGCAGCACTTGCAACAGTGCTTATTTGTTCCATGTTGGTTTGGGTTTGTAGTTGTTACAATGTGATCAATACATTTTTTCCTCAAAAGCATTGAAGTCAATGCAACTTAATGAAAGTACCTTTAACTTCAAACGTCACAACATTTTAAGACCTCTAAACATCGTAAAAAGACATTCTAAGGTCTAAAATTAAGACGATTGAACTTAAAAAACTTTTTTAAGGCCTGCAAACTCTACGCAAGATTTATTGAAAGCTGTCAAAAATCAGGTTTAGTATTTTTCTGCACATAATGACAATCAGAGTGAACGTGAGGTTTCCTATATCTGTGATTTCGCTAGGTCATGGATGTGTACCTTCCATCAAAAAAGTTACCTCTTTGACCACTGACCTTTATAAAAGCGTCATCTAGTCGCACAGCCTGCTGGGAGTCCTCGAGGGCCTCTCTGTAGCGGCTTAGCATCATCAGTGTGGCTGCACGGTTGCCGTAGTAACTGGCGTTTTTTGGACACACATCTGTAGAGAAAAAATAGCCACAAAAACAGGAGATTCAGAGAGTTAAGAGGGACATCATGAAAGGTCCCTAAAATAGCACAGGGCTGCTGCTTTGGTTAACATGGAATTAGGTCACAAAAATGTCTGCAAAACAAGACATCGCCATGGTGAAAAGTTCTGTTTCGCTTTTGTTAGATAATCACAAGAGCAAAACTCATTTGGTAAAAGGTTTCTATGGTAAAACCCCAAGTGTAAATGGCACACTCTTTAGAAGGTGGTTCTTCAGGGGTTCTTTAGTGAAGGAAACGGGAACACATCGACCCATCACATCTCTTTTGAATTTTAATGTTTTTAACATGATTAAAGACTCTCGTAGCCTTACAGAGCCCGTTTCCCTAAAACGTATGCTTAATTGAAATACAGTGACACTGCACTTTAGACCAACAACCGACAAAAGTTGTAGGCAACATTCGTAGGGAAGAACTGACCATGTCTATCTACAGGCTCTACTACAGTGTTTAGCAGTGAGTGTGTATGACGTACATTTAGAGGTCTCATCATCCGTTTGGAAAGACTTAGTGCTGTTCTAGTACTGTGAGCATTTGCTGCTGTTCTCTAATGTGAAAGACAGACACATGGGAAAGCAAAGAATAGGAAAGAACAAAATTTAAAAAGCATAAATTAATTAAACAAATTACCTATGGCCTTGGTGTAGTAGTTGAATGCTTCGGAGTAATCCTTTTTAATGTAAAAAGCATTGCCTTGCTCTTTGTAGCCCTCAGCTTCCCTGGGAAAATAAACACAAACAGCGGGGTGAGACATGGGAAGAAAGGGCACAAAAAAGATCAGAAAGTCTTCAGGGAGACACGAGAAAATATTAAATCAGGCATTCATTCGCTTCCTTAAAGTAGAGTTCCCGCAGATTCATCCCAGGTTGGGGGCATTACAGAGTCAGTACAGTGTCTGATGAATCAAAGTATCAACAGCACACAAAACTCACAACGAAAAAAGGCCAAAAGCTTCAATCTTTCCCTTGAGGTGTTCAGTGTCCACCCAACCCAATTCTGTCCTGCAGCAGCTCACTAATTCAAATATACAGAGGAATTACATCAAACACAGATTCTGTAGATTCATGACAGGCGTGATAATTATAAACATTACTCAACTGAACAAAAACTATTTACATGTGTGACCAAACAGGTCATATGACTGTATAACCCCCATAGTAGCACACATACACAACTAGGCACCAAATACAAATGAACATGCACATGTAACATTCAATACTTCTTTGTGTAGTTCGGTAGCATGACTTCTGTACAGTAATTAGAACTTTGTATAAGGTTAGGTTGGCGGAAATGGGTCCAGCATCACAAGCCTTTTAGAGCAAAACCTATGAAAAGACAAGAAAAGAAGAGTCCGGTCTAAAAACTACTAAGTGAGGCTAAACTGCTGCAGGCTGAACAGAAAGATAGTTAGTTCTTGTGACCTCACAAGAACAAAGGAACGACCCAACTGGTGAACAAATTCACTTTAGCGGTCAGTGAGGTTAAACATTGACCATATATAGTGAGTTCATTACAATGGCACCTGTCAGGGAAGTGAGATATATTAGGCAGCAAATGAACAATCAGTTCTTGAAGTTGATGTATTGGAAGCAGGAAAAATGGGCAAGTGTAAGAGTGTAAGGACCTTAATTGTGATGGCTACACGACAGAGTCAGAGCATCTCAAAAGCTCCAGGTCTTGTGGAGTGTTCCAGGTATGGAGTGGTTAGTACCTACCAAAAGTGATCCAAGGAAGAACTTTGTCAAGTAAAGTTTATTTGTACAGCGCTTTTTACAACTGACGTTGTCACAAAGCAGCTTTACAGAAACCGGGTCCGAGCCCCCAA
>JBBPDA010000030.1:7707175-7709675 GCA_037974385.1 Arnoldichthys spilopterus
ACACACACACACACACACACACACACACACACACACACACACACACACACACACACACACACACACACACGGAACAGCACAGCTTAGCTGCTCAATCCATCTTTCAAACATATCTTACTCTTCTCTCCACATAAACACATATAAATGGGACACATGTGGAGACCCAAGTCCCAAAAAAACCTATGTGGTGTGTGTGTCTGTGTATGTGTGTGAATGCTAGACTGAAATCCTCTGGACTGAGGCATTGCCCATGTCTCATGCATTTACATAACCTTAAGCACGCTCTCTCACACACACAAACACACTCCTGTCACATTCTCTCTCATCTCAACATGGACTGAGGCAGAGCACTGCTGCCAGCGGGTATTGTGTGTACTGGTCGACTTGGTTGTGTTTGTTTGCAACTGTACGGCACAGGTACAGTAAGAATCTGGCAGAACAAGAAATGCTTCTCAAAGACCATATAAGTATTCACAGTGTTTTAGTGTAACGTTTCGCAGCAGATAAGCGATGTGAATGAGCGGCTGGTGTTTCCTGGGCTGAACAAAAAAGGGATGCTAGAAGCCACCATTTAGTCATTTGCAGACTGGTGTGGTCAATCTTGCCAATTTGCTTCCATTCATTGTTTGAAACATTAGCATTTGTACTGAAGCATTGCTTTAAGTACCAGTAAAAGGGAAAATCCAGTCTAGGCAGTGGGGGCCTAGTGGTTAGGACATTGCCCTTGGGACCTGAAGGTCACAGGTATTCCTGGACCGGGCACCACGGAGTTACCCTTGAGCCAGGTAGTGTCCTGCTACACTGCTCCCCTGGCGCTGTATCCACGTGAGCACGTGTGATAGGTTAAATGCAGAGGTCACATTTTATTGTGGTGCTTGAGTGTGTTCACAATGACAAAAAGTCACTTTGCCATAGACAGTAATTTTGAAGTAGGCTAGGGCCAGAAACTCTTTGACTTAATGCACATGTGTAATATAAACTAACAGGCAGCTGCTTTAGCACCTGCTCATTGGGTTCTACTATATCAGCCATAACATTAACACCACTAACAGGTAAAGTAAATAACATTGGCCATCTAGGCATTTCTTTACAATGGCACATGTCAGGTCAATGGGAAATATTAGGCAGCAAGTTAACAGTCATTTCTTGAAGGTCATGTGTTGGAATCAGGAAAAATGGGTGAGCATAGGAATTATTGCCACTTGGACTATTGCGATGGCTAGACGACAGTTAGACGAAGTCAGAGCATCTCCAAAAACAGCAGGTCTTGTGGAGTGTTCCGTGTATGCAGTAGTTAGTAACTAAACAGTATTCCAAGAAAGGACAAGTAGTGAATCAGTGACAGGGTCTTGAGAACCCAGGGCTCACTGATGCCTGTGGGGAGTGAAGGCTAGCCCATCTGGTCTGATCCTACAGAAAAGCTACTGGTTTAAAAAGTGAATGCTGACTGTGATAGAAAGGGGTCAGAACACACAGTGCACCACAGTCAGAGCTGTTTCAGCAGCAGGAAGGACCTACACAATATTAGGCTGATATATTATATGTGTATTTAAAGTCAGCTAAATTAATGTTCATGGTAACTTTGCCACAGATGCAGAAGACAGTAATCAGACTGAGAAAAAACTTTCTTTAATATCTGGGTCATTTAAGGTAATTTAGTGCTACTGGGTACATCTGGAGACCCTAGTCATATACAGTTAGAGAGATCATTACACAAACTGATCAAACTGCACTGCAGGCCATGGTAGTAACGGGAACGCTCTTTTAGTGTGTAACATGCACACAGGCAATGACATGCACATGAGGAACTGCTCATGCTGTAAATGCCTACTGACTACTTCACACCTCGTTTCATCATGCGGTGATACTTCTTTTGTGCTAGCCTGAAGGTTGATGCCCATACTGCTGTCCAGACATTGTTACTATTACACAAACACATTTCTTTTATTATTTATTCCTGTTTTTTTATATATAGACTATAATTAACTACTATGAATTATTAAGTTGCAACTTCATGTATGAATTTTTATAAAATGTTTTAAAAAATGTAGTGATGCAGGGTGAGTTTTTGTTTGAAACGTCACTGCATGTCTTATGGTACTGAAATGTGTCCGTTGCAGCTCCCCTACGGACAAAATTTCACAAAATGTGGTGTGCTGTAAATAAATTTGAAGTGTAAACCTTTACCTCACAATATCACATGTATTGGCACATGTAGCCAAGTGTAAGCAAAACAAATTTTAAAACTGTAGTTTAAGAGGTTTACGAAAGAATGAAAATGTGTCAGTGCTTGGTGTGCTTCCTAATAATGTAGTAGTCATGCAATTTCATGTGGATTAGTAAAATATATGATGTCATTGACCAAAAATGGGCTGAAAAACAAAAACGAAAAAAATACCAGAAAACCCCCCCCAAAAAATAAATTTTTGAATAACCCTATATGTGCTGGAATAATAAAATATTACCAAATACAAACACACGTGTATTATCGCCGCTGCGT
>JBBPDA010000030.1:7714675-7719163 GCA_037974385.1 Arnoldichthys spilopterus
GTGTAACTGTGGCCATGGATGTACAAAGGATATAATGCTTAATATTTATCACTATTAAGGCTAAAATGATTTTGCTACAGCACTGAAAAACAGAAGCAATTCATTTTCAAAACAGGTACTGAGATTTAAAACTGATCCTCAAAATTCCTCATGATACTCTGAGGGTCTTGGATGGAAACTGCTCCTCTGTCAATGATCAGAATTAGGCACCAATGTACATCCAGTTTCAGAGCATAGATAAGAGTGTAATTCACACACTGAAGCAGTGGCCTTCATGGGGCTGTGGTGGTGTAATGGTTAGGGAGTTGCCCCTGTGACCTCAAGGTCGCTGGTCTAAATCCCAGAACGGTACAAAGACCGCTGAGGTGCCTGTTAGCAAGGCACCGTCCCCAAGCACTGCTCCCCGGGCGCTGCCTGCGTCAGCTGCCCACTGCTCCTACACGGATGGGTTAAATGCACAGGTCACTTTTTGTTGTGTGTTCACAGTGACAACTAATCACTCCTTACCTTAAAGTTAAAGTTGCCTAGTGACCGATGTTTTACACATTTTCATTTATAGATTCAGACACATTCAGACTTGTTCCTTTTCGTTTAGCACAGGGCACAGTGGAGGTCATTTCTGAAAATGGTGCTCATTTTTCTAATAGATAAAATCTGCTTAGACCCAGAGTTCCTCATGCATGCAGGACAGCGGCTACAGAATGACGCTCAGCTTCAGAGGTCTACGCTGATCACAAAAATTATAGTTCATAGTAAGAATGTGCGGTAGAGTTACTGCAGTGCGGAAAAGCAGAGCGTAAAATACTGATATTTCGTATTAGATCTTATTTTTTAAGCTTACAGAAATACATGGAAGCGACATGAAAGTTACATTTTAATGTTTAAAATGTTTTTGTATCATTATTAGAATCTGTAGACATGTGTAGACATCAGCTTCGGCTCAGTCCAGGTTTAGAACACACTATTTTATATTTGGTGCACAATTACAGTATTATTATCATCATCAAGTCAAACATAGTGGAAATAATAAAACATAAGTGTTAAGTGTATATGCATATAGAAGTGCCGTAACTTGTGAAATGGGACACATTTTATACTTTATTTACTCAATATGTTCACTTGAGCAAAAAGACACTAATGAAGCATAAAAATCAACACAAACATTTGACTGGCACGCAACAAATCTTTGCTCAGGACTGTACCAGCATCAGCAGATATGTACATGAAAAATATCTGACATCTGCAGCAGACTACAGATCGTATATGCACACACACACACACACACACACACACACACGCGCACACACACGCACACACACCCACACACAGGTATGGAATGACAGCTCAGTCAGAAGCATTTAAAAGGGTCACAGAGAATGACGAGAGTTTAGCGCAGTTCATTTCCTGTCTAAATGAAATAATTTCCTGTGTGAATAGAGTCATTTGCAGATGTGGCATTCATATCCATCACTCTCTCTCTCTCTCTCTCTCTCTCTCTCTTTCTCTCTCTCTCTCTCTCTCTCTCTCTCTCTCACACACACACACATACACACACAAATAATATCTTTCTGCCACAGAAAGAGAGTGGACGTATTCTCTCTCTCTCTCTGTCTCTCACACACACACAAACTCTCTTTGATACCTCCTTAGTCAAAGCAGGCTTTAGAGATTAGAGAGACACATTTATTTACAGTTTGTAAATACCCAGTTCTGCCCAATTTATATATATATATATAAATACACACACAGACAGGGGGGGGGGGGGGGGTTAATATATAAAATGTAAGTCCCAAAAAATGAGAACATTCTTTTGCAAGGCTCTGCAACTTTTCCATCTTTTATTTTTAAGTAAAATACACAATTTTCTCTTCAACATGATTAATTACTCTGTAGACTCAAGACATTTTTAATGCTTAAAATAAGGAAAGTAATGTAAAAGTTCACATACGATTCATCCCTAAAATACACTGACCAGCCAGTTCATTAGGTACACCTACACCTATCTACATTCAGTGTCAGTATATTAAACCTGTCATATGATAAAACTTTATTTAAACATCATTTGAAAACAGCAGCTGTCCCTTTCAGTGTGTGAACAGTTCATGACAAATGGACAAATAGGAATGATCCAAAATGGTGTTGCTAGCTTACAAAAGAACTGAACAGTCACCTTTTCAGTGAGTACATTTACAACCATTGGCTTATATTGTGTACGTCTGTGTGTGTGTTGAGGCATGGATTCCACAAGACCTCTGAAGGTGCCTTGTGGTATCTGGCACAAGATGTAAGCCATCCACAAGATTAAATAAAATAAATAAATAAATAAATAAATGACTCCAGCGGCTATCTGATCATTCGAATGGTCATGCAGACATCAGTTTCTCAGATTAGATTTCCAAAACAGCAGAAAAAGAACTGAGACAAGATTCTCAAGAAAGAACACATGTTTTTAACACTACGACCATTAAATGGTGACAAGTGACTACAATTTGTGCAGTTCTGAGCCACATTAACTCCCGAGTATATTTAGCAGCACTCCACGTTAATAAAAACTGTCCTGTGCTTTTCACAACACTGTCAATGTTTTCAACAAGATGAAGGTTTCGAATAATTACTAATCAAGGCCGCTATGCATAGTGTGCTTCTAAAGGCAATGTATTGGAGCAAAATGGTAAAAACAAACAAACTGAAAGCCAGTGATTATTTGTCTTTGTGAACACACCAGAGCACAGAAACAAAATGTGACCTCCGCATTTACCCCATCCATGTAGGGCAGCTTACGTGGGGAAGGCCCAGAGAGCAGGGCTTAGGGACAGTGCGTTTCTCATGGGTAAGTCAGGAGTATTTGCACTGGTCCAGTATTTAAACCAGAGGCAGCTCCCTAACCGTTACACCACCACTGCCCCAGTAAAGAAACTAGCTTAAATAACCAAAAGTAAACTAATACATTCATCTCAGAAGAGTGACTAAGGTCACATGACAAATGTGTAAGTGGTGGTAGTCCAGGAGGCAGTCTCTTCCCATAAGCAGAGCATATGTGGGTGGAGGTGTCGAATGTGGTTTGACATCTGATTTGTTAATGTGAATAAGCTCAACACAGACATAACCCTGATTCTCAATACACATGAGACGACCAGGTGTAAACAGGGTCCATGGTTTAAATGTGCAAAATGTAAAGCTTCACTCTCTCCATTTCCTGAAGACCTGCTTTTGGCTTTTACATTACACATCAGATCCAAACAGACATGGACACACGCCCCAACATGATGCTAACAACGAATGAAAGCGAATAGCCACTGATTATGCAAATGATATTTTGAATTATGCTAATTAGCGGCTACCATTTCCTATAAGCCCCTTCTTTAACACCAAACAAGATAAAGCGCATGTTCGTCCTCTGTTCTCAATTTGGTGGACGGTCACTTGAAGGTCAGTGTGCCATTGAAAGCTCTGGTCGCTTCCTCCTGCAGGAGTGGATGTTTGTATGTTTGAATGCCTTTTATCACTCTTTATCTACGCTCTGTCTAAAAGAGTGCGGTGCAGAATCTGGCAGCAGCGGGGCCTAATTGTTTTAAATAAGCCTCATGCGTCATGCCAAATAATGGCAATCCAGTAAAGACATTAATCTACACAAGCCCATCTGCACAACTTCATTTACTGCCATCAGCCATCTAACACTATAAACACCCCCCTGATACCACAGCCAGCGACAGCGCTGCAGATCTATTAGCTGCTTTAGTCAGCTGGACCACAGGAATACATCATCCCTGCTGTGAGAAAACCTTGCATGTCTCAATGGAAAACTTTACAGAAACAAAAAAACTGGATTTGTTTATGATAATATTTACACCATAACAATGATATTTAACAAATTTTACTGTGTTAAAGTGTGTACTTCATGCATCTAAAGTATGCAGCACAGTAGCAGCACAACACAGCCTTTAGTCTTTAGATGAGGCTGTGTGTACAGACAGTACTGTGCAAATGTCTTGAAACTCTTTAAAGCCTTTAGATGCCTTTTTGCGAGCAAAAACACCAGTTAGAAATATAGATTACAGTATCATAATTTGTTTTTTCCCCATAATTATTTAATGTAATTCTTGTCGTGAGCTGGATAGAAGAACACATAGTTTGGTTCCAGATTTCTCCTCCAGCCATTGCATGGATGTGTGAAAGTCCATCAGCAGCAGTGGAAGGATTGACTGAGCCCAAACCAGGTATTTGATGGCAGCTACAAGTAGCACTGTGTAGCGAACACATAGTCATACATAAACATAAAACATAACATAAAATGTTATTTGTATTTATTTTAATATTAGTAAAAAAAAAAACATTACAGCTCAGACAAACAGCTTTTACATAGAACCTTCTCAGGTGCCTAAGAGTTATGCCACAGTACTGTGCCTGCAGAGTGTGTGTGTGTGTGTGTGTGTGTGTGTGTGTGTGTGTGTGTGTGTGTGTGTGTGTGTGTGTGTGTGTGCGCGCGCG